>OX381714.1:19775620-20184080 GCA_947462335.1 Harmothoe impar
AATTTGATCATAATCAGGTCCAGCATTTGATTGAAACTGCTGAATTTGTTAGCAGTTAAAGATATTAACCCCTTTTGTGGAACTTAATCGCCTGCTATATGTTCAACCGTATAACCAGTCACGTATGATGTACACCTCTTTCAAAACTGTAGAACTGCGATTCTTTTTACAGCAACATGCTCAATACCAACGAGTATAAAATGCCCTTAGCAAAAAGACAACAGGGTTAATGGGTGTGGATTTCAAATCATGTTTTCATGTGAGTACATTAACTTTACATCGAAAGGCTTGGGTTTTAGTTCAAGTGCGAGCAGCTCTATACACCAGTGTGCACTAAACCGAACCTGACCCCCCCCCCCTCCTCCTCCTCCCCAATCCCCATCAAACCCCACCTACTTCCCGGGGCCAAGGTTACCTGTAGTGACTCACCTGACATAAAAACCAATAACACCCCCCCCCCCCCCTCACACACACAGTAAGTGCCCCCTAGCTCCACCTGCTATAATGGTAGCTATAGTAGGACATTATTGTTAATTTAGTGCTGAGCCCTATTCCATTAATAGGAGTTCTACGATGTCATGATTCTAGGATCCAATCACCATATTTTTGCAGTCGGCTCATAAAACAATGAAAATATATTTGTAGTATACATTAGTTTATATGTCTCATCAGTGATGAAAACAAAGACATGTTTTTAAGAACGGCCCTGATCCACGGCCCTGGTTTATCTCCTCACATTCCCCCATCACTCCTCCATGCAAATACCCCGATACACCCACCCCACCCCTCCCCAGCCTCAGCACCCTCTCCCCTCGTTACCTATAGATGTACCCCCCCCCCCCCTCACCACACACACTTTGTACCGGGATCGATGCGGGGGACTAGGGCACACGTGAAACACACATTTGTGTCATGTATGTAAGCTCTGTTAGAATTGGGAACCTCTGATATGGTAACATTATCATTAAATGACCAAGATTATATTGTTTTTGTTTCGTTACAACAATTTATGTATAAGTTGAATTATATTTTCAAAGTATTGTATTTGAAAAGTGTGCGTGCATGTCTTTGAAAACTGTGCGATAGTAGCTACCCACATCTTACCCCCCCTCCCCCCCGCCACCCCACACACCATACCCTGGCAGGAAGGAGGTATTGCCTTCTATTGTTTCCTTCTCTCCATCACCAACCGGCATAAGAAAACCATAAAAAGCCCATGATGGGAGTGGTCCTGCGTGCTTACAAGCAGCCACTGTTTTAAGGTTACAAATGCCTCCCTGCCATGCATTTGCTCCTATTCTTTGAATGCCGGTACATGTATCTATAAGAGATAGAATGGCCCGTTTTCCCCGACCTTTATCAATGGATATACTTTAGCTACATGTACTAAAGTATATTGTATCCTACATGTATCCTTCCCATTTTCATCTTAAATCGATGAAAGATCACTTTTCCTCACGTTCCTATCTCTTTATAGAAATACAACAGTATATTTAGTAAACTGCTGATGGTAGGCATCACATTGCAGAGATCGGTTATTGAAAGGATTAAATATATTATATTATTTACTTTTCTGTCAGAGAGTTGCTAAGAGGCTGAACGGAGACCGGTCCTATTATTTCACAATTATTACAAAGTAACATTTAATTGTCATTGAGAAATGAATTAGCCAATGGCATGCCATAGTTGCCGTTATTGTTTCACAATTAGAAAGCAACATTCACTTTTTAATCAAAAAAGTAAATTGCACAGTGGCATGCCATAGCTGCTGTTATTGTTCTACGTCTGGCTAATGTATGAATGGACCAATGTCTAGTACAGGAGGCAATGACTAATCCACCCAGTCTGGTATCAGGTGGCTGCAGTACCAGCATACCTGCTAAACCTTTAAAGCCCGCAGAATGAATTAATGCGATATTTACCCTTTGTAGCAATTAAGTTAGTCACAGAGAGTTTACTCTCCAGGGTTTCATGCTGACCCTCCAGGAGGGTATCGACCTCGTAGGGTCAGCATGATGGTTGAATTCCGACCAGGGGCAAGAGCATAATGCATGTTACTATTGTTAGCACTATGCCGTCATTAAAGTGGTAATAGTGGTGAACCATTGGACTGGGGTCATTTGCTGTCTGCAGGTACACAACCACTAATGTTGGGTAACCAGACACAGACATCCGGTTTTACTTTCTAAATGGAACAGAATATGTTTCAGCAATCCTGAGTCATGCCGGTGGTTCTTATAGCTGCACTACGTGAGCTGCTCTTGGTTTAGTTGAGCTGCTCGGTTGGTGAGCTGGTCTATATGGGCTGCACCTGCCCTGATAGTGATATGCAGCACAGTATCGGTATGTGTGCTACAGCCTAGGCCGGGGTTCAGTCCCTGGTACAATGTGATAAATGTGACCTACCGTGACTCACCCCATCTAATCCAGGCCCCAGTCTGCACAGCTATAGGCCTGCCATTACCCGCCATTACCTGAACCATTACCCGCCATTATACCCCCTCTAATGGGGAAGGTGCAGACACAACAATCACACCTCAGAGACTCTATGCTTTGTTGCTTCAAATTGACTCATCATAAAGAATGTTTTGTTGACATTTTCAAATGGCAAGTTCCTTTTATCTCTTGTAACCCATTGGTCGGTCAATATTCGAGGGTACTATCTGCACAGGTATTTTACATACTTCAGCATAAGATTGTTTTTGGTTAATTGAGTTTATTTGAGTTAAATTGAGTTTGATACATTTTTATTGTGGACTTTTCATTTAGGTGTTATCAAAGTGCCACATTGGACCGACATAACTCCTCGGTAAGATATATAGTACCCGGTAGTGCGTATCATCAAAACACAGAAGGTGCTTTTCAATGTAGAAAATGTGTATCCGACATAGCTTAACTACACCCTAAAATTAATATGTGTGTTCCGGGAACATTCATTTAAAGTGTGACATAGTTATTCTCAACACACTTTTGAGATCAACACACTTTTAGCAACTGTGTACGGTGTTACAAGAAAGTATGTTGAATGTGGCTGCAAAAAAGCCTGTAAACGTAATGCACTTTTCTTAAGAGTGCAGTACTAGCAGTACGTACCACGACAGTCCCTATAATAGTCATGGCAGCGTTGCTCTACTATACACCAATATAATTTCCTACACCCTCAACATCCCGGTACAGAGGCCTAATCCACTTTACTCTAGTTCTACTCCAGACTGTTACCTCCCCAGGCACCTAAATACCCAACCATGTACAGGACATAGATATATAGCCCCTAATATAATAGATTTAGGAAATGGTCACCCTGGGTCACGTGACCCTGATGCAATTGGCGGCGCCTGCTGAATGGCGGAAAGGCTTGCCAACACTTCTGCCAAATTCCTGTCGGGATTTACCTTGATTTGCTGACCTCGACCGCAAATGCCTTTTTATGGCACTTACTCTACTAATGCACAGTCACCTGCCGTGAATGACCACAGTAATGGTGACTTTTCACCTATTGTTTTGATCCTATTATTATAATGGGATTTAAATTCAGTTTCTAATAGTATTTCTAATATTAGATAACTGGCTATTAGCATGCTCCGCTGGCCCTAAATTTGAAAAAATACAGATGTATCACATAATATATATATATATATATATATATATATATATATATATATATATATATATATATATATATATATATATATATATATATATATATATATATATATATATATATATATATATATATATATATATATATATATATATATATATATATATATATATATATATATATATATATATATATATATATATATCTATCGTATTCATTCAATTAACAAATATATAATTGTTGAATTTCGATTAGCACTAAGCTTACCATGAGAGAAATTATTCTAGTAGACGTAAGAAATGTCATCAATATAATAAATATGACAAAAATGGTTTTCTGTGATATTATACCTTTATTCTTCAATTTTTTGGCAAGAATTGGAGTATCGTCACCCCATGACAGTCCCACCAGAAACCCTTCTCATGTCGGCCTCCTTTGACTGTAGAGTGTCCCAATGTGTGACTCGTGTGGGAAATGGGGGAGAAGGTCAGGGCACATCTCAGTCTTCTGTAACACTGCCAGGATTACGGTCGGGATGCGCGGGTATAGGACCCGGGCTGATCATATAGTGAAGGGACTAGGGAGGGGAGGGGCTGGTTGGGGGATGTGGGTTTAAGTAGGTCTACACACCCAACTGCTTCATAAGTCATGCATGCTGCACGCAACAGAGTTAAGACTAGTTTCATGGCCTCATGGCCCCGATGTGAATAGGACGAAATGACCTGGGCACATGTTGGGTAAAGATATCATTAATACGATAGGTTTGTGTAAATGGGTTAGCTGCCTGAGATCACCCAGATACTGAACCACTGACGTGAGATCCATGCATCTCATGCACACTCGTATTTAACCCTCTAGGTATGACATGTTGCATTAAAATAACAGTAGTCGTCATCATGTACTTTAACGCAGTGAGAATCGTAAGTGATTCTAGGATCTCCACCCTGGGCATCTCCCCCTTTCGCGACTGGGCCAACATACTTCCCAATGGCAGTAACTGATATGATTAAGAAAATAATGGAAAAGAATTGTCAAGCATAGTAATATTATTTCATGCCTTTTTCGGCAATCGAAAAAAGAAATCGACAGTGGCATTATTATGTATTATGTATTGGCTTAAATGTTGATAAGGGATATCCTACCCTGGTACAACATGACAGTATCTCAACTGAATTCCTCACCAGGGTGATAAAGGAAAGCACTATGTCACCCTGCATAATCATTTCAGATGCCTTCACAAAGAGTCATTTGACTCCCTTTATGTTTTCTATGCTCCTATACCATAAACTGCAGGGTTCTAGTTTTCTCCCTGACATGCCCTGTGTGTTCCATTATACATGTAAACACACGTATAGCTGTTATATCCTCGTTTAGCCACCATAAATCATGTTGGCCTGTCCTACCACAAGGTTAATACACCTGTACCACCCTCCCCCGGATGGGGGCTCCGGTACATGGCCCTATTACCATGGTTACAGTATGGGGTATATGGCCATAAGGATCCAGGTAGGACAATAGGGGATCAGTTCTTAGGTAACCACCTGTGAATATGGTAATGGTAGGCTCTATGCTAAGGGGTACCTTAGGGACACTAAACCCTTTTGGGCACAATAGTGCTTCAATGTACAATACTATTTATATTTGCAATTGAATGCGGCCTTGGTGAGTTACCCGCCAGGACTGCATTCACGCATGACGATGACATTACTCTTGCAGGGTCAGCATGATCGGTGAATGCAGCCCTGGCAAGTAGACCTACTGACGACAAAGGGCACAAGAAAGCACCATCTGCCCAACAAAGGGTTAACCCTAAGCGACTCAGGTGTTCTAACTGATGCATCCTGTGAGTCTGTAATGCAGCAATCTCAGAGTAACAAGGCCCGATATATCCCATGAACTAATGCATGCCCGTCTTCTTATGACCAGAGCCACCTTTATGTTGGAGTTATGAAGCAACTGTCAATAATCATCAATGATAATGCTGTGCAATTAGAGGGGTTGTTAGCCATCGCTCCCAAGCGGAATTGCATCGTAATGATTGGCATATTAATCGATACACACTTGGTATATGCACAATTTAATATTAGCTGATTAGCAAATTATGTTCATGAATTAAATAATATTATGATATTATTCAAAGTGGGAGAAATAGACAGAGACCCACGATGATCTGCCTGGATGACAGCTTTCTCCATGTGGTACCTTGGATCATATCACATTTGGCAGAACACATGGAGAATAAGCATCAATTTCTCCACGGGGATGTGGAGAACGACCATCCTAGTACTTAATCGTAGGAACTCTGTCTCTCCACATGAAGTAAATGACAATCCCCCCCCCCGAGAATTGTTTAAAAAAAACACATTCAGATTATCCTGAAATCGGTATGTGTACACTTCACTATTAGTAGAAAAGCTAATTTCTGTTCAGGAATTAACCAATATTACGAGGTTATTTCGCATTGGATGAATTGGAAATTTCCTCATTAAGAATTCTCCTTAAAAAAAACTGCTTTCATATTATCCTTAAATCGGCCACCTTAGATGTAACAAACTCTTCCTGATTGATTAACTGTCTCCCACACTGCTGTTTGTTGTGTGTTAAGGTCTAAATGTCACGGCCAGGTGGTCCTTGGGGTCCAGGGGAGTAAAAAGAATGCTGGTACTATTCTACACAAAGGGAGATGTGTCTTTTTGTTTATGGGATGTTTATTCAGGGGTTTATACTTAGACATAGACACTAAGGACATGTCATCACCTATGGCAGCTTGTCCCGTCTACCAGTACATTGCTTGTAATTCCGACTGGTCTGCTTACTGTGTAGCAAGTATTTCTTTTCTAACTTAGCTGTAGAGAGTCATAGTAACCCCTAGTAAAACTGACAACATATATCAAGGGCGATATGGTCTTAATTGAATTGAATAGAATCTTAACTTATTAACCGCTGTCGGAATTCCATCCTATTGGATGCTGATAAATGAAGCTACAGTGCAATCTAACACGCCATTGTATAACTAGGTACTATAGTAGTCATCGCCATTACTATTTTATGTGGAGATAAATGTTCCACCGTGTAAACAGTTCCACAGCTAGCTACCACTACCCATACCCTTTCATTAGCAAAATAATTAGAAGACGAAACTATACTTTAAACTACATTGTCATATCATACCATATAGTTTATATTTCCAAATAAGCTACATATAAAGTTCCATTGCAATAAAAAGACATATCCACTCAGGGGATAGCGGTTAAAACATCTTGGAGTGATGTTATAAAACTTGGATTGACACCATGGGATTGACAGAGTTCTAGACATACGCCCCTCTAGTGTTCTGAGTTATTCTGTATACCAAAAGCGCACCATCCCATCAGGTATTCTGTATACCAAAGATTATACCATCTTATACACACCTAGATTCCGACCCTAGCCCCATGCAACCTCCCCCTGTTATCGGTAAGTCACCGGGTAGTGACACCTACACACCCCCCGCCCCGAGCTACTCGCCTTCCTGAGACAAGAGCCTGAGTCACTCATCCCCTTACCACCTGCTGGAGGGTAGGAGTGAACGCATAATGCACCACACTATTTATAGGTTGGAGAATTGGGGTCCAGTGTGTGGTACAGTGAATGCACGCCTCCGATATTACATCATTGGTCAAGAGGGAAAAGCATTATGATAAGGAAAGGGTGACTGCATTACACGTAAAATTCACAACATTTTGAAACAAAAGCATATGTATATATTTTCTTTCATTTAGTGTTCCCTTATTAATCGATGTTAATGATTATAAATGGCTAACAAATCATGTTAATTGATGGCGAGTGTGATCAGAATAATATTCATACTATGATACAATATCGACACAATGTAATGGGTGGTGGCATCTATCATTCCCATAGTTAAATGATGGGAGAAGATGCATCTGGATGGGTGAGCTGCTCAGTGTGAAGTTTCTGAAAGACCCCTGAGTGACTCAGGTAACGGTTGGCACCAGGGGGGTTATACTCAGTCAGGTGGTGCATGATCAGTACAGGTAGGTGTTAACTCTTTAAGGTTAGTATACGGCTTTTAATGCAATATACCCATTTGTCGACATGATGCATTCATGGATGCAACCCTGATGAATGACTTCCCAGTGCTGCATTCAACCACCATACCGACCCGATGGTGTTGATACCGAGAAGGTCGGCATGATGCATGGATGCATTCCTAGTGAATTACTTACCAGGGATGCATTCATGCATCGTTCCGATAACGGGGTATATTGCATTTAAAAACATCTGTGCCCCTTAAAGGGTTGCTGCATTGAGCAGTTCATCCAGTTGGGCAGGTCTCACAGGTGAGCAGCTCAGGCGGTAATGGGTATTGACGACCGGGTCATGAACTCTACCTGCCGTACAGGTGAACCCACCCACCAGCTTACCTGAGTCCCATAATACCACCTTATCTCCTCACCAGGTAATAGTACTTACCCATTAAATCTGTAGGGGCAGCATAGTTCTTTAATCTGATATACCCTTTGTAGTCATGGTGCATGAATGCAGTCCTGGTGATGCATGCGTCATGCCGACCCTTTCGGGAATGTATTAAGCCTATAAGGTTGCTTTGAATGATGCTCGAAAACAGGCATAGCGAGGCCACGGCTTGATTCATGCGTCATAATGACAAAGGATATAGGGCATTAAGACATTACATGTATATCCCTTACAACGATAATCAAATCGCTCTGTTGATTGTTTTGTCCACATTCTTGTTTCAATCTATGGGCTTATATCCTGCTTAATGCAAATTCCAGATACACGGGAGTCATGGGGACATCATTTACCTTTGTCCATGAATTAACCTGATTTGAACTTAAAAGAGGTGAATATTTTTAGGCTTGACGTGATAATGCTGTAAGTAGAACAGGAGATAGTTTCCAAGACAGGAAAGCTATTTTGACTCGCCGAAAATATATTTTGCGTCTTTTATTTCCTCAGTTGGATATTGGTGTCCCCGAGCTGACCCCAAACCTTGCTTATTAAAGGTTTGAATACTACATGCTGCACATCTTTATATCATGTGTGGCATAAGGTTGCTAGATAATACCAACACTATTGGCCACATAATATTAGGATGGTAAATATCCAACCTTTCCCTATTGTTGGGTTCTTCAACCTTCCCTTAGCTATACAATTAATTCATCTTCCGTGCTGTTTGAGGTAATTAGTGCTGTGCCCCTATGACACACTCTTGATAGGAATCAGCAATCAATCAATACTTCATTACTATTGAACCACACCACAAATGGGGCCGTCAATACTTTATACATTATGAAATGCTCAATTGAGCTATTCAAACACTCTGGAGGATAAGGCAATTTCGTTGGGAGAAAATTGCATGCGATCAGACGGCGAATCCTCAAGATGCAGTTTCAAGCCTCAAGTGCTATTAGTAGGGTGGCCGGAGTATTTTTATAAATCGATCTGACAAGTATGTATCATATATACAGAGAAAGCTCCAATATTCGCATTGAACAATCTCTTAATGTGATCTTTATTCTTTTCATAGGAAATGGATGATAGATGATTAGAATAACCTCACCCCTCTCACCTGTCTGACAGCTTTTGATATTTCTAGAGTGTACATACATAGCTCACTCATAGCACAGGGCTGCTGCAGTGTCAAAGGTCTAAACTAAAGAACAACTGATCGCCTTGTTGGCTGTCTCTTTAACCTATACAACAGGGGTGCCATCTAGTGTTAATTGCATGATATAATCTTTGGATTATGACCCAAATACCCCTAAATGACCCCCAGCAGATGGCCTGACGCTGGCTGGCGGTAGGTTGTATCAATTCCATTCCAAATGCATCATTTTGAGTTGATTTAGCTCTATATCCAGTAATTTACCGTGAACTACCAATTAAAAACTTCTATGAAAAAATTAGCTCTGAAAATAGGCAATTTTTGGAGCCTTGTCTCAAAAAGATACAAATTTCTTAATATGTTATAGTACCCCCATGGGATACCTGCATTCAAGACGCTTCACTCAAAAAAAGAATCTCGTTGATACATGGCTTTGCAATCAAGTAGTGCCCATTCTCCCAAATGATAGCTGCAGGTGATTACTCACTATACAGCTCAGGACAGACTCAACATCTGCTGGTCAGTCAACATTGTCCCTAAATTACAGCATCTAATACAGTTTTGTATGCTTATTCCAGCCTGTGTATGATGGACCTATTCAAAATCTCTCTATGCAAATTTACTGGAAGTCTCTATCTGCTCCCCAGTTAAAATAGGGGCATATCATAAAAGGGTCATTTGACATAGGATCAGATACGGACTGGGCGATCAGCTAGACCCTCCGGCCACCCTACTATTAGCCATGAGTCTGATAAACAAAGATTACAGGGACACTTCAAGTTTAATAAGGCAGGGTCAGGTATGCTGTAATAAAAGAGATGTGGCAGGGCACAGACTAACTCCAGCACCTGAAGGTAAACCCTGCTCAAAGTGTGACTAGACAACCCAGGTGTCTCAGTACATTGCATGAACGTTGGCATATATACAAACTTCTTGATTACTTAAAGTTGCTCTTTGAGTAATTGCCTGATTGCCTTATTCCGTTTACTATTTCTGTAAATGCTATGTAAATGTCACGGAAAGGTCATAATGACATTAAAGCGGCATTTACTGGAATTAAAGGTGCTTAAAGTGTGACTTTAAATAGTTCAATCTTTGCTTAAATGGCAACATTCATGCGGTAGTAGGAGTTACTCGCCACTGAATGTTGTCAGCATGTTAAACAGCATTTGGTCATACATGACCAATGTCACAATGACCAACCTGGGATAGCCACAACAGACTAACGGCCGTTTTTCTTTTTAGATTATCTGTGTATGCGGCCCCTAAAGGGTTAATATATCATTAATGTCGGTATATAACTCAACATGTATGGACTGCGTACATGTTACATATGATGACTAGTATATGGGTGTGTGGCCTCAGGTGGGAGAGGGGGGGTCAGCTGGCACTGAAACTGCATCATCAGCTATCAGCAAGCCGCTGATCGATACACAGCACATAAAAGTAAGAAAAGGCTCCAAGCTCTTCCATAAATGATCGGCTCACATCGACCCCGATTACAAGCCGAGCTGCTCGCCACATGTTGGTGTACTCCCCCTGTCAGCCGGTATAAGGCACAGAACAGAATTAAGTATGTTTCAGGTTACCTGACCCTACCTAGCAAAAGAAGGCAGACCCTATAAATGTTATCCAATCTTGAAAAAAACACACACTATTTTCTATGCCATTTTGGGGCTATTGTATAGTCTATTCGATAGTTAATGAATGAGTCAAGGCCAAAGTCCAAGAGTCAGCAATGCCATTCTTGGTTCCAGGTCTTAAAAATCACAAAAAAGGTTGAAAAGAGGGTTTATTCAAAAGAAAAAGTAATCTGAACTACCATAGATTCTCAGATCATGTAACCCGAAACATATCTATTTCCTTTGGCCTAAACCCCAGGAGCCATTTCCCATTGTTAACTCAGACCTAATTTATAATCCATAACCTTGTTATGAGTAAACACATCATAAACAGCTCAAGGGAGTCATATATAATAGACGTTATCTACAGGAGGGTTTACTAATATCAGTAATACTTACTGTTAGAGTAGTGTAGGGTAATATTGACACCACTTACTCTTAGAATAGTCTGTTATCTGAATTTAGATTATCCAGATTCACATCATTGGACCATGTTCATCTAATCACCTCCCCAAGCACAGTGGTTGCATTATTTTTTCCCATGGTGTACCACTAGCCACTAAAAAGCTACACCAAAGCTATAAAGGCAAAACACGTTTTGTATGATTTACTACAGTCAGACATCATTTCGGATATGGATTTCTACCTTGAAGTTGGACAAGACTCGTTTTTGTAACCATCATAAAAAGGTATGGCCCCAGAGAGTGAAACTGTTCCCTCCTCAGTTGTTTTATTCCTGAATAACACGTTATTGATGATGGTTTTGTGTTCAATTTAAATCAAGCTGTTCATCATTCTGATCATGCCAATTATGTACGAGAGAAATATCAATGGCCTCGAATAGGAAATGAATAGAACACTCTCAAATTGAGAATGCATACCGATATAAAAGCACGTTTTGTTTCACAAAATTAAAGATGCGATCAGGTGGTATGGCTTCAAAAGGTATTATCCTTCAATTTGAATCATGCAGTTTGAAGATTTCTTTTTATTCATGATATTTTCATTATACAATATTACTGATAAAGGAATGTGCATGATAAACAGGTAAGGGGGCCTGCAACGATAATGTAAAGTTCTAAATTTGGCCTATGCTATAATAGATATTATGACAACGGAAAATGTAAAGCTCAAAACACTATCAAGGCATGGTTACAAAACTACTCTTGCAAAACTGTTCTTGCCGACCTGCTCGTACAAAACGCCAACAGCAGGATATGACATTTTCTTTGCACTTCAAAGGAAGCTAATAACAAGTGCTCACAGCAGCTTGACATTGTTACAGTGTTAGTGACCAGGGGCACTGGGCACACACACCACCCTCCTCCTGTACCTGACACAAGTACCCAGTGTTAACCCTGTAAGGGCTGCACAGTGCTTTAATGTGTTATGTACTTTGTCGGCATGATGTATGGAGGCAGTCCTGGCGAGCCTACTTGCCAGGGCTGCATTTATACATCATATCTACCCTTTGACAATGTATGAATCCTCTAGAATCGACGTCGGCATGATGATTGAATGCAGAACTGGTGAGTTACTCGCTGGGGCTGTATTCATGCATTCTCCGGCATAATGCATCAGAGTACTATGAGGCCCCTACTCAGGGACTCAGTGTGCATTAATTCTCCAGCTGTCAGTGCAACATGTGGGTAGGAATGTATAAGTATCTACTGTTTCATGCAGCCACTTTCCCACTGCGCTGGGTGTACTACGCAGAAATAATACTAAAGGCATTGCAAAATGTCATTGATAGCTGCATCCTCTAACTGTTCTTCTGGGGGGATTTAAATAAGTAAAAACATATTCACAGAGAAAGAAACAGCTTCAAAGGGGAGTCCAGGTTGCTTTCAGAATGACTTTCTTCTTTAGGGGAGCCCAGGATGCCTAAGGAAATCACCTAGGGGAGTCACATAGCTCCCTGGCTATAAGGGAGCTACATTAGGACCTGGGACCCCTAGAGAGGGGAGTATAGGGGAGTCATTCTGAAAGTGAAGGGAACCTGGAATCTCTTTTGACGCTGTTTCTTCTCTGTGTGTAGATAATCATATACAAGACTGCAATGCTCATTGTCGAAGATATAATTATCTAGATGTAGCTCATGGTGTCATTCCAAGAATTGGTCGGTAGTATTGCTGGTGGGGTATATACTAGTTATTGTCTGAGTGCTACTGGCCTCCGTCACCCCAATTATACTGACTCTATTCATGTCTTTTTATTTCTGATATGATATCAGTCTCCAACAAGCTGTTTGATACGAGTTTTATTCTCCATTGATATTATAATCTCATATCATCCTTCTAAGGTTGCTCTCTTCTAAAATTAGATTCATCGATTTTAATCACATGCCACATATATTCCGTGCATCCTATGGTCGAACAGGTTTCCCTACAGTGGTACAGCTATATCCCCTAGGTGTCCTTGACAACTCCACTATTTAATGATAAACTGAGTTACCCCATAAAAAATGTATACTGACTGACCCTGAAGACACTGCTGTACTGTTGTCCTAACATCCACAGTTTGTGACGCAGGTCATTACCCGCCCATCCCAGCCTGACCTTCAGCATGTCTGTCAAAGCCGTCTGACAGTTATTGAGAATCAACAGCGTACCGCCTGACCTATGTGCTCTGCCAACTTTCTATCCACGTTAGATAAGCAGAGAGTACACATGTACAACATATCACATTGCCCAATGATATGATGTATAGCCTCTTTCAAGTACTTCTTATAGTTATATTTTTCTCAATCTCTGAACGAAATGGCTATTTTGCTACCTAGTAGACAGAATCTACTGGCAACAATTTACAACTTATTCTTGCTACCGGACTTTACTATTTCCTCTGTCATGTTTTGTCAAGAGGAAAAATGTTTAGTGTGTAAACAGCCCGCATACCAGAGCTTAATGTCAAGAAAAGGGCACAAAAGTATAATCCTTGCGTCAACCATGCTGGCCAAAGATTATACACTATATAATTATATCAGTTTTAATAGTTGGCAAAATTGAACGGTGATCCCATGACTTGATATTGTTAAATCAGAAAGAGTTGTCTTTATCCCTTAGAATGCCTCCTTCAGCCGCTATGCTGATACAGCAGCTTCTTGAGTCCTGCCTCCACCACCAGAGGGCACCACTGGGGTGCCATAGGTAATTATTGGCACTTCCGGTCTGACAGCCTCGTTCTCGTCACGGCCGACCTGTGGCGCCTCCTGTTGCACAAAAGGGCAGCCACCCTCTGCCTCCACCCTCCCTGGTCGTATCACCTTCACACCTCTGATACATACCAGAGTAGGGGGGTTGTGGATGTGGCTTCCAACCAGGGCACGGACATCCCAGTAAACAAAAGGAAACACGTTATACACCGTTATATATAACGTTTTCTATGTCTTCTTATGGTGGCAGAACGTTTCTATTGGCTGGGATGTATGACCATTCTACACTCCTCTGTAAAGGAGTGTCCTAGTTGTATAGTTGACCAACATGAAGACATCAGCAGCACATTGACACCATAATTCAATGACCAATATTGCAGATCATATCATCATGTGGATCAGTATTATGCGCATCAAACATATTCTGACCTCCCTCTACTAAACAGTGCGATATTAACTAATGATAATGGCACACACAATTTAGAAGACTGTGGAGACAGACAAGGTGATTGTCAGCAGGTGGGTGGGTGCTGCATTATGTACACCTGCTGAGAGGTAAGACGTCAGAGCCCCACCTACCACAACTGAAACACCTGTCAGCTAGTGGTCTGACATTACTGCACAAGAGGAATTACTTACATCAGACCACTTGACACGTGATAATAATTAGCTGTGACTTTAATGGATTATTCTTGGTATCACCACACTGTCATATGACTGCAGGTTGTAAGGATGATCTAATTGGACTATAAACATTGTCATGTTGACTTGAGAAAGCCATACATATGGATTGCATTGCTATCTCCAGCTAGAGCTGCCAGGCATCAAGAGTAAGATGGATGTTGTAAAGGTTGAGATAATAAGAAGAATGGGTGCCATTGGAAGCAGTCCAAACATTATTTGTGACATTAGCTATTGACCAGCACATGTTTTAAGCTAAACAAATTGGAGAGATTCAATTAATAAAAGAGGGTCAAGCAATATGGGAATGCTGGAATATACAAGGATAACCCAACATTCCCTGATTCTTTGAAAATTAGATTGGAAATCAAAAAAGGCACAGGCTTTTAATAGTACTAGATTGCTGCAGGGGTGGGGCAGAGAGAGTATACTGCTGGTTCCCGTAGTAAGGAATCCTCTGCTGTATAAATTACCATACGCAACCAGCAACTTGCATACACTGATTCCCCCAAGTCCATGCTGCGCGTTGGAAGGACGCTTGGGAATTAAAGTTTTAAAACGTTTTACTCCCCAAGCAAATAGATTAGATTTGTGAGGAGAGGAGGACATTTTCAAAATCAAACACTCCCTTATGTGTCACATTTGTAGGTGTGTCATGGGAGTTCATGTCCAGGAATGTATGAGAGAGGTATGAGTAGTATTGCAATTCATGAAATGAAGTTCATGATATTGAATACAGACTCATATTTTGCAGCCTTTCAGTTCAAGTTGTAATGAAGACATTTGATATTTGTATGAACATTGCACATGGCTACTTTATATCTAATCATTTTTAATACATGGTGTACTATGAACATTATGATTAGGACACACTCTTGTCACTACTGACTGTTTCTATTTGTGAAACATGTCATCTATTATGCCTATTAATATCGTTCATTAAGGCTTTAATGTTGTAAAATAGACCCATACGTTATGAGTATGCCACAACCTCATAATGATGTTTTTCACAGATACTAGATGTACATACATAGAAACAACATTGGGAGGAGACTTAGAGTTAGAGAATTGGGATTGCTAAAAGAGGTAGCAGTATGCCGGGCACACAGACAGGATTTATTTGTTTCAAGCGCTTGGGGGAGGCCTTAAACCTCAAAGCACCTTCTTCCTATCTGTGGCTATTTGCATCCTTGGTTATTTCAGTATTGCCCCATGGGGACACTCACTATATAGTCATTGTATACATACATGTTTAATTCAGACTCTTAACGCTTTTAACTGAGGGGGTATTTGCTTGAACCTACTTCTCTCATTGACATCTACAACCCTGAACCCCTGTGCTTGCACTCTACTAAGCCATCTCAAAGTCATTTAGAATCAGAATGAGGCTGAGGCAGACATCCCCTGTTGCCAGATCGATGAAGCTGTGACCAGAGGAGGCAATGGCCAGTGCTCGCCGGACATGGCCTGTGAGGGTTGAGTGATCAGCCTCAGGACACAACCAGGTGGGGAAGGGATGGGACTGAATGAACAGTCAGTTCTATAGACCAATGCAGCAAGAAATGGTGACTTTTTTTTATTATAAAGTTGTGTTTACATTGGTCTTAGCGGAATCCTCATAGCATTGTCTGTAATGGCTATGTAACTGTTTGCAAACTTCTGATATAAGCAGATTATAAGGATAATTATCTTCCAAATAGTATATATTAGGATGCGGGATTTTGAGGTTATATTTGTGTATTTGTCGGTCAGAAATGTTCAAAAACTTTATCAATTTTTTTTTCTGAAAGGTCACCCTCTCTTGCTGCAAAGGTCTATAGATAAAAGGGACTACTGGATATAGATGTTGGTTGAAGGGAGAAGTAGTGGAGGTCATCAGGTATGGCTGGTTACTGAACTTAGGGTTAACCAAGGAAGGGAGAATACGATAAAGTCAAAGGGAATTATGACATAAGAACTGGATGGAAGCTAGAAGATGGTACAAGAAGAACACAGCCTAAAAATGTGACCGATGAATGATATACTTTAATTGGGAGTCAGGCAAAGCTGGACTAGAGCATTGCCTGATTTTTGCCTTTCATTGCTGGACTCAGGAGGAGAAGTCCGTCAGGAAAGCTAGGAGTCATGGTTGATTCTGCAATGATGGTCATAGTGACACCCTTGTTTTCTGAACAAATTCGAGAGGATAGTGCAGATGGGGCATGTATAAAGAGATAAAAACTGACCAGACCAGCGATATAGATTGGTATAGAGATGGGACAATAACCCCTGCTTTCAAGAGAGGGGACGTTCACTATAGTGGGCAGTATACACAGAGAGTCTACATGCAATAAGACCCAACCGATTGATGCCTTTATGATGTCCACTATAGCCCACTAGTATAGCCATCTAACATTTCTATATGCAGCACTATCTCCTATCGTGTACAGGCTTTCAACTGCAATGGCCATTCACATAGTATACAGAATTTCTGTTGAGACATAAACAATGCTGTAATACTGTTTCATTTACAAGCTTTAAATTATCCTGGTGTTATATCATAAGCAATAATTATTAACGGGTATTTAAAGTCATCTAGTTGGGAGGGATAGCCTATGCTCCATAAACCTGTATTAACATGAGTTAGACTCAGTTAAATCTAGTTCTTCATTTATTTGTTTTCTCATTGACAACTTCAAGGAAGCAGAGACTAATCAATTGCTCCTTTCTTAGCACCAGGTCTGGAGCTGCTCAAACTATGTTGGGTTAGTACGTGAATAGTGTGCTCAGTCTGTTCAGGCCTTGTTTCAAGAACACAGCCTGCCCACACTTCAAACATAAGCCAGACATAAAATAATCTTAGTGCCACCCCATGACCTACCCCTGCATCACATACATGGGCAGAGGGGTATAAAACAAGCAGATGAGAGTAGAAAACGATTATAGGAATAATACTAATAGAATTGTGAGTGAGGGAAATATATATATATATATATGTATATATATATATATATATATATATATATATATATATAATGTATAATTCCAATCATGGTATTATACCTTGTCAAATTATTACTGTCAGAGTCATAGTCCAACTACCAGCTGTATTGGAAAATGGTTCTTTCTATATATACAGTAGCCAGCAGCATATTCTCTTGGCATTAGATATTCATAACCTATACTGCACAAACATAGTCTGTAGCAATATTTATGCATTATACAGACAGCCTATTCTGCCCACTGACGCTACACGGGGAGACTTGCTCCAAACATGTTTGAATGGTCAGTAACCCAGTAATAGGTATACCTCGATCATGAGCTATAACACTGCCTTACATGATCATCTGACACACTTAATTGTGGCCATCTGACCATCTATTTACCCCCTGTTATCAGATGATATAGTCCTAGATGGTTAAGCAGAGCTAGAGCAGCTCAGGGCAGCATCTCATTCCTACAACCATTTCTCTGTGAGTCTAGATTGACATTATCATTTCTGGTTCTATAACATGGTGTTACTGTTCCTGGACACTTGTCAGAGGCATGTATATACATTTGTTATTGATTGTGTGAGGAGATATCTAATCTGTTGGTAGAAAATGTCAGGACAAATAAAATACATTTAGAACTGAGGTATGATTCTTTTATGCTCATCTTTCCTTGCTGGCAAAGTGTTAATTCAAATACTATGCCAATCCGTTAGGCATTAATCCAGTACAGCCTGTATGTACAGATCCTGCTGCTCTAGGGCAGCATTGGTAGTTTCCATTCCATAAGAGCTAATGGTTAAGGCTTAATTTACATTTTGCAAGACTGGCAGTTAATATATTTTATCTTTAATGATCACAAACTAACTGCATGACTGTTTTCCTTTAAATCCAATTCTATGGTTTGCCCTGTGACCCGTCCTGTGAAGTAAATTCCTACATTAGCAAACAGACCCACCATCTACCAAGATCTAGGTCTCTGCTTGTAAAGTTAAAAGGTAGAGCCATTCTTACACACTACGACACTCTCTTACAGCCTATTCCACTTACTCCCATCTGGCTTATGGGGCCAAAGGTGGCTTCTATAATGGCTTACTTTGTGTCCAGCCTCGTTCCCATGCAGGAGACTGAAGCTGACACTAGCTGACACCACTGTTGTCTCCCTGGTTTTGTTAGGGTGGTGCTGGTAGTGCTGGGGGCAGGGCAGTTCCACGAGTCTATGTGGCACACATTGTAATACTGTTTCTGTGTGGGAGCTTAACGATTAAAGGGCCAAATCTAACGGTCCAAGAGATCAGCCAAAGATTGGAAGTCTGGGCCATATGTAGGGTGGGTGGGGGCGTAATACAATCAACACTTTTAATATGGTTAAATATTTCATGAACAACTGCTTCTTACTGATTTTTTTTGGTTAGAAGATGTGTGGATTTTAGATACTGGTTTATATTACCCTGCCATTTCTGATTAGCTACCAACTGCTTTGAAAAGAATTCAGGTAATTATGGATTCTCCAAAGACAATTTTCTCAGGTATCTTTGTGCAAGGCTTCTTATTTGGCTGACTGGTAATTGGGTTCGGTTGTTTGGATCCTGACCAGGGAAGCTAGGTTGGGTTATTTTAGAGTAGGAAGGTGGATGTTCCATAGGTCAATGCTCTAAACTCCCCCAACAAAAGAAAAAAGCCTGCAACCTGTACCGCAATGTCTCAAACATGGCGTCCCTATTAACAGGGATCTTGTACCAGAGTAAGGGCCACTAAGCCCTTGTGCATATACCCAGATTCCATAAATCCAGAAAAGGGTTTTGCCTCCATGTCAAATCATCTTGGGTGGTGCTACCTCACTCTTCCAGGTCACTCAGGTAACCCCCACCTGGGGGTGCCATAGCTAGGGTATCTATTGCTCACCACAGGATGCCATCGGGAATGCCTAACTGGAGGCACTTCTAACCACTGCCTGTGGCATTATCTTCACTATGATCTGTTTGCATTTGTTTCTGTCTTTAGTCCCATTCTGGAGTTTGTTTATTTTGGAATGAGTAACTACATATCTAGTTTCACTTCATGTTAAAACAGAAGTATCTAGCCTTTCCTAGTTTCCCAGTATTCTGACATCTCCCAGACACACTCTACCGAATAGGACCAAGAGTGATAATCAATAGCAGTTGATTAAGACTACATATTGTTAATCAAGGGATAATCATTGCAATATGATGTTGCTTTTAATTCTTCTTGTGTAATGCCATGCCTTTCTGACTGATGATATAGTATCATTAACTCTGACAAGGAATCACACAAATTTATTACATGTACAGAGCCTTGTGCCAAAACTGTTTCTCTATCGATTGTAGTTATCTATCATTTCCATTCATACTAATGATTCACCCTGTAAATGCCTTTGTATAGCAATATATCTTGCATTCTGTCGGGAATAATGTATCATCTATCTCAGCAAGTTCTTTCTCCAAATCCAATTTATTCTCTTCTATAGGAATGCGCAAGCACCTGAGCCCTATTATGAAAACGTTTTTCTCACCCTTCAGTGAGCGAAGAGCAATGACCAGGATTAGTGCATTTAGACAAATTGATGTTATAAATGGTTCTTTACACAACTATACTCACATCAGCCATATATTATGGAAGCTGCATTGTAACACTACAACTAATAAAACAATGGTATTTTACAAAACCATTAATCAACTAAAGTATCATTGGGGGACAGAGAATAAAATATGTTACTTCAAATACATTTTGATCAAACCTATAGCATTATATTGTCACTTTCGTTTTATAAAGTAAACCATTATAAATAATCCCATGATTACCTTTTGACTGTCATTTCTTTACATTAGTTTGCAATAACTAATTTGTTGTCTTCTGTCTGCTTTCAGGTGAGTACACCATACATCAGATTGAAATTTTGCAGAGTGTTCTACATAATAGGTATGATGGTGTAAGTTAACTGGTCACAGGCCTGTGTTTTACCTTTCTATTAGTGATAGAAAATACCTGGATAATTATGTGGCAGTGAATGTAAGATTGGTGCATGCACATTCTAAATGTCGTTTTAATCATCATGAATTGTACAGTAATGTACCAGCACACACGATAAACACATGATTATACTCTTCAATTACAGTCCCTCATCATGCCCATTTAGGGCCTTTTAGAATTTCTCCACAGTAGTGGCGTAGCATTTTCCCTACATTGTTTAATGTTAATTAAGCAAAATGGCTGCATTGGTGAGGCTAATTGCACTTGAGGGGTGACATTTATGAGGGGGTTGACAGTGAAAACATCAAGTGTTCTCTTCTCCCTTTCACTGGGTTCACCTTATGGGACGTTGGGACCTAGTATTATATTGAACAATGCTTTTGTATCAGGTTTATGTTATGAAGTGGAATGGCTTTACATTCACATGCCCTACATTTTTAGAACCAATGCAATAATCAAAAGAGATTCATAAGTCCTCAGGAAATTACTTGTAAGTGTTATGAATATAAATTACATCCAACTATCAACTTTTAGTTTGTCATGAGTCTATGCATGTAGCCTTGTAACTTAAGCCTACCTCTACATCTTTATACTCATATGAGTTACACATTGGGCCAAAAAAAAGGGTGAGTTTCAGGTCACCCGACCCTACCTAGTAAAACAGGGCCGACCCTAGAAATCTTTATCCAATTTTGAAAAAAAAAAATTCAAGTAATTTTTGGCCTATTTCAGAGTCAATTTGATTGTCCGCGAGTCGACGCTGTTGTTGGCGAGTCAGGGCAGAAGTTTGCTAGTCGATTTGCTAGTTGTCTAGAACATTTATTGTGAGGGCAGGATATATTGTGCTACATCATATAAAGAGCCCAATATTTGACAGAAAAAAAGGAAACAGGAATAAGCTAGTCCTCTGTGATCATCCAGAGGAGGAAGTACATCTGTAACAGGCAGGGAGTGTAGGAACGTTACCCACCAGGATGTGCAGTATTTCACGTGTTGCATTCCCATCATACACGTCCAATTCAGCAGGACGATGCTGGCAGTAACAGCCCTCCTGATTGGCTAAGCTACACCTCGTAGGTGGCCAATCAAATTAGTACCAGATACTTCCTGCAGTGAATAGAGGAGAGATGGATGGGAGAGAGGAGGACTCGTGAGTAATTCCTGGAGGAGACATATATAATGCGGCTGCCTGAGGGTAAGGTCCCCAGTGTGCATTGCTACCTGTGGACAATTGTAATGTCCACTAAGATGTAATGTCCCTCTATACACTTGTCTCACATTATGGACAGACATCTATTTGACTAATTCAATACCATTGTACTATAGGTCTCTCCAATAAGTATTTCCTGAATGCAAGGACACAGCCCTTGACACATATTATTGGTGTATTAGTTACTCGGTCCTCATACCCCCTTCTCAACATGTCTCACCACTGCTCCTATAGGTGCTATCTTGGTTTATGGAGAATGTCATTACTTCATCCTACTAACATGATGAGTGAGATCAATACAAAGAAAAGAAAGAGACATGAAGAGGAAGAGAAAAACAAGATGTATACATGCATTTATATCATAGACAATAAGGACAGGAAATCTCCCATGTCCAGACGTTTTGCCAACACTAAACCTCCCACATACTAGGTGTCTCTTAACCCCTTGCTCACTCCAGAGGGCCAGAGTGCCCAACCCCCCATTTAGGATTTTATGTCTACCCCACTGTATCTGTCTCCATAAGCCCCACATCATCATCACGACCATATCTAATAGTAACCACTAGTGGTATTGGCAAGGAAGATGCATAGAAAGGTTATAAAGGAGAGTAGTAGAGAGGGAGGTGGAGGGGTATGATAGTTACTATGGCAACATCTGTCAAATTTTGTGCCTTGGGCATTGAACTATTGAAACGATTTAACATAGCGTGCAAGAAAATAATACATAGAACCTCTGATAGAATACCTTTGAACAAAATGTATTAGACAACAGGGCGAAATGTGTTGAAAATGTGTGTGTATATATATATATATATATATATATATATATATATATATATATATATATATATATATATATATAATATATATGTATACAAATAGATAGGTATAATATGTATCTTGCATATATATATATATACCTTATTATGCTGACTGGAAGAATCCCTGCACATTCCCTATAAGCTGTAGGTGTCAGGCCTACCTTCTGCCCCTCAGCGGTTGCCATCACCTAATTACCTAGCTCCCTGCTGCTCACAAACCTCTCCTCCAGAAAGTAAAGGCGCCTCCAGTATATGTCATAATATGGATCCCTTGACGTCAGTGTTATATCCTCACCTGTTACTTCTTGCAACCCCTACATCTATAATAAAAGATGATGCATTAGCATTGAGCTTGTACTGACAGGTATGAAGACATAATATACTTCTGTTATTACTAAGTATATCCGCTGACATTACGCTCATATTGCACCCCTACTCCAGTCTGTTATTCATTTTACCTGATAGATTTTAACCACTAAGAAATACATTTTACTCTAAGGATTATATTGGGTTAAAAAGCATATTATATTATATTACACTATTCTGATTTTATAGATTATACCTAGGAGAAATATGTTCAGAAACTCATGGATGTTTTAGATATGAAATTGGATCTCTTCGCAACGGTTTTGAAGCAGATTACTATTTGAAATATTTATATAGTCAGTCATATTTATATAGTCAGTTACAACCTTTCTACTTGGCTGTGTCACTGATTTACGTATACTAAGTATGATATATCATCTATGGTATTATTTTTGTACTACATACATTGAGACCTGTGGATCGTAGGGGTAATGTGGACGGGTGTCCTGGCTATATGAACCCAATATGTATGTTCATGTTATCTACTGTAGTTCTGAAAGCCCCTCATATCTATAGTGACTGACTCCAAAAGTAAACAACAGTAGAATACAAAGTAAGAAAACCTCACAACCTACAAGTCTCTTTGAGCTCTACATCTCGGAGCTATTTATAACCGGATCTGCACAAACATAGTTTGTTGTCTGCAATGTTTATGCCATGTATAGTCAGCTTATTTTGCTCATCAGTACTGCGCAGGAGACCCCACTGTACGTCACCTTTAACAAATAGCCCCGAGCTGCCTATACCTGAATATCACACTCACTGAATTGCTCACCTATTAGTACCAGTGAGCGGGTCTATAGAGTTATACACATCATGCCTACCAAACCAGGGAGCTGCTGCTCAGGTTGAGTCTATAGAGGTCAGATAATAGAGCCCCAGGCAGTTCGGCAGAGCAGCTCAAATCAGCTCCGGGCAGCAGCTCATGTCTACAGCTTATGTCACCCATGTGGGAACGATGTATCATATAAACCATAGATGATTCAACTATTCCCCGCTGGCCCGAGTTAGGATTGACATGATATTATATAGGATTCCAAACCATGGTGCTCCTGTCATCAGACTTACACATTATTAGAAGCCATTATTATGTCAGTATTTATTGATTGTATGAGCAGATATTGAATACGTTGTGATATATGTCTATGCCAGCAGCAACAGTTATATGTATAGTCACCCATAGACAAGTTATCCATTGTGCTTTGGAAATATACAATACATTTGTCAAAGGGATAACAGAATGTGAAATTGATTGTATGACATGGAAATTATAATAGCTTTTTTCTAGCCCCATCCCATAATTCAATCCTCCCTGTGAAGTCATTCCTACTTAGCCTGAGGCAAACAGACCCACCATCGACCGAGATCTAGATCCTCTCTTGAGTTAAAAGGGGCCGCCATTCTTGGAAATGACTACATTCTCTCACAGCTTTTTCCCTAGTCCCATATGGGTTCAGGTGTCCAATGATGGCTTCCAAAATGGGTTCCTTAATGTCCAGGCTCATTCCCGTGCAGGGGTGCTGTGGGCAGCAGGGCAGTGCCACTAGAGTCTGACGGAGGACTGTTAATTTTAACCATCAAAGGCATAAACATTCTGCCCCACCACCTATAATCCGGGCAAAGTGAGGACTGATACTTCTGGTCTTCTGGTCGAGCAAATCATTGCAGGGCATTTCCTTACTGATGATTAAGGCAGTGGCATAGTGGTAGGGTTTTAACATCATAAACCTGACAAATACAGGTCTTTGAGAAAGAACACTGACCTACCTACTGTCAGTCTTACTAATGTGTAGCAATAAGTCTATTGCTTGCATCAACGGTATGTCCTGACCTTTTCACCTCCACTTACAAAACGTGTGACATTATAACTAATAATAATGTCGCCTACCACTTACATGACTGTGGAGACAGGTAAGATGATTGCCACCAGCTGGGTGGGCGACGCTATTATGTACACCTGCTGAGAGGTAAGATGTCAGAGCCCCACCTTCATCTCAGCGATTGCTCTGACACTACTGCATAAGCAGGTAAGATTAATTACTTAGATTAGACTATTTGACACCTGATAATGATAAGTTGATTCATCATTGGTTATGTATGACTGTAGGTAGTAAGGATGAACTGATTGGAATATTATTATCGCTACTCTATACAATGACATATTGACTTGAGCAATCACACATGGGTCTTATTGCTATCTCAAACTAAAGCTGCCAGACATCTAAAGCAAGATGGATGTAAAGGTTGAGTCGATGAGAAGAAGAACAAAAGCGCAATTGGAAGCAGTCCAAACATCATTTATAACATTGGCTATTATCCTAATCTCAATACCAGCACAGGTTTGAAGCCATACAATTTGGAGAGTGACAGATACCATCAAGAATTATGGACTCAATTAATGTAAGGTCAATATTTCATCTAAATAAAACATAATTATTCCTCTAGGATATATAGACGTGTCATGTCTGGCCGTCTGGTAATAAATCACAACTGATGCATAGAATATATGTACATTATAAAGACATTCTCTCTCCATTCTGTAAATGTTTCCATAGTATCCCACAGTCCAATACAGTATACGCCTATACAGCTGAGTAAAGCTAAAGGTGAGTGTCAACCTGTCCCAGGAAATGTCTCCAAAATAACTGTGGCATTTCAAATCTCTGGACAGTGAGTAGAGCGTTGCCAGAGCTTCTTGCAATTTGAGAATGCTGCAGACTATGAGGAGAATCCAGCATTGTCTGATTCTCAGCAAACTGCCTGACACTCAAAAAAGGGTCAGGCTGACCCTCATCATTTCTCTCTGTTTAATGGGCAGTCTCATCATCTTTGTAGCTATTTCTTTCATAAAGACCATTTCATTAGAGTAGAAACCATTATCAGTCTTGACAATGGTAGGGTACACAATACTTTCATCAGGCAATCAGGTTTGAAAATCATATCAAAAATTATTTTACAGTATATATTATCAGAGGCAACCAACACACTTCATACAATGATTTTCCCAAGTCCATCCAGGGCTTTTGGAGGAAGCTTTGGGGTTTAGCTTTTTAACACGGCCTGGTCCACAAGTGAATAGTATCGATTTGTGAAAAGAGCAGGGCATATATATAGTAAAACACTCTCAAATGTGTTATATAAAGGGTTAGGGGGGGTGGAATATATTATTAGAACACACAACAATAATATATAGACTACTGCCAGCACTCGGGCTAGGCTTATATAATAGAAAGATAAGTTACCATGGAAACTTAGGGATATCCCCATATTAATAAGTTACCGGTATATAGGTTATTAATATAATTAATATAATATTAATATAAGAGAAGACACGAGACATTAGTGTGGTGGAAATATATAGTACCTAAATATCAGCCTATATCTTTATTAACACTGAAGTACTATCACAGTTACAAATAGCAGTCACACTCATCTTTTTAGTGACAATAACCAATAACCAACAATAACCATAAATAACACAGCAGATTAGGACAATCCAGGGTCCTGTATCGCAATAACAGAATTCTTTAGCGCCTAACACAGGTCTAAACAGACACAGCAGCTAAGATGACAAGTGAATAGTATTATACAATAATAAATATGAACAATAATAAATATCATAAATATCACAAATATCATAAATATCATAAATATCCCACTAATTCAATATTAGCAGAAAAACTTTACCCCAAAATTAAAAATCTGAAAATTCTGCGGGAGATGTGTACACAAAGAGATTGACCGGCCGACTGACCACCGTTCAAAGGATGTGCCCTTTTCTAGTCCCCGTACAACAGATAGAACAGTCGCTAGGCGACGTCGCGGCTGGTGACGTCACGCCCGGGGATGACGTCACTCCGGGGCGCCACCTCCCGGCGGCCGCTGGAACTCCTAGGGCGCCGCTGGCGCCCCCCAGGAGGGCTGGAGGAACTACCTCCAGCGGTTCGATGCCACGCCCCCCCGCCCTGGGTTTATACGGGTATAGGTCTATACTGTGTATAAAGGGTTAGGGGGGGTGGAATATATTATTAGAACACACAACAATAATATATAGACTACTGCCAGCACTCGGGCTAGGCTTATATAATAGAAAGATAAGTTACCATGGAAACTTAGGGATATCCCCATATTAATAAGTTACCGGTATATAGGTTATTAATATAATTAATATAATATTAATATAAGAGAAGACACGAGACATTAGTGTGGTGGAAATATATAGTACCTAAATATCAGCCAAACAACAACCGCCACACACAATGGAACATTAATCCGAAGGATTACAAAGAAGCTAGATAAGTACAGGGGACCTGCTCCAACACAGCCAACTCTGAAACAGATTGATGTAGGTACCGCCGCACAGCCGCTGAGCGCCAATTGCCCTTCCTCATTATAGATTGAACAGGCATACCAAGGTCCTGTAACATGGTACTGCCACCATGTCTGAGGGAATGGGTGGACACTCTATCAACCGGTAAGCCTAAAACCAATGCGAAATACTTGATTCTGGAATATAATTCATCATAAGTAAAAGGAAAAACAGTATTACCCACCCTGTGGCATAACAGGGGGTCCCCTGGATTGGCGCCCACCAACAACTGGTCAAGTAAAGGGCGCACACACCAAGGTGTACCGGGCATGTCCTGTAGATAAACATACAAATCCTCTCTGCCAAACTGATCAGTCTTACTTGTAACAATTTTAATACGGATATACCCTTCCGATCTTATTAAATGCTTCACGCCAATACTGTGCTGGGAAGCTGTCAGGTGGCAGGCTCGCAGAAGGCATCTGTACCCAATCAGGACTGCAACCCAGAACAAAATATCATTAGGATCAGACATATCTAACAAGTAATAAATTCTCAACAAGTCAGCAGGGGAAAAGGGGTACCTAGTGACCCTCTTCAAGGGGTCATACTTCCTCTCGATACCATTTAAAGTTTGCTTTAATATAAAATCCTCAGCAAAATCTGGAAAACCCAGCATTTTTTGGTGGTACCATAGACCCGACAGATAATTCCTAATAGAAACGGGGGCAAACTCTACAGTGTCCAGGTAGGTAGCGTAAAGACATGCTTGGCTGGCAGAACTGGGGTAGGGCTGGAGAGAAAACTTCTTGCAGAACTTTATATACCTTTTAGACTGCGCTAGACGAGTCGCCTTTGTAGTAGGGGCAACACCATGGTCAGCCAGGATCCACTGAGCTGTCCGCAGCGCCTGAAGTCTCACTGCTGTAAAAGGGAATCAGACATACCGTAAATAACCAAATTCTTAGCACACCTGTCAACCACCCCCTTATAAGGTAACCTCGACAAGTCATCCGCCAGAACATTATCCTTAGACCTTATATAGGTAGCGTGCAACTCGATATTAAAAATAAAACAAGTCCAAAACAGCTCTCTCAACCAATCCATACATAGCTTATTTTTACTTCTACCGGTATTAACCATTGCCAGGACTTGCATATTGTCCGTCACTATATTAATTTTCTTATTTTTAAAAGCAGCACCCCACCTCTTAAGAACAACTAGAACAGGCCATAGTTCATATACATCAATGTTACCTCTATGTACCCGAATACCGTCCATCTCTGGGGCAGCCTCCTCATGCAGCGGACTAATATCCCTAACCCCAAAGCCTTCCCAACAACCGTAAAAATAATCAGATCCCATCCAGGCGCCGAAACCCCTCTTAGATGCGTCTGATACCATGGGTAGGTCCACCAGCTCTCTCCTGAATAGGGCACGACAATTGAAAACATCACAAAACTGTCTCCACCATAGAAGATCGTCTTTAGTAGCCTGAGAAAGGAAAATAGCTCTACCTGTTCTTGCCTTAGCACATAACCTGCGGCTAAAGGTCCTACCTCCCCTTACAACCTGAGAGCAGAAGGACATTAACCCCCCTATTTTTTGCAACCTTTTCTTATGTACATATTGCATACCTAAGCATTCGTCGAGGGCTTCCTTTAATTTAACAATTTTTTCCGGGGGAAGGGAGAGCTCCATAGCCGCAGAGTCAATAGTGATACCTAAGAACACA
The DNA here is from genome assembly GCA_947462335.1 of Harmothoe impar. Classification (NCBI taxonomy): domain Eukaryota; kingdom Metazoa; phylum Annelida; class Polychaeta; order Phyllodocida; family Polynoidae; genus Harmothoe; species Harmothoe impar. Next base: position 19,804,709 of record OX381714.1, read on the forward strand.
GTCCTTTGACTGGGGGCGGTAACCTTGCCGTAGGATATACCAAAACCCAGAAACTCCATTACTTCAATTAATACATTCCTCTGGCGCAAACACTCGTCCTCTGACCTCGCCAATACAATGAAGTCGTCAAGGTAGTTAACCACCTTCTCTACCCCATAAGATTTTGCAACCTTAACAATGAAATTAGATAGGGCATTAAAAATATTAGGAGCGCACCTGAGGCCAAAGCTCAACCTGTTGTTTATATAGTATTCTCTACCCTTGCCCAAATCCCAAGCGAACCCCTGGTACTCAGCATGTGGAGCATATACCCCTACCGACCTATAGGCGGACTTCAAATCCACCACTGACATAAACATGCCTTGATCCAACTGGTCCACTACTGTATAAACTGAATTATAAGAAAAAGGCTCATATGTGGTATACATAAAGTTATTTATCGCTTCACCAGCAGGCATGGAGCAGTCAGTGATGGGTCTAAGCTTACCATTTGATTTCTCAACCCCCCCCATAGCATGAACACACCTAGGAGGGTGAGTAACCTTTGTTACATACCCATCTACAACCTCCTGACGGATTATATCACACATTTCAGAATAAAATTGCGGTTCCAAAATAGTTTTATAGTTGCTGCAGGAGTACTCCGTGTCACAATTTTCATCAACAATTTTAAAACCCCTATTAACCCCCTCCCAGATGTACTCAGCATCCAAGGGTTTACCAGGAAAAACATTACCGCTGCCTGAGATAAAGGCAGCGAACCTACAGGGTTTTAATTGGGTAATTTCAGAGCCAATATAATAAGTACAGTCACAAGTACCATTTAAGCAATCACTAAAGACTCTAACATCCCCTATATCACGGCTACCATCAATGGTAAATAGAAGAACCCTTCCCCTGGGTGAAAACTCAGTCGCCTGATTTAAGCTGGGAACTCCACACTCATGTGCTACTGCCCCCGGCGTGAAGGGTGGACAGGTTGGATCCAGCCCCGACACTGCCATAGGGTTCAATGCTAAGCCACCACCCGGGTGAGAAACCTCACCAGTGCTCCAACTCTTCCCTGGAATGAACTCCTCACACATAGGATTCAAAAGTGAAACAGGGCATACTTTATACATGGTGTCTGATATCTCTAGTTGGCTGGACGATTGAATAACCCTCCCCCCCCCTAGGGACAAATTCCTGACAATTAGGGTTAAGAGAGAAGGGAGGGTTGTCATAGCCATACAAATCATGGGTAATAGCCTCGCTGGAACTACATACAACACCTTCCAGACTAGGCCTACCCTTATTACCCTACTTATCAGTTTTAAGGTTAGACATGTTACATGCTGCTGAGCCATGGGTTGAGCTACGACAAAACATACACACATGTTGATACTTGCACCCCTGGAAATCGCATCCCTGGGCCTTATTGTAGCTGAAACAGGGTCTCTTTTCAGCTCCCCTGGATGAGGTAACCTTAGTACTCTTTCCCCCCTTGGAAGAAATGATAGTGCTATCATATGAGAAGTACCTTAACACGTCACTATTTGATACCTGCCCAAAAACTTCTGGGCCTCCCTCATCCGCCCTACCCCTTACAGACTTGTCGTATGAGATCAGGGAACTGACCCTGTATACTTTGGTCAGGGCTTTCTCACAAATGAGTTCCATGTGAGCTAGCAATCCCTCAACATCAATACCTTGTTTCAACATGATTAGAACGGTTCTGACATTTACAAGCAATAGGGCCTCGAGGGAATCAATTCTGACCCCCCTCTCGAGAAAATTCTTCTGGGCAAATTCAGAATGCTTACTCGACTTGGATCTTGTTCTGGATCTCTTGCGACGAGCGCCCTCGGGTCTTGGCAAAGCCCTCGAGTCGTCAGATGAGTCCCTCTCAGACCTTGGTGGAGTTTCCTGACGCCTCCTCCTGGGCCTGCTCTGGCGACTGGTCGGGCCCTCGGGAACCCTGCCGCCCTCGAGACTCTTCTCTACCGACTCCTGGACCTTCTCCACCATCGACACCAACCGGGAGAAACCTCCTTCCACCCTCGCCAATCTGCCCTCGGATTCTGCGACAGCTGCCCTCGTCCTCTCGAGAAGATCCCTCGTTTGGGCTGCCCCGCCCACATCTTCTTCAGCCTCGGCCGGCCGGCCCGACTTCTTGGGGGTTTTCTTCACACGACCCATTGTAACTTCTAGACGCCCTCGGTAGCTTGGTAACTCCAGTAAACCTCGGGAAAAGCCTCGGGAAAAATTTGAAAATTCTGCGGGAGATGTGTACACAAAGAGATTGACCGGCCGACTGACCACCGTTCAAAGGATGTGCCCTTTTCTAGTCCCCATACAACAGATAGAACAGTCGCTAGGCGACGTCGCGGCTGGTGACGTCACGCCCGGGGATGACGTCACTCCGGGGCGCCACCTCCCGGCGGCCGCTGGATCTCCTAGGGCGCCGCTGGCGCCCCCCAGGAGGGCTGGAGGAACTACCTCCAGCGGTTCGATGCCACGCCCCCCCGCCCTGGGTTTATACGGGTATAGGTCTATACTGTGTATATAAGTAGGTGTCATAAAAGCAAATGTTCAGGAATGTATGAGAGAAGTACTGAGCTACGACTTGTAAAGTTTTAGGACTGCAATCCATAAAATTAAATTCATGAAATTAACCTCAATTAGACTCACTTAGAACTTTTTACTCCGTTTTATGAGAATGTTTGATCTGTGACTGTAAATTGGACATGGACATTTCATCACTTATGTTTTGCCATCTTAATACATATTATTTGATGGAAATTAGACTTATCTACAGATAACCACGTCTTCACACTACTAGCTTGTCAAGGTGTCATGCATTATGCCCTAAATAGTTAGCAGCTCATCACAATTGCCAACTTTTAGGGCAGCAGCAGACCCTCCAAAAGAGCCATATTTTAGGAGTTTAATGCATGGAAATACTGATGGCTAAAAACTTTTTTTTTGTGTTTGGGAATGTCTCTGGACACAGAAAAGTGAACTTGTGTTATCAAATTCATGTACCGTTTTTGCAGAATTAACGCTTTTTTACGACTACCTCTTCTAATCCAGGCTCTTTTTCTGGGGTCTCAGAAAGTAGACAAATTGACTTATCCTGACATGAATATTGACTGTAGGAAGACTTCAATGATACCTACCCCCCTAAATCAGACCCAAGGAATCTATTGGTGTTATTATCTCATTGCTAGGACAATTGGTTGCCTAGCAACACCTGTTTTTGATAGCAACCCACCCCATCGGAGAACAGATTATAGGCCAATTATAATCCCTTGGGAATTCCGTAATCATCTCAGTTTTACAACTAGATTCCATACTTTAAAGGGTCATAAATAAGAAAGTCACACTGCTCTGATTACAATTCCACATTTCAGGTTATTTCTAGGAAAATGAAAATGATCATTATAGCAAACAGTTAATGGAACTCTAGTTTCACATGAAATAAAAAATATTTCAATACCTAGCCAGCCTCTCTAAGCCAGTCTAAGGAATCCTGCACTACCAATAGGTTTCCCCTATGGACAATGATTGCATAACAATGTTTTAATTTTGCCTAGCAACCATAACTTTTGCATAGCAACAATAGCCAATATGCATGGTAGTGTCACAGATGAAACAAAGATATCAAATGTATATCTAGCAAATTATAACATTTCGTGTATTTTACATTAAAGATACTCTAACTCTGCTGCAAGGGTATTAAGAAAATGATGACGGAGGAATACTCTGATAAGAATATCAAGTAACAAACCCATGCTACAGAATAACAACAATTGGTACAAGATCCTATACTTAACTTACAACTTAAATCATTTGTATAGTCAACTTTCTAGTTTATGGCCACTCTTGGGACTTATAAATGAGAAATGGCCACATTAGCGAGGTGGCTGCCTAAGAGGGAATCAAATGTCAATAGTTATAACACCGCCCCCTCCTCCAACCACCAGTATCCTGGATGTACTGCTACTATCCCAGGCAACCTCTCCGAATCGTTGGGCCCTGGATAAAAGGGGCATGCAGAATTTAGTTGTCCATCCCCATTGTTTCATTAGGCGATGTGTGAATGCTGACTGGTCATATTTCTGTCCATGTGTGTGTGCTGTGGCTGTCGGGCAAGGGGTTATGGCTATAGGTTAAAGCTACAACTAGTGGTATACCCGGGATATACCCCAGTCTGGCTTTCCACTGACACCTTCCACTCAGCTTCTCTTGCATCCTTCCAGTGCTACATGTATTGCTTATTGTCAAATGACAACACGAAGATGGCACGAGGGAAATACATTCTACAGCACCTCTCAAACCCATAACAATGCAATAGGTATGAGGCTCCGGCAGGATATACAAATTATTTTATTTGAAGTATAAGAGTAGGCATTGGGGGGGGGGGCAGAGAGAGGGGAATTGATCCGATTTCAGGTTGATTTTCAGTAAAACCACCTGTGACAACTCTTGGAGTGTTATAATGGCCACATTAGAGAGTATAAAACACCTATTGGGACTGAAAAATGAGTGGCCGCAAGGTGGGCATGTGACCAGATTAAAGGGAAGGCGTATTAGAAGGAGTTTATTACATCAAAATAATGGGGAAAATGGTGGGACTTTGGAAAAATGGCCATAATGGTGAGGTGTATGCATTAGAGGTGTGGCCCCTAGGAGGGAGTTCACTGTATCTGTAAACTATGGAGAAAGTTATGCCCCTTACTGACAGATCAAAACAATATACAATACAGCACAAAGATTATGCTTATACTGTGTATGCTTTCTCCTTTTATACAATTAGGGACTATCCTGGACAGATTCAGTACATTTGTTGAAGCATTCTTCTGTGATGGAATCCCAGTTTGGGTGCAAGTAAAATTGTTATTATCACTCCTGTCTGTCACTACACTCACAATCCAGACCATGCATTTTCTCTATAGAGCATGGCCCATGAAATGTACGGAGAATACATCTTCTCCCTCTGATATGCTGCTGAAAGCTGGCCTCAGCTTTTAGCAAAGGCAACATCCCCTGTAGAGATAATTCTGAATCCAAGAACAGTCAGGCCCTTATGGTAGGGATGGAGATCTTTGCTTGTTAGAACAGTTCTTGTCTCCAGCCACAACTCATCAATATTCACAAACTTTGCAAATATTGGGACATAATGATTCTTCCTCTCATATTGTTTTCTTCACAGCAGCATGCTCCAACCTTTAGCAATAGTGACTTTCCCAATAACTACTCTAAGGCAAAATATGGCTGTATAATCCTCCTGTAGTTGTTGTGGTAGTGACCTTCCCTGCTATCATATATTAGGAGGAAAGAAATGTTTTTGGGAGGTTGTAAATCTACATCGAGGCAGTAGAGGTGAGTAAAAGATGTTTCTGAGAGATAATCGATCTGTAGACCATCAAAACCTAATGAGAATGTTGGTACAGTGTAGAGTTCCAGAAAAAGGGTTAAGTTATGTGATGTTAGCCTTTCCTGACAGTCAGTGGCTGTTGCCACCCCTCCACGTTGCTCACCCCCTCCTCCCTGATATGAGGAGAGGTTTGGAGTTCACTAGTAAGAGTACAGGGGACCTGCACAGGACACACGCCTCTAGAGGATCTCAGTTATCAGGTATTTATGATCCTAATTGAGAAGTTAGTATCCTATGTACAGCTCTCAATATATCAACAAGGATAAACATATAATAATACTGTGTATACACCATAGCACTAACCATACCATGTCTGTGGAAGGCCATGGTGGGAGATTTTGGATGTAGAGCAGGCAATAAGGTGAGTAGAAATCTCCTACTCACCCTACAGAAGGGGAGGCAGAAGGGGCAGTTCAGAGGATAGAACATGACACTTGGAGGTTGTTCACCAAAGGCAAGCACTAGAGGTAAGTAAGAGTATGATTATGTCTCTTGGAGGTTTTACAAGATGAAGGAGACAGTATGAGTAAGTAATATGATGGGACTTGGCTTTGAGGGTAATTATTTACCCCTTTAAGGATGACATAATGCCTTGATGCATCATGCCCTTGGTCATCATGATGTATGAATGCAGCCCTGGCATGTAACTCACCAGTGCTGCATTCAAGCATCAACCTGACCCTACAGAGTTCTGACAACCCCCGAAGGGTCGGCATGATGCACCAATGCAGCACTAGCAAGTTACTCGCCAGGGTTGCATTGGTGCATCATGACAACAAATGTCATCTTTTAGTGACATCTACCCTTAAAGGGTGAAAGAAGAAGGTAGAACTGCAGGAGAAGTCTCTGAAGGTGAACAATATGAACAATTAGATGGAGAATGAGAAGCACAGTGAAAGGTACTCTGGCTTGGTACTCCAGTTTTCTGATATGTTCACTATCTGTCATTATATTGGTGTTCAGCTGGGGACGTATTGGGGTGTGAATAACATGGATAGGACAGGCACCAATCTAGACCTGATTCTTGTCCAATAAACATGAGGTTTCTTGAGAAAGAGAATATCTGCTGCTAGGTAATTTCTGCAAAATTAAAGTATTATGACTAGAAAATCCTGAAACAACTTGTTAGATATGAATTAGATGTCTTTATTTCATCCGTTAAACTACCATGCTTATTTACTATGGTTGCTATACAAAATAGATATGGTTGCTATGCAAGAGTAGCAAACTGAGGATATCGCTAGGCAACCATTGGGCACACAGAAAACCAATTGTTATCAAAGGATTCATTGGATCCAATTTAAGGGGGGATTGGTATCATTAGAATTTTGATACCTCTATTCCTGTGAAGCCACAGCCCATTAACTATGATTATTTGCTAGGGTATTTATATTTATTTACATAGTAATGGCATCAACTGAAATTTACATTACAACAGTTATACTGTATTATTCAGAACCCTTCAAAGCATGGATTCCAGTAGTGAAACTAAAATGGTCATGGAATTCCTTTGGGATTATAATTGACCAATAATCTAATCTCCGATCGGGTCGATTGCTATGAAAAACAGGCGTTGCTAGGCAACCAATTGTCCTAGGAATGAGACAATAGCACCAATTGATTCTTTGGGTCTGATTTAGGGGGGGTAGGTGTCATTGAAACCTTCCTACAGTCGATTTTCATGTCAGAAGTTGATTCATCTACTTTTTGAGACCCCAGAAAAAGAGCCTGGATTTGAAGAGGTAGTCGTAGGAAAGCGTTAATGCTACAAAAACGGTACATGAATTTGATAGCACAAGTTCACTTTTCTGTATCCAGAGACATTCCCAAACACAAAAAAAAAGTTTTGAGCCATCAGTATAATCATGGAATTCCTCTGGGATTATAATTGACCAATAATCTAATCTCTGATCGGGTCGATTGCCATGAAAAACAGCCGTTGCTAAGCAACCAATTGTCCTAGCAAAGAGATAATAGCACCAATGGATTCCTTGGGTCTGATTTAGGGGGGTAGGTGTCATTGAAGTTTTCCTACAGTCAATATTCATGTCAGGAGAAGTTGATTCATCTACTTTTTGAGACCCCAGAAAAAGAGCCTGGATTAGAAGAGGTAGTCGTAAAAAAACGTTAATTCTGCAAAAACGGTACATGAATTTGATAGCACAAGTTCACTTTTCTGTATCCAGAGACATTCCCGAACACAAAAAAAAAGTTTTTAGCCATCAGTATTTCCATGCATTAAGTCACTCCTGAGGGCCCCCCTCGCTGCTCCCCTATTTCCCTTTAATGAACTTCAGGTATAATATTTCTGCATTATGACATACCCTGGACATTAACATAGACCCTTTTACACCCAGGTATGGGTTTCTCACAACTTCATCTATATATTTCCACAGACCCTAACTGTACATACACACAAACAACATTAGGAAGACACTTAGAATTGCAGAACTCGGACCTATTCCCAAGGGTAGACTAAAGGAGGTAGTAGAATGCCAGGCACACAGGCAGGATTTATTTGACTCTGGTTCTAGGGGAAGGCCCGGAAGCAGAAAGCACCTTCTACCTATCTGTGCCTATTTGCACCATTGGTTATTTCACTACTGGCCGCTGGGGACACTCAGAGTATAGTCCTTGTATAGATACATGTCCGATTTAGGCACACGTTTGCTTGAATGATTTTACTGGATTTCTTTTTAACATTTTTGTAATGGTACTTGGCATTAATGATATAATCAATGTTTTTAAAAAGAGTAGAATGATCTATGTATAATGCATATAAAAGCAAATTCATTCTGCAGAAAGCCTTTTTGAATAAGCCCTATGTTCAACTATGCATAAAGCCCCGCTCATGAGAATGCATGTAAAAAATACATATTATAGATGTGTGACATGTACTAAGAAAAGAGACCTTAGTGCACCATGCACTAAGGACTTCTTTTTGCAATTCGTGTCACATATGTAAGTCAAAGTTATTTACTATAGTTCTGAAACCCAATCATCAGATCTCACAACCTACTCATCTATTTGACCTCCACAACCCTGAGCCGTGTGTCTGCACTGGGTCATCTCAAAGTCAGTCAGAGTGCAGCTGAGGCTGAGAGCCCCCTGTCAGCAGATCGATGAAGCTGTGACCAGAGGAGGCAGTGGCCAGCGCTAGCCGGACACGGCCTGTGAAGGCCGAGTGGTCAGCCTCAGGACATGACCAGGTATAGAGGAGGGGGGGGGGGTGCTGAAGGAATGGTCAGTACTAGATGAATGGGAGGGCCGGATATAGATCTTGGTTGAAGAGAAAAGTAGGAGAAGTCATCAGGTATGGCTGGTTGAGGGACTAATGGTTAGGCAAGGAAGGGAGGATTTTAACTGGAAGTGAATTATAGCATTAGAATTGGATGGAAGGTAGAAATTGGTGTCAGTCAGCCACAGCGTGAAAAATGTTCATGCTACATAACAAACAATGATTGGGAGTCAACTGAGGTTGGACTAGAGGAGTCTGCAGTCTAGTATTGACTGGTCTGCCGTTAAGACATTTCTGGAGAGAGTCCAGCAATGTCTGAATTCTCTTCAAGTCAGTAAGGAAGACCAGAGTCATTTATGGAACATGATTGATTCCAGAATGATGCACATAGTGACACCCATATTTTCTTTCTTGAGGTATAACAGTCGAAAGTGTAGTGCAGATGTCACTGACATAACTGACCAGACCAGAGGTAGAAATTTGGCTAGAGATGGGGCAATAACTGCTGTTTTCTAGGGAGGGGACGCAGACTATAGTCTGTGGCATATGGAGAGCTCACATGCAATAAGACCTAACCAATTGATGTCATGTCCACTATTGTCCACCAGTATAGCCATTTCATATAGTACAATCTCTTATCTCATGGTCTACTGCAATGGCCATTCACATAGTGTACAGAAATTCGGTTCAGACATAGACACTGCTGTCATACTGTTTCATTCTCAAGCTCCAAATTCCCCTGTCAGAATATCAATGCCAGATTATCCTGGTGTTATATCAGAAGCAATAAGTAAATGTGTATAAAGCCATCTAGCTTGGAGGCATAGCTTATGCTCTATGAATCTATATTAACATGAGTTACACTCGGTTAGATTTAGTCCCCCATTTCTTTGTATTCTCATTGACAACTTCAAGGAAGCAGAGACCGATCAATTACTCCTTTCTTGGCACCAGGTCTGGAACAGCTCAGTCTCTGTTGAGTTAGTATGTGTATAGTCTACTCTGTCTGTTTGCACCTTGTTCCAAGAACACAGCCTTTCCACACTTAGAACATAAGGCAGATATAAAACAGTGCCTCCCCATGACCTAACCCTGCACCACAGACATGGGCTAAGAGGAATAAAAAGCAAGCAGATGAGAGAAACAGATAATAGGAATAAGACATATAGAACATTGAGGTGAGGCAGAGAGAAATATAATGGATAATTGAAGCCTTCATGCTTTTAAACTTTTGTCAAGCTATAACTGTCAGAGACATAGTCCAATTACCGGCCAGTTCTAGTTGTGTAGACACCCAGCAATCAGTAGAGCTAGATAATGAGATTTACACTGCCTTACGTGAGCATTTGACAAGATTAATAGTGACCATCTATTGGCCCCATGTAATCAAATAATAGAGTCCTAAACAGTTGAGCAGATCTAGAGCAGCTCAGGGCAGCAGCTCATGCCTACAGCTTACACCGGACAATGTGTAAGATAATCTATAGCTGATTCAGCTATTTCCCTGTGAGCCTTACTCTGGATTTACATTACATTACATCTGATTCTATTCCATGGTGATCCAGTCAAGAGACTTACGCAATATTGGGAGGCATATGATAATATGGCAGTCGTTATTGATTGTGTCTCTTATACAACTTAATTTTCCTTAGTCAGTAATTCAGGACAACGTGTGTGTACTAATCCTGCTGCTCTAGTCTAGGGCAGCATTGGTAGTTGGAGCATATAAATTTGAATTTTGCAAGGCCCGCATAGATACTTTGGATAATCATAAATCAACCACACAGTTATTTTGAAAATCCTTCCTGTGAAGTCATTCTTGCAGGGCAACCAGTTCCATCAGTGACCGAGATCTATATCCCTGTTTGTAGAGTTAAAAGGCACCACCTTTCTTAAACACTATACACTCTTTCACAGCCTGTGCCGCTTAGTACCATGTGGCTTCAGGGTCCAAAGAGGGTCTTTATAATGGCTTCCATCATGTCCAGCCTGGTTCCTGTGCAGTTGACTAGCTGACACCACCGGTCCCCCTGGTGGTTGAAGGGTAGAGCTGGGTGGGCAGGGCAGTTCCATTACCTTCTGTGGCACATGTTGTAGGGCAGTTGGGTAAAGACTATGGATACTTTTGTTTAAATAGTTCATAAACAGTTGCTTCTGACTGATTTGTCGTTAGATAATTGTGTGGATTTTGAATACTGCATTATTTAGACTGCCAATTCAGAACCTCAATAAAAGTACAATGTAGTGATAATGTTGCTGATTATCAATTTACTCAGCTAAACTACATGATTGTGATTTCCCTTGTAAAGGTTCTAAACTGTATTTTCTTGAGCAATTTTCAAGATCTACAAAGAGAAAATGATAGGCAGCATAGAGAGTCCAGACTTTCCTGACAGCTTTCTAAAATAATTACTATTTTTAGCTCTAGTTAAAACTATTTGTCAATCACTGACCACATTCTACTTGCGGCAGCTCTATTATTACTTGGATATCTCAGGGCTCTCTTTATCTTGTAATTGGGAGTTGTATGTTCTGTTATGTCAATGATTGAGCTCCCCTGATAACAAGTAAGCCTACACAATTCACCCCAGTGTCCCAAACACTGATGTCATAAAGCCAGACGAGGGCATTTGCCTCCACCCCATGCCACATCATCCAGGGTGGTGCACCCTCCCTTTCCCAGGTCACCTAGGTCAGTCCCACTAGGGGCGCCATAACTAAGGTATCCATTGCCTACTGTCAGATGCCACCGGAAATGCCAGACAGGAAGCGCTCCCGACCACTTCCTGTGGCATTATTTCCAATACGATTTGTTTAGCATTTGTCTTTGTCCTGAGTCTCATTTTGGAGTGGTTTATTTGGGAATGAGCAGCTACAAATCTCACGTTGCAAAGGTCTAGCTATTCATAGCTTCCCATAATGATTACTTCTCACAGGCACCCTCTAACCAATAGAGCTGAGAAGAGTAATTAATAGCAGTTGAATAAGACAACACATTGTTAATTAAGAGATAATCATCGTAATGTGAGACGGTTGCTCTTAACTCTACTGTGTCACACTGTACCCTCCTTACTGATGATAAAGTATAATTAACTCTTGCGAGGAGTCCCAACCATAAACTACCGAGTGTCCTTGTACCGAAATAATCTCTGTATAGTTTGTCTTTATGTATGATTCCTCTCCGTATTGAAGATTCACCTCACAAATACATTTGTATAATGATACAACCTTGAGTCTTGTAGACTGATGTACCATTAATATCAGCCATTTATTTCTTCAAATTCAATTCATTCCATTATAGGAATACACAACCACTTGAGCCCAATCACGAAAATGGTTTTCTTGCCCTTCAGTGAGGCAGGAGCAATTAACATAATAAATGCATCTATTTATAAACAACTGTGCGTAAGAAATGGCTCTTTACACAATTATACTCACACTTGCCATAGATTATGGTAGATTCATCCTCACCATGCAATTAATCACCTATGGTGAAATAATTGATTAACTAGATCATCATTGAGGGCAGTGAATGAAATAAGTCATCGAACAAAAAGTATTACACTTATAGTATTACATTGCCGATGGCATTCTCTAAAGTGATGTGTTTATATATGCATATTTTTTGTCTGACTGAGTGATTTCATTGTTGAGGCTGTGTGCAATGCCCTACACAGCATGATGGCCCAATAAATAACAGGAAAAGGGAAATTGCGCGTTCAAAGGAGGAAGTACATCAGTATCAGGCAGAAAGTGTGGGAATAATACCCACCAGGACATGCATCTTGTCAAATGTTACATTCCTGTGAACACAAAAGTCTCAATCAGTAGGCCGATGCTGGCAGTAACAGCCACCTTGATGAGCTAAGCTACACCTCAGGTAGTTGTTGCAGTGAGGAGAGGGGGGATGGATAGGAGGGGGCGGGGTGTGGGTTGATGGGCTAGTCCTGGCAGAGACATATATATATAATGTGGCTGCCTGTGAGTGAGGCCCCCAGTGTGTACTGCCACCTGGCGACGATTATATATAGTACCTGTAAGGGCCACTAGGATGTGATGTCCTTCTGTGAGCGTCTCACATCATGGACACATATAGCCAATTCACTCATTACTCCTGTACTATAGGTCTCAATAATGGGTTTCTGCTGCATGCAAGAACACAGCTCTTTACTCACATTATGGGTGTATCACCCAATCCTTAACACCCCCCTCCCTGCAGCACAGTGTCTCACTGCAGCTCTAGGTCTTTCATAGCTTCTCGTTCAATTTACCCATTATGTAATGTATCACTGCCTTAGCTGTACTGCTTTATGGAGAATGTCATTGCTTCCTCCTACTAATATGTTGAGAGAGAACAAAAAGCAATACAGACTAAGGGAGTGAGGTGCTATATGTATGAATACATGCACATATTTCATAGGCAAAAAGGACAGGAAATTGCCCATCATGTTGGAACATCCTTCCCACACACCTCCCATATTCTTGATATCTCCTAACCCCTTCGTACCCCTAGAGGACCAGCATACCCCATTTGGTATTTTATGTCTACCCCACTGTATCTGTCTCCATAAGACCCAAATCATCATCATGGCAACCATATCCAGTAGTAGCAAGTGGTTGTATTGGCAAGGAAGATGGAGAGAAAGCTTATACAGCTGAGTAGTAGAGAGTAGGGTTGTGAAGGGATATGTCTGATAGTTACTTTGGCAACATCAGTCACATTCTGCACCTCAGGCATTTAGATGTTGAAATAATTTAACATTTGCAGAAAGAATGTGAATGAAATATATAAAACAACTGACATAAGATTTCAACGTTGAAAATGCGTGAAGGCGCCTCAAGTGTAGATATGATATCCCTTGACATCAGAGGTATACCCTTACCTGTTATGTATTGCAAATTAGCAAATGTACATCTATAATGAATGATGATGCATCAGCATCGAGCTAGTACAGACAAGTAAGAAACTCCTATGACTATACTTAGTATGTACGCTGAGATTGCATACATTTTAATCGGTTAGAACTTTTTCTAATATTTACTCTCATATATGTTGCACTGATTAGGGGAGAGTGATGTACATGTATTTTGCATACAGATAGGATATCCTATTCTACTACACACAATGCTTAATAAATCACCCAAAGCAATACTGGACTCTGGAGGCCAGTCTTCCTTAAATCCTTGGGTATTGCCTCTTTTTCAGACAACGCTACTCTCTGTAGGCCGATTCAGCTTTTCCTGTCACTCTTTGTAAGGGACTTGACTCCTCAGGGACCCTGAGTCCAGTGGCGCCTGAATTCTCCTGAAGGGAGTCTCACAATATGGACTATATCCAAAGGGTGTCATTTTATTGCACTGGCTGACTTCCGAAAAATATTCATGTTGACAACCGTTTTACTATGAGAGTATGCGACTGGAGAGAATAGCAACAAAGCTACTACACCAGAGAGAGATATTGGGATAGAGATGGGGTGATAACATCTGTTTTCAAGAAAGAGGACAAGCTCTGTAATAGATGATATAGATAGAGCTCACATGCAATAAGAATCCATAGTTTGGTGCCTTTATCATGTTTGCTGTGGTCTACCAGTATAGCTATCTAGCATTACCACACAGTACGCTGTCCTATCCTGTACATGGTGATCAACTGCAACGGCTTTTCCCATAGTTTACATAAATTCTGTTGAGACTATGACAAATGGACAAATTACTAAGATTAGACTCGAACCCCTATAGTAAGGAGTTATGTCTTCGATGAATTATTTGTGATATGACCGCTCTTTCACCTAAAAATAGGTCTTACGGATGAACTTATTAGAGTATAACACTTTATAGATTGTCATGTTGAATTGAACAACCCATCCATATGGATTCTGTTACAGAATTAGTGCTGCTAGATATGCAAAGCAAGATGGAGGTGAAGATGATGAAAAGAAGAAGAGGGGCGATTAAAAGCAGTCCAAACATTATTCACAACATTGCCTATTATTCTAATCTCACAACATATATGTTTGAAGCCTTACAATTTATAGAGTGACAGATATCATCAAGAATTATGGATTCATTAATGTAGGGCAGTATACTCTGTCCACTTTTTTTCCTCATAAATGTGAATGACTTGAAAACACAAATTGGAAATGTGAAGTCTTTATTATACGCTGACGATACAGTGTTATATTTGTCCGGTACAAATCTCAGGGCATTGGAGACTAGTATGCAAGACTCGATCAATCATTTTATATCATGGTCTTCAAAAAATATATTAACTTGAAATGAATCTAAAACGAAATTAATGTCATTTACGTCAAATAAAAAATATAAAACACTTCCCTTAGATATGGTAAAGATTAAAGCAAACCAAGAAACACTGAAATTTGTTACCTCATATAAATACCTAGGAGTAACACTTGACCACGAGCTAAACTACAATAAACACATACGTGAAATGAGAAAGAATCTTGCATACCGGTCTCATCTGTTAGGAAGGCTAAAGTTCTTTGTGCCTACTGAAATACTGTTGATTATTTACAAAACCTATGCATTACCCCTGTTCGATTATGCTGATGTATTATATTGTACGGCAAATGAAGATTCTCTTAGTTTGCTACAGGGTATCCAAAACAGATGCCTAAAGAATTGTCTGAAATTTCCGATTCTGACACCCACCGACTATGTACATCAGCAGGCTAATCTGCCTATGTTGAACGAGCGAAGGAACTATCATGTTCAATTGTATGGTTATAAGAGGGCACATAAAGATGAATTTACTGATGTTAGACCTAGAATTACTCGTCATGCTGTAGCACCCCTATTAAAATATTCTTTAATTCATGCGTCATCCTATGAAAAAAGTGTAGAGGTACACGTTGCTCAAGTCTGGAATGAACTCCACCATACAGTAAGATCATCTGAATCAAAAGCATATTTTAAAGGTTTAATGAAAACTAAACTGGAAGAGACAATACCGAAAAATATAAGATATTAATTTAATATGTGACCAAATGTTAAGTACAGCCAGTCTGATTTGTCTGAGGGTACAAAAGAATCCCGTCTCATACATAGTCACATGGATACATATCAAAACCATTCAGGTTATTTTATATATTTGTTGAATTGTTCAAACACAAGTGTTCGTCCTGTACAGTTTAGGCCATCATGCTCAAAAAGGTAATTTTTTTTAAAGTTATAATTTTGGGGATAAAATTGAAGGGTGGCATTAAATATCTACTATGTAGACTGTCACCCTTGTCTTTTATTGGTCAAACTACAAATAATATTCTATTGTTCAAATAAAACCAAACAATATAGTGCAAATTGTCAAGTTACCGGTACATTGAATTATAATTGTACTCTTATACTACTACCGGTAAAACCAGGAGATTAACGTAACTGTATGTGAATATTTTAACAGTACATGACACTTACTACCGGTAAGGTGCAAACAGTAATGTGATTGCGTGTTGGTAAATACCGGTACACAAATTGATATTTCAATATTTCTCGATGTAAAACAATATTACGTGAATTTTATGGATCAATAAAAGATAAACCAACCTCAACCAACCTCAAAAAAGGTCAATATATAATCTAAATGTATATTCAGGACTGCGGGTGGATACATGTGTCATGTCTGGCTGTCTGGTTGTACATCAATCATAGTAAACATATAGAATATACATGGTGAGGATATTGCTCTCGCCATTCGGGAATCAGAGACAAAATAGCCACAGTGCGCCTTAGTCCAATGCAGTATAAGCCTATGTAGCTGTACACTTCACGGAGAGAAAAATGTATGTCAACCTGACCGCTGAACTGTCTTCAAAATAAAACTAGGCTCAAACAAAATTGCTAACTTTGGGAAAAGATTTAGATATTTACAGGATTTCTTGCGATTTGGGAATGCTAAACTCTATAAGGAGAATCCATGAATCCATGAATCCATGACTGACTCTTGTTAAAATGCTTGACACTGGACACAGCGACAGCCCTACATTCAGTATATTGGAGTGCTTTGTCAGGGCTGACTACACTCATTTGCAACTATTGATCAGCCTTCATCATGTACACCGATGTATGTTGAATTCAGACCTGTGGCTCTAGTATAACTACTACATCTTTAACAATAAATTAAAAGAATATCAGAATTATGAGCTCAGTCAACCCACAGGAAGCCCACTTTAACTGCCACCCAAGTGGTTTATCCCTCAACACTTACAATAGGGCGCCTAAGTAGGTCGCGAGAACGCCCGAGACTTATTTTTTTTGAGGTCCCCCCATTATCGCTCGCAGGCTTGAAGGATGGGCAAAATTTTTGTTCTCCATATATCTCCACTAATAAAGGAAATTGAGCTATAAGATGTCAGATATGGGACCTTTTTAGGCTACCCTACCTGCAGGTATTTTTAGTTTGACCCGGTAAAAAATTTACGTCAACTTTGGCCCAGGCATTTTGCGGCAAATTCGCGAGACTTCGGCGCCCTATATGAAACCAATATGTTTTGTGGTGCCTTTAGTTCTAAAAGCACTTCATATCTAGAGTGGCTGGCTCAAAAAGAAATGTAAAAACAAAAAAATTATAACAAAGTAAGAAGAATCTGACAACCTAATATATAGGTCTCTTTGACCTCCACAGCCCTGAGCCCTGTGATGGCACGGGGTCATCTCAAAGTCATTCAGATTCAAAATGAGGCTGAGGTAGGTGTGCCCTGGTGGCAGATCGATGAAGCTCTGACCAGAGGCGGCAGTGGTCAGTGCTGGGCGGACATGGCCGGTGAGGGCCTACTGGTCAGCCTCAGGACATGGGGTAGGGGAATGGTCAGAACTGGATGAATGAGAGTACTGGATATATGTTGGCTGAAGGGAGACATAAGGTAGGCCATCAGCTATGACTGGTTGCAAAACTTTGAGCATTCGAGCGAGGAAGGGTGAAAGAGAAGGAAATGGAGAGCGAGGAAGGGAGAAAGAGCAGGAAAGGGAAGGGAAGTACAAAATAGGAACTAGGGACTTTGTTGATTCTGGAATGATAGTTGGAGTCTTTCTGGGGGTACAATAGTTAAAAGGATAGGAGGAGATGCAACTGCAAGGAAGAGCAAAGAAATGACCAGACCAGAGATAGAGATTGGGATAGAGAGGGGGCAATAAAATCTGCCTACAAAGGAGAGGACTTCTACTATAGTAGGTAGTATACAGAGAGCTCATATGCAATAGGACCCAACAGATGCCTTTGTCATGTTCATTGTGCTCTTCCAGTTCAGCCATCTAACATTTCCATACAGCACTCTCTCCTATCGTGTACAGGCTTCAACTGCAATGGTCATTCACATAGTATATGGAAACACAGTTACCATAGATACTGCTGTCATACTGTATCGTTTACAAGCTAAATATTATACTTGAGCAGTTGTATCAAAGGGAACTATCAGAAGCCATATGTTACTGTGAAGTCATCCTACTTTCAGGGATAGGTTGTTCGTTCTCCATGAATCAGTTTCTGTATTTACAAAAGTTAAACTAGGTGCAGAAATGCAGGGTTCTGTTTTCCAATGAAACCCTTAGACTGGTAAGCCATCCAGCTCATAGAATTGGGTTCAGGCAGTGTAGCTTTAAACAAAAAATCTGCTGGGGTACATGGCATTGTGTACTGTGTAGGTGGCCCCCACACATGATGCAATAATGCAGCACCACCTGGTTACCTACCTGGACTGCATTCATGCTTGGGACAGGAAATAAGTTTAGACCAAAAAGTAGTAGCAAAAAAAGATTGACAGCATAATTTGGGCCGGCAAAAAGGTTGACAGCATAATTTGTAACAGAAAAAAGTGTGACTGCAAAAAAGTTGACAGCCATTCTTAAACATGACTACACTCTCTCACATCCTGTTATACTTAGTCATGTGTGGCATCGGCGTCCAAAGATGGCCTCCGTGATGGCTTCCTTCCTGTCCACCCCATTCCTGTTACTTACTTAACACTTATGTTACACGATGTTACACGATTGGCCTTGTAAAGATTTTAAACGGTGATTAAAGAAAAGGAAAGCAGATTCAAATCCTATCCAACTGTTTTTAGAAAGATGTCAGCCAAAAGCCTGACTCTATGTATACTAAAATTTTAAATCTAGGGTAAAATTGAAAATAAATGACTAAATTCAGGTAGTGGAACAAACACCTTAATTATGACTCTAACATTTTTGGGAAAGGCTTCTTATTTATCTGACTGATAATTGGGTCCGGTTGTTTGCAACCCGGACAGGGACACTGGGTCAGGTTTTCTATGGCTAGGGAGGTGGGTGTTCAGTGAGGTCAATCATTTGACCTCAACTGATGAAAAAGCAAGCCTGAACACTGTACACTAATGTCCCAAACATGGTGTGCCTATTAACCAATGGATCTGGAGGGGGCACCAATAGACACATGCACATGTTCCCTCAGGTCATAAATCCAGATGACGGCCTTTACCTCCATTCCATGTTGCATCATTTGGGGTGGCAGTGCCTTCCACTTCCACCTGGCAAGGCCATTTCTAGGGTATCTATTGCTGGCTGCCGGATGCCGCTGGAAATGCCCAACCGGAAGCGCTTTCGACCACTTCCTGTGATGTTATTTCTACAACCATCTGTTTGCCATTTGTTTCTGCCCTTGATCTCATTCTGGAGTGGGTTTATTTGGGGTAGAAACGATATGGTTGTTTCCAGTATTGATTGTAGGAGTTATTATCCGGCGCGCTGAGGACGCCTGGTGTGTTATAGGGGAACTGCTTATTGTTGGCCATCAACAACCCCCTCTGGTGTCAGGCGCCTGTACTATGTTGTTAGGGAAGCTAGGTTCCTTGACTACCGCTTTGTTGCTTACAGGACACCGCCGGGAGCGGGTCGCTTTTGTCTGCGCCGCTTATATGCTTGTGAATTGTTTAACATGTATGCTTGCAAGTGTGGTTTTGAGTACGACGCCCGCAAGCGTAAATGCCCGCAGTGCACAGCACCTTACCCGGGGAAAAAGGCGGATCTGGATATGCAAGGGGAGGACGGGTCAGCGTCTACCGAGGAGGTGGTGCCGACGGGCAGCCATACTCTGAAGGAGCCGGAATCGCCGTCCATTTCTCGCCAGGAGTCATTGGAGGCTCGTATAAAGCTGGCGGAGGAAAAGAGGTCTTTGTTAGACCAAAAACAGGACATTTTAGCGTTGGAGGAGCGGTTGGCGGCCATAAACGCCGAAAACGACGAGATCGAAAGCAAATTGGCGGGTGCGTCGGGGACGACACCGCCGGCAGACCCGCAACCAGCGGCGGGTCAAAATGGCGGCTCTCCGAGTGTAAACAAACACAAAGCGGGGCAGTCTTCACCTCTCCTGTTCTACGAAGATGGTACCCCTTTCAATCCGAGTGACAATCCCGCACTGGCTACCTCTACACTGCAAGCAGGCCTACAGTCAGTGGGGATGGGCTTGCAGGCTCTTGGACTAGGAGGGGGCGCGTCTTCATCGGTACCGGGCTCAGGTGAGCAGTGTTTGTTTGGATCGGTGGGTTGGGGCGGTGAGCCGGTCAGACGTAAACGGTCTCGCCACTGGATACGCCCTGACTACCACCTCCCTTACGATAAGAGCTATGAAGATATGACCTATAGGGAGCTGGTATTTGGGATGGTCAGCGTTCTCCAGTGTATGATGAAATCAAACGACGCACGTTTCTCTACCATGGGGTACCTGGAACACTTTAAATATATCGCCTTGAAGGAGATAAGGCCTACATACACAAACAAGGCCGTTGCTCGTTATGAGTATGATGTTACGTCGAAGGTCACGTCAGGAGAGATTGGGTATGGTGCAGCTGAACATACGTCAAATGCCACGCACTTCGGCATAGAGAGCACCAGGGCCTATGTTGACGCCATGCGGTTGATACAACAGCCTCAACAGCAACAGGGAGGCAGGCAGGGCCAGAGCAATCAGGGAGGTAGTAAAGCCCCCAGGATCTGGTGCCCTGATGATATTTGCGCGTCATGGAATTTTACGGCGTGTAACTACAGCCCATGCCATAAGTCCCATGTGTGCTGTGTATGTCGTGGGTCACACAGAGCAAAGGGGGGCTGTGGTCAGCCTCAGCAGCAGGGGCAACAGCAACAGCGGCATCAGTCACAGCAACAGTACCATTCACAGCAACAGTACCAGTCACAGCAGCAGTACCAGCAACAGTACTATTCCCCTTACAGCGGTGGTCAGCAGGGGGGGGGGGCAGCGCCAGGCCCCTCAGTGAACTGGACATGTGATTTTGACGCCATTGGCCATGGCGCGACAGAGGAGTTGATTTGTTTCTCAAATATGGATGAGATGTTACATAATTATGATGATTATTTACCATTGTGGGACGCTTCTTATGTGCACACAGTAGATGGTGTGGGTTCTCAATTGAAACCCTCAGGTTGGAGGCGCATGTTGTTAAAGGGCAGCCTACATGAAATGGATTGGGATGTTAATAGTTTGTACATTCTAGATGGCATCCTTCATGGTTTTAAGATTGTGGATCCTCACTCTGAGGTTGTCTCCTATGAGTGTAAAAACTATAGTTCAGCCACTGTTGGCGCTTTCGAATTTATAGATGGGATCATAAATAGTGAGCTAGAGTCAGGTAAATTGTCGGTGTGTGAAAGAAAGCCTCATTGTGTTCATGCGCTGGGGGCAGTAGAGAAGAGTACGGGGGGTTTCAGACCTATTACTGATGCAAGCAAGCCTGATTTCATCTCTATAAATAATCATATGTCTAGTACTTTTCAAAACTTTAAGTTTCATAGTATGGACGAAATCTGCGCTGAGCTCACACCTGGTTGTTATCTAGGGGTCACTGACATATCGGCGGCATATAGGTCGTGTTTAATCAGACCAATGGACAGAACATTCCAAGGACTGTGCTGGAAGGTGGGAGGCGCGGATAGTTATTTATTAGATAATTTCTTATCCTTCGGCACTCGTGCGTCTCCTTATATTTTTAATAGCCTGACCGACTCTGTTACCAGGTATTTAAGGAGCCAGGATATCAAGTGTTACAATTACTTGGACGATTTCCTGATTATCGCTGATACGTGGGAGGAATGTAGGGATGCCCAGCTGGCACTACATTGTACTCTCAGGAATTTAGGTTTTGACATTGCCTATAAAAAGGTGTTATCACCTTCTAAGGTACAGAGATACCTAGGTATTGACATTGACACTGAGCAGATGAAGTTAATATTACCCAAAGACAAATTATCAAAACTAAAGAACGAGCTTGCGTTTTTCCAAGGTCGCCGCCAGGCGACACGGAAGCAGATTCAGCGGTTATGTGGTATTCTGGGGCATTGCTCCACGGTGATACGAGGGGGCAGAACTTTCTCACATAGAATTATTGGTCTGTTGTCTAACTTCTCGGGGAGCAAGAGGCGTATCACCTTGAGTAAAGGTTTCTTCAAGGATCTACAGTGGTGGACAAATTGCTCTCATTGGTTTAATGGTGAAGCCAAAATGGTGGGCCGTAGAGTTCATGATCAGGTCTCATTGTACATGGACGCGTCTGGCTCGGGGTTTGGTGTGGTGCATGAGCAGGATTGGTTAGCAGGCTGCTGGACCAAAAACTTAGATGCCAGTGGTGATGTACACTCACATTTGTGCCACGCCCCCTCAGAGGACATACCAGATAACATTAACGTGCAGGAGTTGTACCCTATGGTAGAGGCTTTGTGGCGTTGGGGTCATCTATGGAGAGACTGCCGGGTTATATGTAACTCAGACAATACTCAAGTGGTTACGGGTTTAAATACCGGTAAAAGTGATAATGTTATTGCTATGGGTTTGATACGCAGAATTTTCTGGTTGTGTGTCATTAATAATTGTTATATTGTCGCTAGTCATGTACCGGGAAAATTAAATGTTGATGCTGATGCTTTGTCTAGAATTGCAGATAATAATATGAAGATACCGGGTCGTTTTTGTTGTTGTAGATGCCAACCGGTTGCTACAGAGGTTGGATGGTAAAGCAGCCATGGTGAGGTCCTATTGTTGGGCGAAATCTACGTGGAAAACAAGAGCGTCTCAGTGGAGAAAATATATAATGTTTTGTACTTTGTTTATGTTACCGGTAGTCCCCTCTACTGTTCAGAACATGTGTAGATTTGCAGTATACCTGTCAGAGTCTTTGTGCTATGTTAGTATAGATAATTATATTTCTGGAGTTATCAGCCTAAATAGTTACTTCGGTTATGATGTGTCTTTTGTAAGACGTGATTTCATTTTTTCTACTACTATGAAGGGACTCAGGCGCATGTTAGGCGATCCTGAACCACGTCGGGTCACTTTGACTCTTCAAGATTTATTGAAAATGTCTTTGTGTGTAAATTCCCTTGATGTAAATGAACGCTGTATTTGGGCGTGTATAGTCACTAGTTTCCGTTCCCTGTTACGTAAATGTAATTTAGTACCGGACACCTTAAAATCTGAAGGTCACTGTCTAAGGAGGCGGTCTTTGCGCTTCACTTCTTGGGGAGTCTTGCTCTCAGTTTCAAGTTCTAAGACTATACAGTTTGGACAGCGCACACATCAAATCCCTTTAACTTTTACCAAGGGTTCCCCCCTATGTGCCCCGACGCTCCTAAGGCAGCATTTTCTAGATGTGCCCTCGGAGACACCTGATGATCATTTGTTTAAATTGTGTAGGGGGAAGTCGTATGTTCCCCTGACTTATCCTGTGTTGATGCAATACATGAAGAGGCTATTGAAGAGTGTAGGTTTGGCCGTACCGGGTTCTGGAGTGCATTCTCTCCGTCGGGCCGGAGCTGCCTTTCTTCATCACTGTGGAGTGCCACTGGAGGACATAAGACAGACAGGGGACTGGGCTAGTCTGACGGCCTTGATATATCTGGCAAAGCCCCTTTCATCGAGGATTGACCTTGATAAGATGGTATCAGACTCTCTTTTGAAGAATGTATAACTATGTATGATGTTGATTCTGGTGGTTGCCGTGCATTTTGTAAATGGCCCAAGACCCAAACTCTCGACTTGTCTTGACCATTACCGGTAACTTGCTGTTACCTAAAATGCCAGAATCTCCCTTCAGTATCAATGGGTAGAAACGATATGGTTGTTTCCAGTATTGATTGTAGGAGTTATTATCCGGCGCGCTGAGGACGCCTGGTGTGTTATAGGGGAACTGCTTATTGTTGGCCATCAACAACCCCCTCTGGTGTCAGGCGCCTGTACTATGTTGTTAGGGAAGCTAGGTTCCTTGACTACCGCTTTGTTGCTTACAGGACACCGCCGGGAGCGGGTCGCTTTTGTCTGCGCCGCTTATATGCTTGTGAATTGTTTAACAAACTGTTTTTTTTTTTATTAATAAATAGGCCGTGCATTTTGTAAATGGCCCAAGACCCAAACTCTCGACTTGTCTTGACCATTACCGGTAACTTGCTGTTACCTAAAATGCCAGAATCTCCCTTCAGTATCAATGGAATGAGTAGCTATAAAGCTAGTCTGCTGTGGCTTTAAAGCATGCACAGCTATTCATTTCTAGCCTCCTAGTATACTAACTTCTCACAAACACCCTCTAACTAATAGAACAGAAGAGTAATTAATAGCAGCTGATTATGACTAGACATTATTAATTAATCCATGCAATGGGAGATTGTTGCTTTTAATTGTCTTGTGTTACAGCGTGCCTTTCTGACTGATGATATAGTATCATTACCTCTAAGGAGTTGCAGTAATTAACTACATGAGCTGGGGGACTGTACCAAATCCGTCTAGAGTCTGGTTATTTATCATTCCCCTTTATATTGAAGATTCACTAGATATGAATTAACAGCTGCGCCCTATCATTAAAGTGCTTTCCCCTCAACTTCAGTAAGCAAAGAGCAAGTATTACAATTCATGTATTTATATAAAAACAAGTTGGTATAAATGATGCATTAGCACTAGCCGTAGATGGAATCTGCATCCTCACAATACAATTAATGAACTATGGTATCTTACATAATAATCAATTAAATATAGTATCTTTAGGGACAATGAATAAAAGATGTTATTTGAACAAGATGTGATTGTACTTAGGGTGCTACATTGCCAATGACCTTTTATGAATTGATGAGTTTATAGCAAATCCTATGATCAGCTGATGATTACTTTTTAACTTTTATTTCTTTAACTTAATTTGCAATAGCTTCATCTCTAGATTCAGGTGAGTATATTATGTATCATATTCAAATAATGTAGAGGATTATACAGATTAGGTATGGTAGTGTAAGTTAACTGGTTGTAGGCCTATGTTCTACCTCACTATTGGCAAATGGAAAATGGCAAAGGTGTAATATCTATGTTATGTCTTTATTTTCTTCTGCTTGATATTAGTGTGTCAGAATATTATTTTAGGTTAGTATGTGCACAGACATCTTAGATGTCATGTTGATCATTAGGAATTGTACAGTAGTATAACACCATAAACTATCAAGACACAATTAGATCCCTTCATTGTGGTCACCCAACTTAACGGGGGCTTTTTAGATTGTCTCTACACTGGTGGCCTTGAATTTTCCATACATTGAGAGGTGACATTCATAAGGGAGTTGAACTTGAAAACATCAGGTGTACTCTTCTCCCTTTCACTTGGCTCATGGTATGGGACGTGGGGACCTAGTAATATATTGAACAATGCTTTAGTGGCAGGTTTAAGTTATGGAGTGAAATTGGGTCTCCATTTAAATGCCATACACCTTTAGTACCAATACAAGGGTATTGAAAGATATTGATGTAAGCATGAGTCCTCAGCAAATCAGCTACACAAATGCAATTAGGTATACAATCTTAAGAATGCTGCTTTTGTAAGTGTGATATGAATATGAAATGCATCCAATTACATATATATTTTGTGTTTTTATATAGTTTTTTATAAGTCTATGCATACTGCCTTGTAACTTAATTGAACCCCACACACCTTTAATTATGTCATGTAAGTCACACAATGGTTGAATTCATTGTTCAGGCAGGATACATTGTGCTACACCGTATAAAATGACCATTGTGACACATATTCTGACATGGAAAAAGGGAATTGGAAAAAGCTAGTCCTCTGTGAGTGTCTAGGAAAGGCAGTACATCTGTAACAGGCAGGAAATGTGGGAACGTTACCCACCAGGATGTGCAGTATTTCACGTGTTGCATTCCCATCATACACGTCCCATTCAGCAGGCCGCCACTGGCAGTAACACCCTCCCTGATTGGCTAGGCTACACCTCCTGGGTGGCCAATCAGATTAGTGCCAACTACTTTCTGTCATGAGGAGGGATGGATGGGAAGAGTTGTGGGCTGGTGGGTAGTTCCTAGGGGATGAAAGTGAGGCCTCCAGTGTGCATTGCCGCCTGTGGACTTTTGTATGGTATTTCATCATATAGATACTATTAAGTCTGCTACTCTGCTACGTCAACAAATAATAAGTAAATACCACCGTACATGGACATAACAGGATGATGGGATTCAATCTATCATTGATGATGCCCAAAGAAATTTTGGGTATCTGCTCCATTTCACCAGAAATTATGCAAACATAAGCAATTAAACAAAGTCGACGTTTCTCTAGAGTGTTTCGAGGAAATGTACCTGTTAGTATAAAGGTATTTTAACGAGAGTCAGACAATGCTAGATTCTCCTACTATAATACTGTTGAACACTTTTGCCCTTGAGAGACAATGTCGTGAGCCATTTATAAAATTAGACATTCCTCTTAATTCCCCTGCTCATAAGCTGAGTGTTGGGGAAATTCTAACCATCTATAGATTTTTTTGCCATGAATATGACCCTAGCTACCAAAAGAGCATTATACACGCATTACACCTCACTTTATAAGGATCTACACATTCTACAAGCCATCATCTAAAGTGTGCGCTACTCTTTAGCCGATTTCTTCCCTGATGAAGTCCTGGCTGGGCCAGGATAAAGCATTCGGAAATATTTACCATAGTAAATATTTTTCATCCGGGACCTGTTATGGCTTCATTAGAGAAGAAATTTGAAATAATGGAATCCTCATTTATTGGAATTACATAACACTGTTAATCTTGTAATGTACGCCGTATAGTTTCTGCCTTTGGTAACAGATACACACTGTTCTTCTCAATCTTGGGCAAGCACTTGACAAACCACTTGGGTTAGACTCAGTTGATTCTTTATCATGTCACTATAGGTATTGAGGATGAATTGATTGGAATATCATCACTAATCTATACTATGATATATTGACTAGAGAAATCCATACACATGAGTCTAATTGCTATCGAAAATGAAAGGCGCCAGACATCAAGAGCATGCAAGATTGAGGCAAAAATGGAGATGATGAGAAGAGGTAAAAGAAGAAAATGGGAAGCAGCCCAGACATCATTTATGACATGGCTATTCTTCTAATCTCAAAACCAGCATATGTTCGAGCCACACAATTTAGTGAGTGACAGATATCATCATGAATTATGGATTCAATTAATGTTAGGTCAATATTTCATATAAAGGAAACAAACTTATGTCTGTAGGCTAAATAGACGTGTCATGTATGGCCATCTGATAAAGTATCAATACATAGTATAGACATTGCTCTCCTTATTCTGAATGCAGAGTGGAAATGGCCATAGTAGAAGCAGTGTTTGCATGGTATTTTTGCTGAGCATGCACATTGGATCAAAATGTTTTTGTTTCTTGTGCTGGGAAATCACTTATAAAGATGAAACGATTTAAATTCCTCCAGGACATTGCTTTCCGCTTATAACAGCAGTAAATGGGGACCCAGTGAGGCACTGGTTCCTGTTAGTCCTTCATAGTTTCGCTAGTTCATTCATGGTTCCTCTGCTATAGACATTACCATATGCAACGATTCTGTCATATGCATCTGGGGCTTCGGAGGGAAACATGGGAATTATAGTTTCAAGACGTTTTACTACACAGCAGAATAGATTCGATTTGTGGGAAGGCTAGGACATGTACATTGGCGAACGGTCCCGAGTGTATTTATATGTAAGCATGTCCTGGGAGCAATTGTTCAGAAGCATATATGAGAGAAGTACAGAATATTGACCACCAAACGCAAACAATGAAGTGACGTTTTAGTTCTAGTTCAAGGGTATGGCAAATGGCAAAATACTGAAAAATAGTGCCAAAAATGCAGTGGTTTTCTAGATATCCATTTTTACCTGCCTGGTCACATTTAACATAAGACATAATGAGGAACATGTCGACTGTTCTCTCTTGACCTACAAGCTTCCACAATGCCCAAAATAAGTAGACGTTCATTGTAATTGTTCATCAACTCTTCAGTGAAATTTCAATGATGATTAAGCATCATGATGTATCCAAATGTAATAAGGACCATCATACTTAGTTACACGTACAACACAACTATACCTATAAATTTACACAGAACCTAGCTATACATACACACAAACACCATTAGGACCACACCTAGAATTGCAGAACTATTCCCTAGGGTAGGCTAAAGGAGGTAGCAGAATGCCAGGCACAAAGCCAGGATTTATTTGACTCTAGAGCTCGTGGCAGGCCTGGAAGCACAAAGCCCCTGTCTGTGCTTATTTGCACCCTTGGTGATTTTCCTGGGGTCACTTAAGATATAACCCTTGCATACATATATATGGACTTAATTTTGACCCTTAGAGATTTCTACTAATGGACGTTTGCTTCAACAAAGATTTTGAATTGATATTTTTACAATGCGATTCATAACAATGCAATTCATATCAATAATGGTTCACTCCAAATGCGGAACAGTAAATGATAAAGTTAGCAAAACCTACTAGTCTCTTGGATTTCCCACACCCTGAGCCCTGTGCTTGCACTGGGTCATCTGAAGCCATTCAGATTCAGACCAAGGCTGAGGGAGTGTCCCTATACAGTCTGATGAAGGTCTGACTACATAGAGGAGGCAATGGTCAGTGCTAGCCAGACATGGCCAATAACGGCTGACTGCCAAGAATGCCAGCCACAAGACATTACTGGGGGAGGGGGGGAGGGTGAATGGTTAGTACTGGATGATTGGGAGTACTGGATGATATAAAGGTAGGTTGAATGGAAAAGCGGGGGATATGGTTTGACAAAGAAAGTAGAGTTGAGCTATAAAGGGATAGCATTAAAGAATAAAATGTAAGTTTAGAACATGAGATGAATGAAGACCTTGCCGGGAATACTGTAGTCTGGAGTTCAGCCTTATCTGATCATGAATCCTGAGGGTTTGATCTCCTTTCAGACAATGAGGGGCCTAGAACGGAGAGTCCAGCTCTGCCTCTAGTCCATTAAAAGGATATTATTTCATTTTCATTATACTGGACTCCAGGTTCGCCTAAATACCCTTGAAAGAAGTCAGGTGATGCTTGACTCTTACAAAGGGAATAATTTCGGTGATATGGCAGACTCTGGAATGAGGCTCGTGCTAATGCACATTTTCTCTGTGGGGGTACAACATTCAATACGATAGGGGATGATACGATGGGAGAAATGGGAGAAAGAACTGACCAGACCAGAGAATGGATTGGAACAGAAGTGCAGCAATAACATCTGCCTTCAATGGAGGGGAGGTACACTAGGTTGTGTAGATGGAGCTCACATGCAATGACAGTCCACTGGTAGATACTTTTGTCATGTCCACTGAAGTCGGCTAGTATAACCATCTAACATGTTCATACAGCACTATCTTCTATCCTATGAAGGGCTTTGAACAGTAACCATACAAGATGCGTTTTGAAGTATAGACAATCCTCTCATACTGTACCATTCATGAGGTTCAAATTATCCTGGTCCTATTGTGTCTAGGAAAAAACAGCAATATCATAAGCCAGTGAATGAGTATGATAAAGTCATCTAAACTGGAGGCCTCGCCTATTCCCTTTTCTTGGATCAGTTTCTGTATTATCAAAGTTGAAGTGAGTTGATTTTAGCACTCTATATATTTGTGTGGCCATTGACCATTTCAATAGCAACAACTGATCGGTTGCTTCTTCAGTCTGCATCTGCTCAGTCTATGTAGGCTTAGTATGTGAGTAGCCTACTCAGTCTGTTCACACCTTGTTCCAAGAATACAGCAGCAAATGCCCACTTTGAACATAAACCAGACATAGCAGAGTGCTGCCCCATGACCTAGCCCTGCACCACAGACATGGCAAAATGGACAGAGAGGAAAACATGAAATAGAAAAGAAAAAAGGAACAAGATAGATATCAGGGGGAGGTGATGGAAAGATGCACAATTAAAGCTACTTTTGCTGCCATACCTATGCCAAACTATCAGATATTGTCCAAGCCATAGACTAGGCATGTAGTCTAGTCTAGGATTGCAAAATGTCTTTATATACACAGAACAGTCTCTTTCTCTCTATGTATATACAGCAGCCAGCAACATGCTCTTTTAGTATTAGATATGTACATGTATAGCCTATACTGTAAAAACATCATAGCCTGCAATGTTTATGCCTTGTATAGACAGCTTGTTTTGCTCACTGACACCCCGTAGGGGGTCCCACTAAACTACACACTTAACATGTAGCTTAAGCTGCTCAACACCAGAGTATCACATACACTGAGTTACTCACCTGTTAGCACCAGTGGGAAACTGTACAGAATATACACATCATCACCCCCCAGCCATAGAGCTTCTCACGTTAAGTCAGAGCCAGTAGACGAGTAATAGATTTAGCTAATGAGCAAATCAGCCTTATGGGACCATTTGATAACCTTTAATTGCTTAATTGCCTATTGACCATCTTTTGACCCTATGTTGGTCGATAATAGAACTGCTTGGAAGTTGAGAATTGCTGCTTCGTAGTCGAGTAGAGCAGCTGAACAGGGCAAGCAGCTAATGCCTGCAGCGTATGCCTTTCATGTAGGGACAGAATAATTGATTACAGAAGCAATTCGTTACATTAACCAGCAACTTATTACATATTTTCTTTCCATAAATTATCTAGATTTACAGTGGCCCTTCCGGGGGAAAAAACTCAACGCATTCTTTCGAGAATTTTTTTTTTTTAATCGTTTGAAAAAAAATAATTTTGAACAACTGTCAACTGTCAATTCTGTAAATTGAAAGTTGACAGTTGACAGCTTTTTCAAGATCTTTTTTTTTCGAAATCACTGTTTGACCCTCTTGGACCACTGTACTAGATTATCTTAAATTAGCTGCATCATCGTATTTGTTTCTAACCCCATTCCATCCTGCATGAATGTGATACCATTGCAAACAGACTCACGATCAGCAGAGACCCAGTTCTCTGCATGTAGAGTTAAAACCGGCTGCCATTCTCAGACACCACTACATTTTCTCACAGCCTGTTCCTCTTAGTCCAGCATGGCTTTGGGTGTCCAAAGATGGCTTCGATAATGGCTTCTCTCATGTCCAGCCTCGTTCGCGGGCAGGTGACTAAAGCTGCCGCTAGCTGAGACCACCAGTCCCCCTGACGGCGTTAGGGTAGTCCTGGTTGGTGCTGGGGGCAGGGTAATGGTGATGGTGTCTGTGGTAAATGTACTAGGTGGAAGATTGTGTTTCTATTGGGAACATCAAGCATTAATAATTAGGCCCAAATCTTAAAACCCCTACACTAGAGAATGGATATGGACTGATTTGTGATTCTAACATAGTATGCTTTATCAATTTTTGCTACATGATTGTGGCTGCCCTAGTAAGACTCAAAAAGGTATGAGGACTTTTACTTTGAGGATAGGGAAAAATGAAGAAGGGCTGGAGAGTGCAGTTTTTTTCTGACTCACTTTAGAAAGAAGTCAGACAATGCTTGACTCCTCAAGAACATTCTGGCAACATTCTGGAAGCTTGACTCTGGAAAGAGAATCTTGCCAGATCTAGTTATAACTATTTGTAAATCAATTGCCAAATCTGGGCAGGCACAGACACCTTCATTTAGACTTGGCTATCTTTGGGAAAGTCTTCTCATTTGGCTGGCTGATAATTGGGTTTGGTTGTTTGGATTCTGGCCAGGCAGGCTGGGCTGGGTTAGATAGGGCTAGGTAGGTGGGTGTTCAGTTAGGTCAATTCTCAGAGCTCCCTTGACAAAAACAGTATCCCAAACACAGCGTCCCTATTAACGAAGGGATCTGGCACCAGTGGGCACCACTAGACACACGTGCATGCACACTGATCTCATAAATCTGGACCAGGGGCATTTGCCTCCACCCATGCCGCATCATCCGGGGTGTCACTGCCTTCCACCTCCGGGTCACCCCCACCAGACAGCACCATAACTAGGGTATCCATTGCCCACTGCCGGATGCCACTGGAAATGCTCAACCGGAAGCACTTCCGAGCACTTCCTGAGCAGTTATTTCCACTGTGATCTGTTGGTATTTGTTTCTGTCTTTAGTCTCATTCTGTGATGGTTTTATTTGGGAATGAAATGTTATAAGTCTAGTCCCCTATTGCTTTCCACACCTGGGCTTCTTGAAAGCCATTCAAGGTCAGGGCCTTACCTTCTAGTATGGTGACTTCTCTAAGACACACTCTAGCTAATAGGACAAAAGAGAGTAGTTAATAGTGATTAATCTAGACTTCACATTGTTAATTATGGGAGAATCATCGCATTGTGAGACTGTAAATCTTAGGCAAAAAAAAAGGTATGTTTCAGGTAACATGGGCAGAAAATGTAGGGTCGGTAGGTCGGATTCTTTTTTTTTTGCCTTTTTTTTTTTTTACATGAAAGTACTAGCTGGCCGGTCTGAAGACCCTAAAATTGACCAAAAAATGGTAAAAATACGGATTTTTTTCAAAATTGCATATAAAACGTAGGGTCGGCCCTGTTTTGATAGGGTCGGCCGGATGACCTGAAACGATCCTTTTTTTTTGGCCTTAGAAGTTTTGCATTACACCATGCCTTGATATAGTATCATTGACTCTTGTATGGATTCACCGCAATATATATATTGCTTGGTAATATATATTACCAAGCTTTGTGCCAAAACAATCTCTGTATAGATTGCCACTATTTATTCACTCTCTATTATATCAGTCTTTAAAATGTATAGCAACATATATAGTATTGGGAACAATGTGTCACTCATCCCTTGATCAGACAACGGCAATTGCCACAACAAATGCATTTTCTACATCTAAAGACTTGGTTTTATAAATGGCTCTTTACACAATTGTGTTCACACGAGCCATACATCATAGAAGCTACATTTTTGCAACACAATTACTTAAATATGGTATCTTTGGGACAGGAAATAAAATTGTTATTTGCGCTTACAGTATTGATTTGTCAATGTCCTGTTTTGAATCCATGCATTTATAGTTCTACGTTTGTTTTATTACTGTCATTTCTTTATATTTTCTTCCAATGAATGAATTGATGTTTTCTCTCCTTTCAGGTGAGTACACCATGCGTCATATTGAAATGTTGCAGAAGGTCCTAAAGAATAGGTAGGATGGTTTAAGTTAAGTGGTGTGTTCTACCTTCCTATGGACAACAGAAAACAGAAAAAGATGTATTCTCTATTTCACATTTTTTCCTCTTTTTTTTTAATATCTAAATGCAAGTGTGGAAGTGTATGTTAAGTTGGTACACGTACGAATATGTTAATCATCATGAATTGTACAGTAGAATACCGGCATGACCTATAACGACGCAATTAGATACCTCCACTGCAGCCATCCAACTAGGGTCTATTAGGGACTATGCACATTAGTGGGATTTTGTTTTTCCATCCATTGTATTCTAATAATTCTGCTCAAGTTAAATAGCTGCATTGTTGAGAAGAACTGTGCTTGTGAGGTGATATGGAAATGGAACAATTAAGTCCTCTGTGAGAGTTCAAAAAAGGAAGTGCATCTGTAACAGGTAGGAAGTGTTGGAAGATTACCCACCAGGCTGTGCAGCGTGTCACATTCCTGTCATACACGTCTCATTCAGGCAGACCGACGTCAGCAGTAACAGGCTTCCTGATTGGCTAAGCTACACATTGTGGGTGGCCAATCAAATTAGTGCCAGCTATTTACAGCAGTGAAGAGAAGAGAGATGGATGGGAGGGGGTGTAGGCTAGTGGGTAATTCCTGGAGGAGACATATATATAATGTGGCTGCCTGAGAGTGTGGTCCCCAGTGTGTACTGCCACCTGTGGACAATTGTATAGTAGCTGTAAGGGCCACTGGGATGTAATGTACCTCTCTTAGCGTCTCACATTATGGACACATATAGTCGATTTACTCATTACTCCTATACTGTGAGTCTCGTAATAGATATCTCCTGAATGCAAGACAGATCTCTTTACGCACATTATGGGTGTCTTCCCTGGTCTTCCAGCCCCCTTCAATGTCTGTTCACAGCTCCGTTACTATATCTTTCTGTCCCCTCCCTTTGTCTCTCTACAGCCTCTTATCCTCATTTACCAATAATGCCATGAGCCCCTGCTGTTGCTGTCCTGTTTTGTTAATAATGCTTCATCCTACTACTATGCTAACAGAGAGAGTGGCCATGGGAAGACAGAGCAGGAAGGAACTTGCAAATACAAATGAAGCATAATTATGAACGAACATTGCATATTACACAGTTTACATACATGTATTACTGATAAGGACAGGAACTTGTTCCACCGTGTTGGGACTTTCTTCCTACACCACACCTCCCATATCCTAAATATCTCCTTACTCCCTGCTCCCCTCAGAGGGCTAGTGTCCCTGATTTGGTATTTTATGTCAGCCCCACTGTATCTGTCTCCATAAGCACCACAACATTGCCATGGCAACCATATCCAATAGCAGCCAGTAGTGGCATTGGCGAGGAAGATGCATAGAGAGCTTATACAGCAGAGTAGGGCAGGGAGGGAGGGAGAGGGGTGACATATTCAGCATGGAACTATTTTTACATAGTCTGTAAGAAAGTGATACACCTCGCATAGAATCTCCTTTAAACAAACAAGCAGGCAACATTAACATATTTCAATGTTGAAAATGTTTGTGTGAATGTATTTATACATAATATAGGCATGTTAATTGAAATAGAAGTTCTAAATACATGTAGCATATAAGCATCCTTCACATCCCTAATTTGATGTAGGTAGCACTTTGTGGCAGTAATTCCCTTCAGCGGTTGCCATCACTTAATTACGTAGCTCCCTGCTGCTCACAAACCTCTCCTCCAGATACCGAAGGCTTCTCCAGTGTAGATAAGAACGTCCATCAGTGTTATACCCTCACCTGTTCCTTCTTGCAGACTATACATCTATTATAAAAGATGATGCATTAGCGTTGAGCCTGTACTAACAGGTATGACGTGTACTCCTGTTCCTATAAAGTTTATACACTGACATTGCATCAATTCTTTTTTATTTCTTTTTTAGATTTATACTATTTGTGTGTAGCAAGGCGACCCCCATATTGGATACATAGAGGCAGTGGTAACCATCTATGAGGGCTTACGTATGCTACTCATACAGCCATGTAGAGTTTCTCCCTTTAGGAATATCCAAAACCCGTTTTCTCTATCTTGAACAAATTTGATTCCTCTTCTTATATGTAACATGGTATGTATGGGGAGTTCCTGTGAGGGGTGGGCCTCTTGGGTGACTATAACCCTGTCAGATGCCAAGCGGCTGGTCCCAGACCTAGCCATACCATACAGATCAATGTATGATGTATGAGGCTTAGTAGCAGGCTAGACATTGATTTGTAAGGCTGCTTGAGGCACTGTAAGTCTCAAACACCCTTCAGCTGCTACCTCCTTACAACCCAGGATACATCATCATCATACCAGCTACAACTTCCATAATCACAGACTCCATGTAATCTATACAATAATATACACCAAAAATAGCTCCAGAATCCTATGGATTTCTTAACAATGACAATGCCATAGGCATGTGAATATCATTATGCTGACAATGACAGCTCTGTTCAGAGCAGTCAAGAGGCAGCTTTCAGGCTAAGACGTTTATATATAGCTAGTCTCTCCTTGTTACTTTGGTCTGTCACTGACGTGTTGCTAGTATGATATTGAGTCTATGGTAATATTTACTGTGATACATAGAACTTTGGATCATGGAAGTCCAATGGAAGTAAGCTGGTTTATGTCATTGTGTTGCTATAAGACAATGCTTCCATTACTGTTTCAGGTGATTAGAGAAAGAATTATCAGAAATTAGGGAAAAATCATTTCCAATCAATGTTGATATACGAGTAATTAATCAAGTTTAGTTTAAGACGGTAATCCAAACCATGGACCAAGGTAACACACTCAGGTTTGATACTTGCTCTGAATTGCAGCTAGTAATCACCCTAAATAATAATAGTTTGTTGACCCAGGACCTCCATCGACATATGTATATTGACAGATTGTGATTGACCGCATACCCTATAACCATCTAGCGTAGAGCCAATTAACTGTGCCAGCATACACACCTCCCTGTTGCCTGCGACACATGTCGCTGTTCCCATGATGCCAGCCCTTCATGTAAAACACCACGCCCCCACCCTCTATAGATATATACCATCAGTCTTGGCACATGGGGTGAGCACATCCTAGATCTCCCATTTCTGTGAGCTGCTCTTGATCTAACCCGTTCAGGGTTGCATATTGCTTTTATCTGCTATTCCCTTGGTCGTCATGATGCTTAAGGGCTACAGTCAGTGTTAGGTGTATTAACCCTGTAAGGTCCACAGGACCATTGACTGCATAATACTTGCATTAAGCTACTAGAGAGGTCGGGATTTTTGCATCATGGGTTAAAATTGCTATATCAATGCAACATTATCATCTGCCAATAAATTCAGCCATAATTAAGTGGACAGAAATTAAGATCATGAGATAAGCTATGTGACATTACTAATTACCTAATCTCATCTATACCCCCTATTATCCATCTAATTAAATAAGTAAATGCTTTGGGCAAATTTCCTCCAACCAAAACACTCCATATTATGTCTGGTATAAGCAGAACAATAATGACGATTTTCATTTAAGAATTTCAATTGTTCAGGAGTTTTGTTACAGAAAAGTCAATAAATTGATTTCATTTCAGGCAGAGCTTTGGGAAGCCATCCCATGTAGTTCCTATGTGTGACAACAGTCTTGTGTGGCCAGACCCTGTTTAAGTGTAGGGGCAGAAAAGAACCTGCCTTAGAAATAATGTGTACTGACCATGAGATGAAATAATCACACAGATGGGTATATAAGAACCATGTACTTTCCCAACGATGCACAAACGTTATTATGCTTGAAGATTCCTTCCCTAAATACATGTAGTTTATTCGCAATATGTAGATAATTATCTAGGAATGTTAAAGTTCTGTTTATCTTAAACAGAAATACTCAACAATTTGATTTACGATCGTCTCATACTCTCCTCCCCCACCACATGAAACCTTCTCTGTGGCATTGTCATATCCTCTGATACTCACTTTGGGATTT
This sequence comes from Harmothoe impar, assembly GCA_947462335.1. Lineage (NCBI taxonomy): Eukaryota > Metazoa > Annelida > Polychaeta > Phyllodocida > Polynoidae > Harmothoe > Harmothoe impar. The sequence continues at coordinate 19,841,778 of OX381714.1, forward strand.
TATATCATCCCTACTGTATCTGTCCATCAGCACCTATGCAAAGGTAACCACAGGGGATATCTCCGAGGAAGATGCGTAGGGATTTTGTACCAGTAGATCAGATCATATGCACGAAATATTTTTCAAGTATGTGCACCCTTAAATTCCTACGTATCTCCATCTATAGTACATCCTACGTATGTTCATCTATAGAACATCTAGGACATGAATCAGACATCAAATTTACATTGTTCATCTAGTAATGGATAATGCACTGACCGGTTAAGCTTCAAGGAACATATTTTTCTCTTCTTTGGGGACAATTCTCTTGTTATATGTAACATGGTATGTATGGGGAGTTCCTGTGAGGGGTGGGCCTCTTGGGTGATTATAACCCTGTCAGATGCCAAGCGGCTGGTCCCAGACCTAGCCATACCATACAGATCAATGTATGATGTATGAGGCTGAGTAGCAGCCTAGACATTGATTTGTAAGGCTGCTTGAGGCACTGTAAGTCTCAAACACCCTTCAGCTGCTGCTACCTCTTTACGTGGTACAGCATCATTGGCCTCCAACCACCAGGATCTATGTTATTTATACAATGATATACACCATACATAGCCCCAAGAATTCATGGATTCTCTAGCAGTGGAAATGGCATTCCAGTTTATGTGATCTACATAATGGCATTGACAGTCACCTTCTGCCTAAAATATTCATATAGCCAGTCTCCCCCTTCTCAGTGATTTGCTGCTTGTTAGATTGAGTCTATGGCAATGTTTGCTCTAGCCACCATTCTATTTGATTTTGAAATATCAAATACAAACTCAAGTAACAAGCTTGCATTATGGTCGGTTCTTCAAGCAGTATCAATATAGTCTACCAATCAAAATAAGCTAAATTCATTATAGCAACCCTAGCCCATGAGCCAAAGTAACCCACTTAAATTGATCCTTGCTCTCAGGTACACCTACCAGTGAACCTAAATAGTTAACCTATATCCTTTAACCTCATACCCTAAAGCCATTGACATCCCATCTAGTGCCAATTAACCCTGCCAGCATAAACACCTGCCCCCTATGACACCTGTTGGCATTCCCATGATGCCAGCCCTGGAGGATGTACTCACCCATCAGCCATCATGTAAAGCACTCTCCCCCTACATAGGTAAAGGGGTCTGCCAGCAGTCCTGGCACATGGGGCGAGCACGTCCAGGTTCTCCTATTACTGTGAGCTGCTCTGAGCTAGTGGTATTTTAAGCTTGTAGAGAAAGGGACACCTGTGGGACTCGTGTCAACCCTTAACATGACATGTCTGTAGTTAAAAACATATTGGTGTTGACTAAGATACGGTCATACGCGAAACACTATTCAAGAATATTATTAGACATGTCCAAGTTTGAAAACCAGAAGTTGTAGAAATGATACTGCTCAACTGATTGAAAAGGACAGTTTCAAGTATGCTTGGAAAGGGACAATTATTATGTCCATGGATCAACCTTCAAAAACGTAATTACCTTTAGAAGCTACTCTTCAAATTAACCCTACCAAAAAATTGAACATTCTAAAGCTTTGGGCAATTAATATTTTAGCCAGACACTCCTAATTATGAATCCTTATCAGAAAACCATGAATGGCTTTCATTGGAGAGTTTCAATTGTCCAAGAGTTGGGTTACAAAAGAATCGATAAATTGATTTACATTTAAGCCAAGCTCTGAGAAGAAACCTTGGGGAATGTGAAAGAAACAAACTCACAACAGTTTTTGTGGCTGGACCACATTGAAGTGGAGAGACAAAAAGCAGAGAGGACAAAATACAAGCTTTGATTAGCTACTACAATGAGGGTTTAAAAACTATAGAACCAGCTATCAAATACAATTCATCTTCGATAAATGAAAGTGGAAAGAATTGGCTCCACAAAAATAAGGTGTGCCGATAATAAAAAGGTAGGCAATAAAGATGTTTATAACTGGGCAATAATTATGAAAAATATCTATCACATCATTATGGCATGGACGTCAATACATTATTTAGATTCATGGTTATTGGCTGGTTCTTGAAATCTTAATGTATATATTTATATATATATATATAATGTATATTAGTCTGGAACTGCATGGGTAACCTCAACAATTGTACAGGAGCCCAAGGAGTATGTGTTTTCTGGAAATGCATACACACATACTTTCCATGCTTGCTCTGACCCATCTATAGCACACCACTATGACCTTGACCTTGACCTTGAATTGTTGCTAGAGTTAGGTAATTCTTGTGGTAGGCTAGGAACCAGCGAATAGGAACCATAACTGGAATCAGAAAGTATGATGGGAGAACTCCCATCATACATTCTAGTTCCTGTCTGCTGGTTCCCTACCAGCAGGGATTACCCAAACCCATCAACATCCAAGTTATTAAGGTCATACTGATAGTTAGAAGAGCCTTCCTGTGGAAGGATCTGGGGACGAGAGTAATGCCTACCAAGGGTGCAAGTCGAACCATGCCCCAAAGCCACCCCCAGCCCCTATCTCAATCTCACCCACCTGCACTATCTACCACCCCTCACCACCACCACCACGCCCTCTATCGGTGATACCATACAGCTACATAACTCCCCCTGGTGGGGAATGACCGGGCGGCAGGGATCTGGGGGCAGGTCTCTTCCCCTCCAAGGACCGATTAGTAATCAATACCAAGGGGTTGGTTCAGTAAGATGGGTATACTGGTGGGGTGCACCAGGTCGACTTTATTGGCTGAACCCTACAGCGGCTACAGGATAGGAACCGTCGTGTTTGTAGACCAAGCCAGTTAGTTATCTATATATAAGGTGTTAGACATACCCCTGGTATACCCCACCATAAGTAAGTATGCCCCTATCCTATAGTACTGGATTGGGTTTATATCATGTTTTCAAATAATATAAAGAGGAAAGAAGAGACCACAATGATAAAAAGGGATATAAACCCCTCTGCGTGTAGTATTGTTATCAGTGAAGCATACACGTGTACTACTATATCTATGTATTACAGAAGGTATGCTGCTCTTATAGGAATATCCTCCTCATTATTTAAGCTAACTATCAATAAATCAAAAACGAAATGACATTGTGGGGCTAGATCATACCATTATCACCTTTCTTGTCTATATCGATTTTGTTTTTCTGAAGATACATCCTTCGTAATACAAGCTCTCCCAACACATTTCTCTGGAGTCAGGATTCTGACAGTACCTTAGACACCATTCCACCCTTGTGCCCCCAATTACCACCGGCGCCTATCAGGGATTCCTCTAAGCCCCACGGCTTCCACTGCTAATCCATTATCGACTTCAGTACATGCTAGTTATAACGTATGTACATCTACACTCAGAACGAATCCCTACAAGACCATATTACACTCTAATCAGTTGGTTAGACCAATATGCAGAGGAAATGAATATGATTGTGTGTATAAATCAATCTTTTTTTTTCTTTTTTCTTCTAAAGCTGTAACCAGACAACATGGTCTTCATAACTCACTTTTTGGAGGATCTCCTAGTCCAATTCCCCCTTACAAAATTAATAATTTAGGAACAGGACCCCCTCGCCTCTAGTATGCATCTACCATTGCCTATGGACACCAGCTAGAGCAGCAGCTAGCAATATGGGAGCATCATCTGGATCCACCTCTTCCGTGTCTGCAGTAATTAATGCCTGTGCTGTGATTTCCGAGCCCAAAGAGTAATTTCCAATATCGAAATTTACCAGACTCATTGTGCAACTACTAAGTGTATCAACACTGTTAAGGGTACTAACTACACTTAGTGGTCAACCATGCAACTGCTAACTGTATCAAACTACGTGTATATGCATAGCAACCAACAATCTGTTTCTGTCGTAATAACTAGAGCTGCATACTGAATAGAGAAATTCTACTTTATCAACGAACTCACTTAAAACCCCCTTGAAAACAAGCGGCTCTGGCTATGTGGTTGACATAAGTAGCAGTATCTTATTACAGTTATCATTTTAACTACAGTTAGCAAGATTGATACACTTAGCAGTTGTACACTCATACCCAAGCCCCAATGTGGCAATCTTCATTCTAACAATCTCTCTATTTTTACACACGGGTACATTAGAGAGGTTCCCTACTACTGAAGGATTTATGAGGCAAAATACGGGAAAATGTAGAAATACCAATAGTTCTGATACCCAATATTGGCAACTGATTAGCAAAACTGATACACTGATCCAGAGCCTGGATGAGCTGGTGTTGTACACTCATACCCAAGCTCCAATGTGGCAATCTTCGTTCTAACAATCTCTATTTTTTGAGCATGGGTACATTGGAGAGGTTCCCTCCTCCTGAAGGATTTATGAGGCAATCTAGGGGAAAAACACAAAAATGCTAATGGTTCTGATGTCCAATATTGGCAACTGATTGCCAACAGTGCTTTGTAGTTTGCATGTGTTAGGTTGTGTCTGGAACGGGCCCGAACAGGACTGTATACTGAATGTAATACAAAATGTTATTCCTGTACAGATTTGGATACTCTTTATTGAAATCTATAGTTCTAGGAAATCAACGATGGATGAATCTAGCTGAGCATAATCATCTAAGTGAACTGGGAGCAGCCATACTGCTTGGTTTCTTTCATGAAAGAGAAACAATGGAACATTTTCCCTGGTCTAACAGCTCAACAAAAGTCTTCAGCAGCAGCTCCTGCATTCCTAGATCCCTCCCCAGCCTCATCCCCTTGGGATGACTTTGCTTGCCGCGAACAAACACGCCTGAGAAATCTGCCTGACCCAGAGCCTGGATGAGCTGGTGATGTACATTTCATTTGCCTTTTACAGGATTGCACTGGAGGCAGGCAGGCTGGAGGGGCTCACCAGGAGGACATCCCATTAACCGTTATAATGTGGCGGGGTCGAGTTGCCGCTGCTGCTATTGCCTTTAGTACCACGCCAATATTGCTCTGGGTAGTTTTACGTTGTGTACAGGACACCCTGGGGTAGCGCTCTATAGGGGCTGTTGTAACTCTGCACAGCAGCCAAAGGCCTGCCGCTTCTCTCTGTATTTACTTGTATTATCTTGGTTCTATTGGAATTGGATTATTCTGGCAATTTATTATTTTGGGCCTTGATGAGATGAGATATATTGCATTTTAAGTTTGTAATTATCTTCATATATGTTATGTACCTCTTGTTTATATTTCAAAATCTGTGTATAGTCATCTGACAATTTCCCCATTGCTTTTTTGGGAAGATCTTGCCTGCCACAGACATCTCATTCCTATGCTGTGCACCTTCAGTGGATGTAAGAGTTGTATGGAAAGCCTTTGGGAAAGGACCACCAAACTGCTCACTTTGACCCCAATCCCATAACAACATTTTATCATCTCTGCGGGCGGCCCATTGCCAAATAGAGATATCTCGCACCATTACAACCATGCACCAACCCTATCTCATCCCTCCATGCACACACAGCCCCACCCCACCCCTCTCTCCATCCTCAAAATACACATCCAAGATCTCTAGGATCACCTCCATGCCTCCTTTACATGGCCCTCAGCCCCCATCCCCACCAAACCCTATTCCTCACCCACACCCTTCCCGGCCTCTGCACTCAATGTCAGAAGAGAACCTCAGCTGCGTTCCCAGTCTTGAAAAAATAACTAACCACAGAATTTGCGGTAAATATACACCCTCATTTACAGGAGAAAATGCATATTTCTGTAGGCCCGAAACACCCCATGTCATAATTACAGAAGACGAGGAGACCACAAATGACCCCTTTTCTAAAGATCCATGGAGTATGATTTAGGAAATCCGCGGTGGTTTTCTGGTTAAAGAAAACCCTCATTCTGCAATCCAAAGACATTGAAATAAACTGTAACAAGTGAATGTCCCCTTTGCCGTGGTTCCTAGAACGTAGGTGAGGTCCTCCCTCACAGTGTGTTAGGTGCAGGGTGCACACATTGACTCTTCCCACCCTGGGGACCTCCCCCACCTGACCTACAGCAGTCATGTGGACAAACCACGTGACCAAGGCATCCAGGGGTCACCCAGGGGTCAAGTTGTTCTCCGGGCCTTCTCCAGGCTGTGCCATGGAGGCATTTGTCGTCATGGTGACAGAGTCTTATTACCTCCTCCCCCCAGCCCCTCCCCAGCCCCATCCTCGACACAAGCCGCCTAGGATGAGCCAATACTATTGCCCCTAACTCTTTAAGGGCTGCATAGTGTCTCAAGAGGCTTTGCTATCGATTGTCTAGGTGTATCGTGAATGCAGCTCTCGTGAGTAACTCGCCAGTGTTGCACTCAATCGTCATGCAAACTGGTTTAAAATAATACACTTTCAAAGGGTCGGGATGATCCATGAATGCAGTGCTGGCACGTTACTCGCCAGGGCTCTAATCACACATCATGACGACCAAGGACATACCACATTTAAGCACTATTGTTCCCTTAAAGGGTTAAATGAGAAGATGGCTCAGCTTTGAGTGGTAGGTAGGGTTAGGGTATTTGGGGTTGGGGATTGGGGAGTGAAAGGCCTTGGGTGTGGTGGGTTGAGCAGAGTTCCTTGGGAGAAGGCTAGAGGAAGAGCTTACGTACAGTCTGTAGTGTAGAAGATGGGGGACATGACTAAGTATTACAAGGCTGTGCACATGTTGTTATAGGGGATCGAGTGAGGGAATTATCAAGGGTTGCTGTAGAATATGGAATATAGCTGACTGTTTGGTGGGGTAGTTGGGGGAATTCAGTGGTGATTATGCCAGAATAAACACAGTCATGTTTGGTTCACCAAGGGACACAGACACTTATTGTATCTAAAGCATAGTACATGGAGGAATCATGTCTCCTCTTCAATGAATATTCAAACAATTGTGTGTAGCATTTCATCCGATGTCTTTCCGGTGTTAGCTGCTACTACATAACGTGTTTATATAATATTATTCAGAACACCATTGGGTTACACGACGAAAACTATTTTATTGTTCTGACCTTTACCGATCAGATAAATCCTACACGTCCCCCACCCAGCAAATGGTGTTGTATTCTGCAGCTTAAGGCTTTGCCTTTGAGGTAGCTATACAGCCCCTCACAGAGAGTCCCTGTGCAGTAATTGGCCTGCTATTTCAGCTGATCATTATACCCATTGTAGAGGCACTTCTCTGTCAAGTACCCAGCGGCGGGCTGGAGACAGGCGACTAGGACTTAACCCATTAAGGGCTGCAGAGCGGTGTTAGGTCCTTTGTCGTCATGATGCATGGATGCAGCCCTGGCAGGACTTCTCCCAGACGCTGCATTCATACATCAAGGCGACCATTTTGGGCATGTATCAGCCTCTTAATATTGGCAATGTGCTTGAATATATCATTGGCGGGTTACTCACCAGGGCTGCATTCATGCATCATGATGACCGAAGACTTAATGTATTAACGCACTTCGTGGTTCTTAAAGGTTTAATGCTACACTACGCCACTTACTGGTCTCACCAAGGGAACTGTTACTGCTAACAGCCTACACTAGAGAAGTACTTGTATCTTTTTTCTCTCTCTCCCTTTTATTATCTCCTTTTCGCTTATTCCCCTCCCTTGTCCTGCAGCGCTATGTCACAAGTGGCATTGTCAGCATTGTCAGAGCTGGCCCCACCCCATGTACTGTGGAGAATTGGCCGGGTGTTGTGGCAGGCCTGGAGGTATGGAGACACATTAGTGTAAGCTGGGCTGACAGACGTACAGCCAGTCTACACCTAAGGCTGTATGGGCACCAGAACTGTTCAAACCATGTAGGGTAGATTCACCATGTGTCGGACACATGCCCTGACACGAACAGTGAAATTTGAAGTCATTCATGTACAAAATGACTTATATAATTTGCTTTTAAGAAAGAATAACATTTAAATTTTACTCACAACTAGAATGAGTTAATAACCACAAAATCAAGTGTCCGTCTCAAGGTATACATGTGTCCGACTCCAGGTGAATCTACCCTAAGCCTATGTAGCTTGATATGATGGATGGCACAGGCCAGGTAAAAAAGGTGGGGCAGTGTATGGTGTGTACTACATGGCTAATTCCGTATGAATGGAGTACATATCATATTTCCATTCCGAAGCCATAACCAGAATGTAGGTAGTAAACAAACATGTTGGTAGGAGGAAACTGGTGATACTTGTAAGGTATTGTCCCTGCAGCAGTAGAAAATAATATCCAATACACCAACCCCCTCTCTGTCTGTCTGTCTGTCGGGCTGGCGGTCTGTCTCTGTAGCTGTCTGTCTGTACGTCGTGCTGTCTGTCTGTCGGTCGGTCGGTCTGTCTCTCTATCACTCTCTCTCTCCCTAGCTCATGTCAATACACCATTGCTCAGACGTAGACACTAAATGCCAAACAAGGAGCTGATTTACCATTAGCTGCCAAGTAACAGTAGCCGGCCGTATAGAACCCTCCCTTCCCTGTGTGTACCTAGGACTACAGAGATCAGGTGTGGCAGCTCTGGCACTGGTTAGTGCTGTGTAAACGCGGCCATTCACTGGGGTGTGATTGTCACCCCTGACGGCCCCACTGAGAGGAAGCTGACTTGGCCTGGTTCCAGGAGCCCCAAGTGAAGGTCACGGACTGTGGCCTATTTACTGCCGTCTACGTTATCCTGTCTATGTAGTGAAGGCGTGCCTACCGTGCTATTGCTGTCACAATGCAGTTTTTGATGTAGGATGCTATTTTGTGAGGCACATTTGATCAATTAGATTACACTCGAACCCCTACATACAATCGTCATATGTAACATATTTTGTATATAATCTATTTTATACACTTTGGGAGAGTCATCGTGTATATTCTAGCTCATTTGGTTATATCTTTTTTTGGATGCTATATTTAAAAACAGACTATTTCTATATAGATGTTACATATGCATAGAAACGCACGGTTCGACATCAAAGCCGGCTAGCGTTATTGGATAGCGGTAGAGAGGCTAGTGAGTAGTATATGGAAAGAGGGCTAAGCCTGGCACTCACTTTTAAAACTTAAAACGTGAGTAGTATAGGAAGTGTGCCCTTTAACCAAGGCAACATAGAAGACTACTATAATATTATAGCAAAGGAGCTCTTATTTAACGCCTTTGATCACGGGGCTTCGATGAACGCACGAATGGGGGGGGGGGGGTTCTTGAATAATTCTACCACTTTCTGGCAGCCCCCTGTACCACCATGAGCAATGCTATCAATCCGTATGGTACAACAAAGTGCAATAGAATTATGCAAGCAGAGCTCGTTTGTTGTCATGATGTATGTAAGCGTCCCTGGTGGGTCTACTCATAAGAGCTGCATTCATGCATCATGGCAACCCCTCTGGGATATATCAGCCCTTGGGTTTTCATGATGTATGATGCATGACAAGATCTCTCCAGGGCTCATGCATCATAGAGACAAAAGAGCATAACGCCTGAAAGGACCATTCTTAAATGGTTAAACTATGTGTGTATCCATAGAGAGGCCCTGTATGTGTCGGGGAGGGAGATCCTTTCTCTCTGGGGATTAAGGCCGTACAATCCGGGGGTGGGGTGGGAGGAGGGTTATTGGGAGCCTGCTGCCGTGGTCGTTATAGATAAGGCTAGTTGACAATAGGCCACAGGCTATGTAGTGGGCACCAGTCTACACATCAACCCCCTCCTCTACTACCCACAGCCCTCCTCCAGGGTCCCGCAGCACTAACTACGGCCTCCTGGGTGTGTTGTTGAGTTAGTCACTGGTTATCTTGGTGGTCTTGCTGTACTCAATCCACTGGCATTTAGTAAGCTTGTAACACAGAGCTCTAATCCTTTATATAGTGTAGAGCTCTTATTCATATATAGTTTGGCTTGCTCTAACTATGCCAATAAACACAGTACGATAAAAGTCCCTATACGCAGTGGCATAAATCCCTATACAGCTGTCGAGTTGGGTTTATGAATGTTGCAGTACCATTATTAATGTAGTAGACTGCAGAACGCACACGGCGGGGGTACATGTTTACTCACCATATAGATATTAATGAGTCTAACTAGATATAGCTGTATTTGGGACAGGTATGGTACAGTTGTGGATTCCATTTAGCTTGATATTGGTGGGACAGTGGACAGAGTCAATCCAACGTTTTGTTATCCCTATAGCGTGGTGTTCTCTCTCTGTCTCTGATATATTCGGCCTGCACATGGTGATAACCCGCAATCCTTGTTGCAAATACTACCTCCCCCCTCCCACCCCCCACAGAAGTTTTGCTACTTCGGCTGGCATTTCAAAGATAGAAATAAGAAAGGAAAATATGTTATGAGTTTCCTCTCATATATTCCCTTACCACTCCCTCTTCCAACGTTAAATCAATGCACAAGAAGCATTGCCATACTCCCCTATATGTAGTCTGACAACTTGGTGTCGTGAGGGGTAGGTGTATGGCACTGTAGTATAGCTGGCAGACCGCGGGGTGCTGGTGACCAAGGGTTAACGCACCTCCATAACGGCGTAAATACCGATAGGTGTAGTCGACCCATCATCCGCCACCCTCAGAACATTCGTACTGTTTTGTCACCATGGCAACTACTGAAGTGTTCACCTAGGCCACTGCCATGGACCCCCTCCTGCACTGATATTCTTTGGCTCCGTATACCACAATTATCTCAGCCACTATAGTGCCTACCCAAGTTAGTCACTTTTTGCCTGCCTATAAGACCAACCTAGGTTAGTTGATATTGTCAGGTTGGTCAGTACTGACCAGCTTAACATAGTCTTCTCCATTTCAATGAGTTTTAGGCTAAATTCTCTTGAATAGCAATAAGCCATATGTTGTTTTGCCTCAGTCATTTTTGAATCTCACTTGGTCATGCCTGACCAATGTCCCAAAAACCGACCTGGGATAGCCATTACAGACTAAGGGGCATTTAGATTATCTGTGTAGACTCCCTCCTGCCACCCGCCCCTGCCATCTACACCACCCTCTCCATCATCTCTCACCTCCCAAGTCCTCTTACATCGCCATTCCAAACGCAGTGTGGATACTATTGGTGCTTATAAGTTGTGAGGGATAAGAAAGGCTTTAACTTCAGATGATGCAGTATGAATAGAAAAGACCTACTGTAAATTCACAGTGGGAATATGGGACCCCAGCCAAAGTTCTAGTTATATCGACTCATATCAAGTAGGTATTCCTGTTCAGCCCTTCCCCTTGCCGCATCCAGTTAGATTTGATCAGTATGAACTATCTGATAATGCTTACATTATGGTCAATTATGATCACAGGCCGTGAGATATTGGAGAGGGTTACTTCACAGAGATGTGAAATACGGAATCCCTTGCATATATATATGCTTCATTATATAGTGACTGCCATATTATAACTAGTCCTCAGACAAAAAGTATCATTTCCTCTCCCATAGAGCAATACCAACTGCTCCTGTGTCGGTTCCTCCCAGCCGAGCTGGGAATAGGTTTCCTATAGGTGGGCACAGTGCCAGTCCGGTGGCCATGTCAGTGGTGCCACGCCCAAAGTTTAAACTATGGAAAGAATAACCTCAAAACAGCAAAATAAAAATGGCCATGAATAAATGATAGCTACCTACACCCTCCCACTGTGCGTGTATATGGGATGCAGGGACCCGGCATTTTGGGCAAATTGCCATAATTCCTGCCTATTCACAGGTGCGAGGCACCTCTATAGTGGGGGGAGTGGGGTGTAGAACTATGCTATTTGTTCTATTACTCCCCCCCTTTACCAATCTATCCACACACTCACATTGTCTCACTCTAGTCTGCCAGACATGAGTGAGATTTGTATCAATAATAGATACCTCCTCCTCCATCCTCCCACGCTGCTGGGAACCGCAGCTGGCTTATCACCCCTTAACCCTTTAAGGCTGGCATAGTGCTTTGATGCAGCATGCCCTCTATCGCCAGGATGTGTGAATGCAGCCCTGGCTAGTAGCTCACCAGGGCTGCATTAACGCACCATGCCGACCCTATGGGTTAATAAGCTCCCAAATGATCGGCGTAATGTGAAAATGCAGGCCGGCGAGTTACTCGCCGTGGCTGTGTTGCTGATGCGTTATGACGACAAATGTTGCTTTGCGGCCACAGGCCGTCCTTAGAGGGCTATGCTACGTGGCTTCCCAGGGTCTCCTCTGGTTGCCAGATGAGCGGGGAAGGCCAAGGATCGCCAGCTATAAGTCACCATAGTGCAGCCCTGCCTCTAACCCGATAAAGGCAGTGGGGGAACGTAAACATGGTAGGCCTTTTACAGCGCCGCAATGCATGTGGGTGTTTTAACTTGGTGCCTTGCGGTAGATAGGTTTTGCCTTTATTAGATTATAAAAATCCATAATGGGCAAAGTGAGAACCATAATATTTATCTCATTTTTTTTCTCTATTTTTTTTTCAAATTGAAGGGGAGTATCAAAATGTACTTTCTGCTAATATTTTTAAGACAGTTCCATTGAGAAGATAAATGAAAATCACAATTGAAGGGTTTCCATACCTAGGCTATAATGCATAACAATGTTATACACACCTGTATGCAGGGATATACACAGTGATACATGATAACAAACCTACACCCATATCACACTTCACACATGCAGAGACCAGATACACACATTTACAAACACAGGTAAGGAGACTTACACTGTGTACACACATTTAGGTCACGTATACACACATTTAAGTCACGTGTACAACCCATTTAGGTCACATGTACACATCACGAGGTAAACACAAAGGTAACAAGTGAGCAGCTCACTCAGCAGCTCACTTAACCCTTTAACGGCCGCATAGTACAGTCCTGCCCTTTGTCGACATATCGCATTAAAGTAGCCCTAGATAGTCACTCATCAGAGCTTCAAACAAGCATCATGCCGTGTTTACGGGTTAAAACACTTCTGAAGGCTGGAATGACGCATTAATACAGCCCTGCAATCATACATCATGACAACAAAAGCACTGTGCGGCCTTTAACGTGTTAATAGGTCATCCAGTTCAAAAAGACCCCAACACCGCACCCCCCATCCTGCACCCCCATGGGCACAGATTACATTGTTGGCCCCTACCCAGCTCACCCTCCCCCCTCCCCCAGGGCGGGTGTTTACAGGCAATGCTACTGTTGTTGATTTCTGACAGGTAGACATATTTAGATGCAGCATAGTAGGAACATAAAACCAGTAGTCCAAATCCTTCTGCAATGGTGCATACCTGGAGTTTCTAAATTCTTATCCGTATCTTAGCCTACATGCTAATTGTTGTCTTATGGGAAGTTAGCTCAGTAAACTTTATCTAGATTGTATGCTGACCCAAGATTACTGGCAAATTCATGTTATGCCAGATTAGCATATTATCTGTGCTAGAATGAATAATTTGGGTGCTTTGCAGTGGTAATTAATACATAAGTTACCACACGCCAGTAGCTCAGGGATCAGCAATTTGCTACTTGGCCTTGTAGGGGATGTAATATTTAGATGTACTACAGGGCACGGCATATGCTCACTTAGGGGTGCACATGAGTTAAGGCCTCTCCATTGAAAGCCATCGTGGGCAGCAGCCATTAAAGTAGCGGCAGTGGAGGTATAATGGTACCGATAATGCTAATCGGCTTGTTGCTGTAAACAGCTAATGTATCGTCCATGGAGGGTAATGGTGTTAGCGGAATGACCGACTCCCATTACTCATAGATAATCTATTATGGAACAGGAATGTAATTAATGTCTCTGTATGAATGGGTGTAGAAAGGAGTCCCCATAGGCACAATGCACTGTACCCTACACTCCTGGGTGGGGAAGGCACATACTGATACACGCTACGTGGTAGTATATGTTTTTGGGGCAAATACACTGCATGAACATTAGTAGTTAAGCAGACTTCAAGATCAATAAAAGCTAAGTAAATGTCACGGAGAGATGATTATGACACATATGAACCAGAACACTGTTTGCTTACACCCCGAGCCGCCGTATAGAAACGGCTGAGTACCTGCCACACCTGCACTCTGACTGTTGATGCTCGGGCAGCAACTTCTATGCCTTTGAATCCAAAATTTACACACTAATATATAATGCGACGGGCAAACATGCACACGCCAGGGCTATAGTAAATATCTTCACACAGCCTGGAATATCTCGGCATAAATTTAAAGTGCTCACCTATAGATACTATCGGTCCACGTCTAAATGCGCCAACACACACAGAACATAAAATGCGCATGCACCCCAATCGTCAATAAACAGAATCAACACATTCTACAGTTGGGAAATGTCAGCTTCCGGTGTGCGTGCCCGTATCATCACTTCCGGCGCGCATGGCAAATACAAGCCTGTGAAATGACTACAGGGGTTGGGTGCGGGTATAGATGGGGTGTGGGTTTGGTTGCGTTCTGCTGGAGGGGCGCGGGTCCCAACGCCTCTCTCCATGTTTGTATGTATGAGGTAAACATGGCAGTGACAGCATGATGGAGCTCGTTATCATGGTGTGCGGGGTTGGGGCTTTGTGCGGTGCACCATTGTGCATTATGGGGCTAACACTGGTGTGGACGATTAGAACTGTGGGGGTTCGGTTGTGGTTGTAGACCCGGGCTTGTGGTATATAATATTCATGTAAAGAAGGTACACACAGGCGAAGAGGTGGGACTCTTATCTATGTCTTCAACAGTTCAAGTCCCCTATATCTCTGGTATTTTAATGAGTGTAAGACAATGGTCAGGCAGCATTCTTAGCATGCAAAAGATGTTGGCATTCCCTCTCAGAAGGTAGCAAACATGTGACACCAGATTTCCTTCTCCAAATGCTCTATTTAATGTTCATGAATTCTAGGTCTACTTGTGCAATTTATATTAGTCTATCACTCCTGTTCCCCTTGTGTGAACGCTAATTTCCCAGTATAAAACAATAATAATCTCATTGTATTATTATGTCATGGATTCCCCAAATCCCAATGCAATTAACCAGTTCTTAATGTCAATATCCAAAACCACATCTCAACCCAGTGACGTGCTTGGAAGAAGTAACAACTGACATGAAGTCCATGCTTAATAACCATGTAATGGCCACATAGTTCACTAACACACCATGCCCTTTCTCTCCATGGTACATTGTTGCAGGCGTAGGGAGTAATAGTGACTTTCAGGGCTGAATTCAAGCATCCTGCCAACCCTACTGGGTTGATATACTCCAGCAGATTCGGCACCTTGACGACTCAGGAAAAAACTCGATAAAACACTATGCGGCCCTTAAAGGGTTATTAGCCAGCAGAGTAGGTTATGACTCTCCTTAGCGGGATGATATTGGTTGGGGAAGCGCAGAGTAAGTCCTATCCCCTGATTTATTTGTACAACCCTCCTCCAACACCAATAATATCCATGATAAGTGGCCAATACAAGAACACTTAAGGGGGAATACTATGAGGAAAACGTCCTTCCTTCATCATTCTGAGTAAATATTAAGGCATGGTCATTATCTACCAGTAAGGGGGAGGGCTTCAGAAATGTTGACTCCGGCTGAAGAGGTAGGCCAAAAAATGTCACCCCCTGTCAGCTAAAATGCTCGTTTGTTACATTGGTTAATTGGGAAGGCGGGGGGGGGGGCAATTTCGACCTCTTCCAAGAGGTTGGAAGGGGGGGGGGGTGCTCAACGATTTTCACGCGGTTTTACAGTAACAATTTGCAAAAGAGATACATCTCCCACTTCCATAGCCAAAAAGCCGATGACATGCACTGCATAAATGATTGCATTTAAGCAAATTACATATACTTAGAAGAGCATATCTAATTCCAGTGATTGCCACTTAAAGCTCCTTAAACGCCATCTCGACATCTCCCTGACATTTACATGGTATTTACTGAACTTAAATGTGCTTGAAGTGTTCATGAAAGCATATTTTTTCTAATTTGCTTAAATGCAAACAATGATGCAGTGATGATAGAGGAGCAGCTCCTACAGTTAGACCTGATGTGAAGGCTGCCTCACGTGGAGCACCAGCGGAACATGACCTTTATACTCTAACAGGGTCATGACCTTCAGGTTAGCTGCTGCCCTGGTTACATTCTCACCCTTACACACTGTAGGTATGGGTGTCTAGGCTGCCATGATTAATGGTATGCTCATGAGTTCTCAAATGCTTTATAGATGCTTATGGGTTGCTGTGTCAGGATATGCTCATGATATGCAGTTAGACTGGGCAAAATCTTCACAAATATCATTCTAATCCCTCCAAGGGGCATTTTAAAGTACAAACAGGCAAGTTCACTTTCTAGGGTAATTTGGGTGTGCTAAATCTGGAAATCGCACTTGCCAAGCTCAAAAATGGCTCCTTTCATGTGAAAACTACAAAAACAAAATGGCTGCCATATATTTTTGAGAAAACCAAAGAAACCTATGTCATTTATCCTTCTTAGTCATGTAATGCATCAAAATGAAGGGATTTTAGAGACCAGACTGTCTGAGACACCTGCCAAGCTGGAATGTCATTTGCCTAGAGTCTCAAAGCCAAAAATTCAAAATGGCTGCCATCGTTTTTTGAGAAAACCCCTATAAATACATTATTCATCACTCCTAGTCATGTTGTACCTCAAATAAAAGGGATTTGCAAGCCTTGTCCATTCTAGGCCATTATCAAGATAAACATGGACCTTGGTTATATGAAACCCATCCCCCAAAAAAGCAAAATGGTTGCTAGTAGCTTTTAAGCATAGTTTATTTCACACCATTTATAAGGGAGAAGAGCTTTTTCTCTTTTTTTAATCGGAATGCCACACCTCACAATCAAATCCTTAGAACCTGATGGCAAGTTCTCATGATCCAACCCAGATAGCATTGGCCCCTGGGACCCATTTGTGCTTTACTTGGGCCAGCTTGGGCCAGCCTTTTTTTGGATAAATACATTGTAAATACTTCAAAACATGCTGACATCTGATTTTGCTCCAGTAATCACCATGTATTGTATATTCTTATAGTGTGTGCTAAAGTGGAATAAATCTGGGCTTGAGCTGGGGACTTTGAATCAGGGCTAACCCATCCGGTCTCCCACCTGTAGCCCTGGACAAAAAGGACCAAAGCCCAGGGTGGGTAAATCAGCTTGTCCAGGAAAAAACGTCCTTGGGCCAAGATATCTATACCTCGTGAGCTGCAATTTAGACATGGTATCTTGTTTAGAACTTACCGGGGCTTCTTCATGCTATAGATAGGCCCCTACATTACCATCTAGCTTCAGCAAAAGATTTTCATGTAACTATGAGAACGTCTAGGGAATGGGACCTCTAGCCCTGGGGAAGTGATAACAAGTCCCAGGGATCTCATATTCATTTCAGAACAGACCTCCTCCAGCAACCCTGATCTCTCCTTGAGCCTTCCTTATCCCTCATCTAGAGCATCCCTCCTCTGTCGCCAACACTTTCCCTATCCCACCCTTCATACTGAGCCCTCGCACTGGGATTCCTACCCCATGCTCCTCCTGTACCCCAAATCCCTCCTCCCAGCGCTTACTTCCCTCCCCCCTAGGTCTCCAACCCTTCTCTGTGATTCCGTTACCTCTTACTGGGGTTCACCCCTTCTCTAGCATTTCATACAATCTCATGTTCAAGGGTTTCAGATCTTCCATCCGGGGTCCCAATCTCTCCCTCACAATATCAAGCCAGGATTTTTAGATGTTAAGGATGGAGGTGGTTATAATTATATGGGGAGGATGGAAGTGACATGTGGTCCCTGCCTTACCACACACCTCCCATATTCCCTTTCTATCCAACCTTAACACATTCCATACCCTCCAGTATCCATTCCTTTATCCCATGCTTTCACTTTGATGTCTCCCCTATACCCTTCCCATGTCCACTCCCCTTCCCTCTCCCCTGTCCTATCCTCCCAGTCAAGCCCCACCCTACCTCTGTCTTCTTCTTTCCCCAAGACCCATAATATATTACCTCTACCAACCAGTGCCCTATGTCTTCTGTACCAGTGTATATCCTCTCCACCCCTGTGAAATGTACTCAGCCCTACCTCCTACTCTTATTCACCCACTTTGTCTCTATGTTCTACCCTGCAGCTAGTTGGACATTTAGAGAGAAGTCAATGGGAGTGAGGTGGGAAAGGTTGAGGTAAAGGGAAGGGAGGGAAAGTGGAGGAGGCAAGAGAATGGGAAAGGAGAAGAATAGAGCAGTGGGAGGGGAAGAACAGCATAAGAACATTATACAAGGAAGCAATGAGATACAAGGCAGGGGCTTGGGGAAGGGAAGAGGAAATGAAGTGTACTGCTAGAGGGAGAGCTGGAAGCCCAGGATGGCTGAGTGGAAGCCCCGGAAGCTGAGGGGGTAGGGTCAAGGAAGAGGGTCGGGAGCCCTCGGGCAATGGTTTAGAGCCCAGGCAGGAGGGCTGGACTCCTTGGGAGGACTAGGGGTACAGGGAGAGGGGTTAAAAACCTGGAATCAGGGATGTGGGCCCAAGAAGAGGGGTGGGATAAGGAAAGGATGTATGCTCTGGATGGAGGATGGGAAATTCTCAAAGGGTGGTTGCTAGAGGAGGTCTCCTTTGGAATGGAGATCCCTAAGGCCCAAAATCAGGTCTCCAGGACTAGAGTTCACATCCTTCAAACTTCCTCAAGATAACATGCAAATATTTGTTGAAGTTAGTATGTATGAGCCAAAAGCATATTTATGTAGGAAGCATAAGTCCCTGGGAGTTCTAAATGTCTAGATTGCAGATCCAGGGGCATAGATGTTTACCTGTCTCCTAGGCCTTGGAATTGAATCCTGAGGACCTACCATTGGGTCCAGATACCCTAGGGACTTGATTCCAAGGAGGGCTACCAATCAGATAGGAGGTTTTTGAGGTCACTACTTTTCCATAGATATATAGTCCCATAGACACTTTGTGTTATATGCACAATTGGCCCACAGCAGAAAAAAAAGGATACCCTTGTACATAGTATTTATTGGCATCATGGTAGGATGTGCCCCTTAACTGGACAAAAAAAGTCATCTGTTTTTTGTGAAAATATACATAAAAAGGTGCGGGAACAATAATTGACTCTTTCAGGAAGAGGGTTGCGTGGTGGGCTAACAGATTTTAAGGGGGGATGGGAAGAATTTCATTCCCCCACCCCCCCTGCAGTGCCCCTTAGTAAAAATCTTCCTCCTTGAAAATGAACGGAAATGAACTGTGCTCAAAAATTATTGGCGGCCATTTTGTTATTTTGGGAGGAGGGGTTTCATGCAAAAATCCCGGTTTATTTTGCCAATGGCCTAGAATGGAGTAGGCTTGCAAATCCTTTTCATTTGAGGTACAACATGACTAGGAGTGATGAATAATCTATGGTTTTTTTTCTTAAAAACGATGGCCGCCATTTTGAATCTTTGCCGTTGAGACTCTCTGTACATGACTTTCCAGCTTGGTAAGTGTCTCAGACAGTCTGGTCTTTAAAATCCCTTCATTTTGATGTATTACATGACTATAGGAATGATAAATAACATAGGTGTCTGTGGTTTTCTCAAAAATAAATGGCAGCCATTTAGCTTTTGTAAATTTCACATAAAAGGAGCCATTTTTGAGCTTGGCAAGTGTGATTACCGGATTCAGCACACCCAAATTACCTTAGAGAGTGATCTTGCCTGTTTGTACTTTAAAATGCCCCTTGGTGGGAGAATTTCTCATTTTGTCACCAGTCTAAGTGTAGTTTTTAAAGACTTAGACAATACATTGCACTTCTTATTGGCTTTGGGACCTTGTCCCCAAAGCCATTGACACCACACAGAGAGAGTTGGAAATAGTAGCAAGAAAAGACTAGCATAGGTCCCCTTGTTCATTGTTAAATTAAGCCCTAGCTGGCCCTTAAACATTGCCTAGGACTGGTATCCCCATGTGTCCTTGCAGGTGTGTGCAAGACTAATTTAACCTAGATCTGGTTTTCAGTTACTGCATGTAGTACCAGTGTACCTTGTGGTAAGGCCTAGACATCTTGTGAACAGCCATATTTTGAGTTCTCTAATGTGGCTGTCAATGGCAAGGATAGGTACCAGCCTAATAACTATTGACTCCTATGTCAAGCCAAGCTGTCAATGTCAATGCCAATTCCCATACTATGCACATACAGGACCTGTACTAGAAGTTGAGTGGTCCAGGGTGGCTCTTGAAATCGCTCAAGCCCGCCCAAAGACAAACTGTGAAGTCCAACATGATTACCCCTCCCCACCTCACACACACATGCAAGAAACCACATGCAACAACCCTAAAATAATATGTTGCCAACACAAGTCCTCTTTATGCCCCCTCCTTCTCCTCCCTGTGCCCCCTCCTCCTCCTCCCTCTGCCCTCTCCTCCTCCTGCTCCTTCTGCCCTCTCCTCCCTCTGCCCTCTCCTCCTTCCTCTGCCCCCTCCTCCTTCCTCTGCCCTCTCCTGCTACCTCATCTTTCCCCTCCTCCCCCCTCTACCCCATTTTCCTCCTTCCTGTTACCTACTCCCCCTCTGCCCCCTCCTCCTCCCTCTGCCCTACCTTCTCCCTCTGCCCCCTCCTCCTCCCTCTGCCCCTCCCTCTGGCTGCCAAGATGGCTGTCAAAAACTCAAGATTGTCTGATTTCCTTGTGTGATAAATGGATAATAGGGTTTTCTAGGATGTAGAATCCATTTTCAGGCTTAGATTTTCAGTTCGGGAAATTTCCAAGATGGCTGCCAAGATGGCCACCAAAAACTCAAAATTGTCTGATTTCCTTGTGTGATACATGGATAGTAGGGTTTTCTGGGATGCAGAATCCATTTTCATGCTCAGATTTTCAATCCGGGAAATTTCCAAGATGGTTGCCAAGATGGCCGCCAAAAACTCAAGATTGTCTGATTTCCTTGTGTGATACATGGATAATAGGGCTTTCTAGGATGTAGAATCCATTTTCAGGCTTAGATTTTCAATCCGGGAAATTTCCAAGATGGCTGCCAAGATGGCCTCCAAAAACTATACCAGCAGCAGTAAAACCAATAAAAATCAAAAAGATTTAGCTAAGTGCATGTAAGTTAACTGACCATGCAGTATTGCTGCAAACCATCACATGAATTGCATTAGAACCCTTGACACACCAAAAAGCATAAATCTATGCCCCTTCGTTTTCTCACCTGTAGTTCATAACAATCCTATAAAAACCCAAAGCCACTACGGCCTTGCCGTAAAATCCTTGAATTTGTCCCCTTGTATTATATATGCAAAAAAACAAAACAATTCCTAGATACACTTTGGTCTGAATGTTATCTTGTCAAAAAGTATTTTCACTATAAGTTGGAAAGCAGAGTATGCTTACCATACTTAACGATATTGAAGAACCCTAGATGACAAACCCATTGGCAAAATATGAGAGTTGAAAGGCAAAGAAAAAACGATAACAACCCCATGCCCATGGGCATTGGAAATAGTACGGTTCATAATACAGCAAACAAACAGAGGACAAGGAAGAGTTTGGCTGCTTATTTGTTTCTGTAACCGGACCCTAACAGGTTGGTGCGGGGCTGACCTGGTGGCAGGAGGAGGAGGAGAGCAGCTCCCTCTGTTTGTTTGGGGGAGGTGCACGGTGCCTACAGGTATGTGTGTACACACCGGGGTGAGAGGGGAGCACTCCCGGGGGTTGGGGGGGGGGGGTACTGACTCTTTGAGGGAAGGGAAGAGCTGCCGCCTTACCGCCCTCCTTATCATTGGTAGTGAGATGTGACCCCTTTGTACTTATTTAACCGGCCAAAATGCAAATCAAAAGGGAGAAAAGCTAGCACCTAGATCAGATAATCCTTATATGGTCAAGAATAGGCCCCTGTATAGTGGAATTAACGCCACTCCTCTTCAGCCTCTGTCAACCGACTGCCACCGCTCTCGAGGGTGGTGAGGCAGACGTTAGCCCAACTCTACTCAGCGCCCCCTCCACCGGGTGGCACTTCCGTGGAAACAGTACAAAATACCAACAGCAGAGAAAAAGGTCGCTGCCTACCGGGAATTGGGACAGTGAGGCACGGATGTCTGTGTGTGTGCATGAGATGGGATGGTATACTATGCCAGGGGGAGCAGTAACAGTCTGCAGACGAGGCAGTGTGGGTGGTGAATGGAGGAAGGAGGGAAGATAGCAGTAGGGTTAAGTAGTGGGGGTCGTAACAGTTAATAGAACAGAAGTTAGAGCGCTGCAATGAACTAGTACAGGGCAAAACTGCAAGTTTAGAAATAGGGGCCTGGGAAACTGCAATGAACTTGGTCTCCTGCATGTTACAATAGATCACACCCTGTAATGGTAATAACACGGGAAACAATGTGGAAAGGGTGAAGAAAACGAGCAAGCTGGCACCACCTCGACCTCTGTTCTCGAGCATCATCGCTGGCACTAAAGCTATTTAGTGAAAACAGTTCTGGTGCATGTGGTTCTGTTATATCATAAATGTGGACGGGTATTGCGGAAAGATCCCCCAAATATACGGGAGAAGTGACGTGGTCAAGGCCCCCAGATACCAGTGATGTCGCTCGGATGCGTCCGAGCACTAGCTGGGCCAGCTTGGGAAAAGAGAGAAGTTTAGGAAAGAGTGTGAATGGCTGTGGGGTCCATGGAGCTATGGTTATCATACATGGTATGTGGCTCCCTATGGACATGGCTCTGTAGATGATAAAATGGCCGGAACCATCTTTATGCCTTAGATAAGAGACTCAGTGATCCCAGTAGCTCAACAGGAACTCGACCAGGATCCAGCTCTGGTATAGTCACCTCGAACGTAGCTGAAGATAAAAGACAGAGCGTCATTTCTATACTTCACTCTGGATAGCAATCTTCATAAACCTGATCTAGTGGTCTCTTATGTGCATTTAGCTTGGGTTAATAAATAGTATAGGATATACAATAAAAAGCCTCTTAAATCCTGAGATGTGCCCCTGGTGTTACTCTATGGTAAGCAGTTATACTCCCATTCTATAGCTGTTTGTATCTGTAGGTCTCTTCCCTGTCTCAAACTCTCTGCACATCGGTCTTTCTCTCGCTCTTGCTGTTTCTCTCGCTCTCGCTGTTTCTCTCGCTCTCGCTCTTTCTCTCGCTCTTGCTCTTTCTCTCACTCTTGCTCCCCTCTCTCTCTTTTACAATTTCTCTCTCTCTCTGTTTCTCTCTGTCTTTATTTTTCCCTTTCTCTCTTTCTCTCTCACTCTCTCTCTCTCTCTCCTTCTATCTTTCTTTCTCCCTAAAAGATGCATTGAGAGTTACAAGATCATGTAGGGACCAGAGCTTGGCGATTTTTGTTTTGACAGCTGTTTTCACTCGGCTTGGTATGATTGGCTAATTCGGACCATGTGTTCATTTTTCCTCGACTCATACTCTACCCCCGGGCAGCCATATACCTGAAGCGCAGCCTCTGAGAATGGATGGTTTCTTAGATTGTGAGAGATGTGCTTTTCACGTGGATAAGGAAAAAATACAGCTAGGTGTCAGACATGCCAGCTAGGGCCTGAGGCCAACTTGTCTCCTTCTTCAAGAAGGATCTGACAAATATACAGGGTGATCTTGTCATCACTAGAAGTAGGTTTATACACCATTTGTTGAATTAATGTGTCCATTGCTTAATGAAATAGATCACAAAAGTATTAGATTTATCTGGCATAGAGTAATTAAAATATGAAATAATCATCTATAGTACCTATGTCCCTTTCCCAATGTTATTACATTTCATATCCAGCTTAAAACTTTTTTAATTCTAGATCAGATGTTTACATGATTACTCCCGTTTTGGAAACC
This sequence comes from Harmothoe impar, assembly GCA_947462335.1. Lineage (NCBI taxonomy): Eukaryota > Metazoa > Annelida > Polychaeta > Phyllodocida > Polynoidae > Harmothoe > Harmothoe impar. The sequence goes on from OX381714.1 coordinate 19,865,468, forward strand.
TCATCTCATCTCCTACAGTTCAAGAAAAAATCACCTAAAAGTATCGGTTAGAAGGGATTCAAAACACACATCTAAGAATATCAAACAAAAACATGTAGAGGTATATCTTCTAATTACACATAGCCCTGGTTCGCTGACATACATATATTATAATGACGGTAGATGTCCTTGTTCTTAGCTGTTAGCTACTACTGCACTGGTGATGTAGGTCAGGGCCTGTCCCCACATCATGACGAGCTGCTCAGACTGACAATGTGGCCTAATGAGCAATCTGAGCAACTCATTAACAATGGTGCCACACCACGCCAGGCCGCCACTCAGCCAACCTGGTAAGACGTCATTGTCAAGACGTCATGGCTGCCAGGAGGACGTCATTATGTAGTCTTATGACGTGCTTTTCTAACAAAATATTTGTCTTACCACTTTTTAGAGTGTGGTGAACGTTTGCAATTGACACTAATTGACCTAAACTGCCCTTCCCTTCAATTACTTATGACACTAATCTAAAGATAAGAAACATAAAATCTGATCTATCTTACCCCCACATGTTGCCGATGTAAATTAAAAGACATATTATGATTACCCCATGGTCAATTAAAGAACCACCGGAGAACGTACCTGCTTCCTTATATTGGCATTGGACTGAGTCACTGCCCATTACTGAGTGCAGACCTACCTTTAGTATCACCTTTACTGCATGACAATGACAGCATCTCTGCCGCCCCTTCCGGTGACATGGGAGTCTAAACGGTTTACGACTGCGCCATCATCAATGGTGGATGTGATACTTCCATTTTTTCCGGAATATGGGAAACATGAGGCATAAATCGGACTGATCGCTTCCCTTCTTGGAATTCATTATAGTATGATGTAAATCATCCTTCTCAGACTGTCCTTGGTGGGTCTGTCCTGTGCCAAAAGTAGGCAGATTAAAGAGGCTATATAAGCATATACCATAGGAGTGCCAATCATGGTTTGGCTGTATTTTTATTTTGATCAGAAGCTAAGTGTACTAATATGAATACAGTCATTTTCAATACAGGATTGTGCAGTCTTATATTTATATATTGTGTCGAGATTGCCAAGCGATGATAAAAGCCACAACCACCAAGTGTTTCTAGTCCAAAGTTTGATCAGAAGCTAAGTGTACTAATATGAATACAGTCATTTTCAATACAGGATTGTGCAGTCTTATATTTATTTATTGTGTCGAGATTGTCAAGCGATGATAAAAGCCACAGCCACCAAGTGTTTCTAGTCCAAAGTGGGGAATTGTGAAATCAGTTTTGGGTCGAATCGGATAACGATGAGATCCAATTATAGTTGCCTAAGAACCCCCCATCCCATCAGCCAATGTAAATACTTGTACGACCATTCCCAGCTGCACGCTTATGGTTTCTGGGTGAAGGACTTCATACTGAAAAAAGGTGCAAGCCAAGTGGGAGTAAGGATCGGAGAATCCATTATTTAGGGTGTAAGTAATTCACAGATGGTCCCATAGGGCTTTACCCATACTGTACACATAGGGTAATACATCACGGTGGTATTCAGCATATTGATCGATGCTTCTTTCAGGGTCTGTAGTCTTAAGAAGGAGAGAGCACGTGCGTCGTGGCACACCCCTGTATTACCAATCACCGGGCTGGCACAATTAGGCGGCAATTGCCTTCTCTGGCTCTAATTGCCGGTAATTGTGTGTGGTTGGGGCGCCATCTGTTTGGCATGCAGGGTGTGGAGCTCTTATAGTGCATCTTGTAACCAACTCGGACGTGGTGTGTATGATCTTAAGGAGCTGATCTGAGCTACTCATAAATAGTCTGCTACATTTTATACTCCACCAAATACAAAAAACCTGATATCTGGAAACTGAGACAGGTTGCTCTATAGGCTCTGATATTGCTCGATACTTAATCATTTAAAAGAAAGAATCAAAAAAGTTGTCATTACAATTTGGTTATGAATACTACGCCCTATCTCTACCAAAGATGGCGAGAATCTATATAATAATAAGGATGATGAGAAACTTGATATTGGTCAGGTTCGACATTTCCCCTTCGATAAAAGACCACTTAGATAGTTGCTTCTTGGGCTATCGATGGGTTTTATTTCTGTCTTATTCAAAATAATTTTATGTCGCTTAGACCGCCATTCTATAAAAAAAACACCTTTCGAAGACTTATCAATAATTCATCAGGGGACAAAATCATCAATCAACTTTCCCTCTATCGATCAAACTTGTAGGGCTCATACAGCCGTCAATATAGGGTTGTTCTTTAATAACTATGAGTTCTTGTTTCCATGAGGTAACTTCACCTTTCCATGAGGAAACTTGAGTTCCCAAAGTTATCTTACATCGCCAAATGACATAAAAGAGTGTGAAACTCCTGTAGAAACCTGAATGTCTTTATAACACTTTAACATCCATATAACTGTGAACCAGAGCAGTCGACATATGTGTCACTGTATGTAATGTCGCAATCAGCCACTTCTCAATCTCAACTTACTTTCATGGCATTTGGCGGTGAACACTGGCATTGCTTTGTACTCTCTATCTGTATTCTGCAGACCGACATCAGAACATGAGGCCTTGAGGTTTAATTGACTTTGTGGCTTTTCTGTAGGGCCTATGTAAACAGATTGTACAGTGCAGTGCTGTCTCAAAGCGAATCTGATTTCTCTCATTTCTATACAGCAAAGCCTTTATTCAGAGACTCACGAGTAGAGGGAGCCTTCCAACAAAACCTCCCGATTTTGAGTCATTATTTTTGAATTCTTATTAAGAACTAGGGTAGGAGGCGGTCGGCCGGATCAATGAGAGTCAAAGATATGGCTAGATACTATGTTAATGAACAGAAAATTATCATGTTAATTAACATATATACTCTGATACATGTGTCTCTGATCGTGCCAAGCATTTCCTGACTAAAGTATTTGTTTTGATGTCCGTCCAGATGCAATGCACAAGAATAAATTGTCTAATTTTGCGGGTTGTATTTGACAAAAACATGTATATATATCATATCCTAATATATCACATTCTAAAATACTAATTGGCAGGCTCCATGTCCATGAATTTGAAAATGATGTGATTAGCGGCGGAACATTTGTTTGATGGAATCTGAGTATCAGCGATGTATCTAGTGTGGAAGTTGTCAGACCCACTTGATTGACCAGTATGGGCGAACCACTGTACATAGCAAGTGGGGTGTCTGCAAAGTGTTCATGTCAAATGACCGGAGGCTTGGAATGGGATTGAGGGGTGCGGGGTAGTTAACCATAGTTCCCTGTACTATAGAGAACATCAGGAACCAGTAGATGAAGTTATATTAATGCTATTTCTACCAGGGGAGCCCAGACAACTCTCATGACCGTAGTATGTGGACTATAAACATGATAACAGCAAAGTTGACCCCAGTGTCACTGTCAGTAGAGGGCATGTTGTACTTGGCATGGCATTAGACTCACTTCACCTCTGACTTGAGACAACTCTGTCCTCATCACATATGCCAAACCCATCAGCCATTATGACACCTCCTGATGCCTGTGTATGTGTGGTATTGGCCACTTAACACGTGTTTGGACAGCCACCCGTCACCACCCCTCACCGCCTCCTCCAGTAACCCTCCTACCTCACCTCCTACCAAGGAGAGGGTCATGGACATGGCAATTCACTTCATTGCATGAAGGTTTGCATTTAGATGAATAAAACCTGCTTAAAGGACTATTTTAAAAAAGGAGCATACCGGTATCTTTTTTTTGAAAAGAATGCGTCTTAAATCACTTAAATGCAATTATGACCTTTCTGGGACATTTACAGGTCATTACTAAACATAGAGCCGCTTCAAGTGTTCCTGTATGGCATCTTAAACGTACTTGCAAAATGTCATACCCTGCTGTGAGTTGTTGGCTCAGAGCTCTCTTTTACACAACTGGTACTGGCAGGCCTTATCCTGACTATCTTGATACTAAGCAAAGAGTTGCTATGTCCATTTCCCCTGGAGCTTTTGCAAATGGCATCGCCTTTACCTAGACCCTTACCCTACATCGTCTGACCGCCTCTTTATAAGAGTAGAACTAGACCAGTAGGTACTCTGTAGCCTGCCAGTCAGGACCCAGGTGCTATCAGAACCAACATGGCTGCCATGGGCATGGGGTGGATAATGACCAGGTGGGGAACTTTGACCTTTGAACTTTACCCTCCCTTTCCACCTGGACTACCTCTTACTATGCTTATAGGTAGTAGAACTAATAGCTATTTGTCTAAACTATGTATACTATTTATTGACCTGACATGTATGTACGTGTCCTGATGTTAAGGTAATCCCCTGGTTCCTCTATACATACGTTTAATCGTACAGCAGCAGTGTTTCCCAAGTTCTAGTGGCAGCAGGTTAGTAGGTATATACCATAGACATACATAGTATCTATATAGCGATCGGTCCTATCCTACTCAAGTATGTGGTATATACATAGTGCCTTCTGGAGAGATCCTAGATTCAAAATGTATAATGTATTTAGTTTCAAATTAATATATAGAGATGATATATATATATGTGTCCCATATTGACGCGGGGAATATGGGTATATATTGTGAGGGACAGAGTCTAGGAGTCTCCCACCTTGTCTACCAGGGGGAGCCACTGTAAGGTGTAGTCTTGGGACCAGGCGCTGCCGCGCTCGTCCATTCATCCATTCTCACTCGGGGAAGACACACCAGTAGGGTAAATCCAGGGCGTGTTGACAGTAAATCTGCCGAATATTCAGAATGCCGGTGTGTGATGAGTGCAAGCAGGTGTTCCATGGGAACTGCAAGGAGTGTCCGTTCTGTGCAGCGGAGAAGGCCAAAGACCTTCAGAAACAGCTGAAGGCCAAAGACGAGGAGATTGACACCTTGAGCCGCAGTCTCCTGGAGAGCCCAAAAGTGGCCCCAAATACGTCGGCTCTGGTTGAGGTGACAAAGGCCTTACAGCAAACAGTGGAAGGTCTACAGGCCTTCATGAAGGATCTGATGCTGGATCGCCGCGAGAGGACTACACGGGGCGGCGACCCTCGGCCGGAGGGGCGACCACCAACCGGCGACAAAGATGGCGACCAGCACGGGAGTTGCAGTTGCGGCAGACCGCCGGCAGATGAGGACTCCTTCAAGCGGGGTCTGCCTCGGAAGCACAGATCATTTTGGAATGATCTGGATGACGCCTGTGACGAACGTGACTTTGTGGCGGAGTTGCTGGGGAGATCCGATCTGAAGAAGAAGAGTAAGTTTGATATCATCAAATTTCTCCCCGAGGCAGAACGTAAAAAATCGAATCCCATTGATACGTCTGAAAAACTTATTGCCCTATTGACTCAATTGATCGACGAAGTACATGACAGCGGTCAGGACACAAAGGGTCTCCGCAAACACATGATTTATGTGGCGACTATGTCGGCCACAGGCATCTATGACATTAAATCACTGATCAGCTACGACCAGGCTGTTCGGGATAAAATCGACAAGGACGGTCTGGATAAGCTAGTGGGTGTGGACACGGAGTTATCCAACTTTCATTTGGGGTACGCAGGTACTAAACATGCTGCAGGTCTAAAAAAGGCCAGTGTAGGCCAGAGTAACATGGGCGGGGGTCAGGGTCGTAGCAAGACGGGATCCCGCCGATCTCAACCTTCCTTTCCGGGGTGGAAAAAATTAGCGGCAGACCAGGGATGTTGCTTTGCTTTCAGTAGTGGTCGTCAATGTGACGGTTGTGCCCATAAACATCAATGTGCATATTGTTCATCTACGAGTCACGGCATGCTGTCATGTAAACAGCATGACGGTTCCCAAAACAAGGCAGGTTGACTAGCGGGGACGCCTGATATCGGGGTATCAAACACCAATTCCGGGGCGGGCCAAGTATCTGACACCTTTGTAAACAAACCTGAATGCGCGGCATCTATTCCTAACCCATTTGTTATCACACATTATGACTCCAATGTTGTTTGTCACACCGCCGGCGAGGCGAGCGGTGTGGAGGCCAAACACGGGGTCAGGATCGCAATGTCGCAAAACCCGTTGATTCGTCGGAGGTACAGATTGTTGATGATATTGCAGGAATTGATGATGATGACATTGAATATGATCAGGAAGGGTCTATTGAGGATAAATTCCCAATTGTACATTGCATATTACTGACGGTAATTTGCGACAGTCCGCAATTCGTTATTTCCAAAACCAAGATGGCGATTGTGAGGTCGAAACCATCCTACGTGACGCAAAGGATTGGGACGATTTACCAGATTATGTGGGGATTACTGACGATGTGAGTATTTGTGGAAGTTTCTCGATCCGTCACGATTGTATCACTCCAGTTTGTTGTGTGGAGGTGGTCCCTGGTAATTATATCCCGGTGTTCCCTCGGTGTATGCAGGGCAATTGTCGCTGCGTGTACATTTTGCAGGGGGTGGTTACACAATTAAAACCATGTCAATTCGCCGCTGCTGTGTACACATTTGAAACAGTAACCGAACAAGATTGGTATGTGGTCACGGGGGTGTGTAGGGGTTTCAGGATTGTTGACAAGAATTGTAATACGGCTTATTTCTGTGAAAATTATGCAAATATTACTAAAGGTAGTTTGTATGATGAGATGTCTGATAAAATCAGGGCAGAATTAGAGTCTGGTAAAGTCAGACAGGAAGCCGGCAGACCCCGGTGTGTACATGCACTGGGTGGAGTCATAAAATCCGACGGTAGTCTCCGCCCAATCACTGATTGTTCAGCCCCCGACGATGTAAATATCAACGAATACATGGGAGGTTCTTGTGAGAAATTCAGATATAATACAGTCGACGATGTGGTAGGCCTACTCCATGGGGGGGAATTCGGTGGGGTATCCGACATCTCCAGTGCTTATCGCTCATGCAATGTTCTCCCCTCTAATAGGGAATTTCAAGGCTTCAGCTGGAATCTGGGTCATGGGGACAACTGGTTCTGTGATATGTGCATTTGTTTTGGCCTTCGCTCGGCCCCTTGGATATTCACTCAGGTTTCTGATTTTGTTGTGAAATGTGCTAACCACAAGGGGATTGATAAATGCATAAATTACCTAGACGATTACATTGTAATTGGCAGTGATTATGACTCATGTAAGTCTGCTCAAGACTCCCTCCATACTGTACTTGAGGGCTTGGGGTTCAAAGTGGCTTCAAAGAAGGTCATTTTACCGACACAAAGTGTAAAGTACTTAGGCATAATCATTGACACGGTCAATATGACCTTATCTATTGGTGACGACAAAGTCTCACGTGTTATTGAATGTGTGTCGAGTCTCAAGAACAAGAAGTGGTGCTCACGTAGACTCCTGGACCAGACTGCTGGTCTCCTGGCACATTGTGCCACTGTTGTAAAAGGTGGCAGGACTTTCACTCGTCGGATATATAATTTATTGAGAGACACTGACCCTAGTTGCAGGAGAATTGCCCTCGACGAGTTGGCCATACTTGATATGAGATGGTGGGCCACCTTTCTTCTGAGCTTCAATGGGAAAGCTAGAATGTTTGACACCAATTGTAACCATGTAACCCTTACCACCGACGCGTCTTCCTCGGGGTTTGGGGGTTACTCTGACTATGACTACCATTGGGGATTCTAGAATGTACATGACTCATTGTGCCCTCACCATGCCAAGGCCCCCATGGAACCAGTGTATAATGATAACATTAATGTGGGAGAGCTCTGGCCAGTGGTTGTTGCTGTACAACGCAATTGTGTGGGCTGGAGGGACTGTGTTGTGGATGTGGTTACTGATAACACACAGGTCTACCATGCACTCAGAACAGGCCGCGGGAAGAATCCCACAACGATGAGCTGGTTGCGGGAACTGTTCTGGGTCACAGCTTTCTACAACATTTATATTAGGCCAAGCTGGATAAGGTCCGAGGACAATATTCTAGCTGACTCTCTGTCCAGGCTACGTAACCCTGACTGTGTTATCATATGCTCAGATCTGATTGTTGACTTTGACTATTGTTGCAGATCTAAACTCTCTACGTGAGGAATGGGATAACATAAGATCACTCTGCTGGTCGGACAACACCGTGAAGGCTAAGAAAACCCAGTGGAGGAGGTTCTGCAGTGACTATGATATCCTACCATTACCGGTAGCCACGGAGGGTGTGTGTTTGTATATTACACATTTAACAAGGACAGTGTGCTACTCGACTATCACTCAATATGTATCTGGACTTTGGTCCCTTCACAAGTACCTAGGGTATCTGCATCCAGATCCCATGACTTTTCTAATTCAGTCTACGCTAAAAGGGGAAAAACGCCTTTTGGGCGCTTCTACAAACCCGGCTCTACCTCTATCTCCAAGCGACCTATTAGCTATCCTGAAGACACTAGACTTGAAGGACAGCGCCGACTTAAAGTTCTGGTGCGCGTTGGTTATTTCCTTCAGATGCCTCTTGAGGGTTAGCCATGTGACAAGATCCCCTCACCAGTTGTATGTCAAGGACATTGTATTCAATGCCGTGGGCATGGATGTAGTGATACGCAGCTCAAAGACTGTGCAGTTTAAAGAACGCATAAACAGGATACCGGTAGTCGAATCTGTGTCCAGCGCACTGTGCCCAGTGGGGGTACTCAGGAGTTACTTATCTACTACTCATCGACGAGCCAGTGATCCACTCTTCTCTTTCACATATAATGACTATAATGCAAGGCTAAAGTTGGCATGCAAGAACATTGGTTTAACAGGGCAATATTCAACTCACAGCGTACGCCGTGGCGCGGCATCATACTTAGCCACCTTCCTCCCCCTGCACGACGTGAAGGCGTACGGTGACTGGCGTAGCTGGTCAGTGCTGTTATATTTATCAGACACTTATGAGTCCAGGAGACAGAAGGATGTGCATGTTGCTGACAGGTTGTCAGAATTTGTGTAAATTGGTTATTGAATTGAGTTGTACTTGGGGCAAATGTTGTTGTTTGGCCTTGGCCTTCCTACACTGATACTCGTGGGAGCTAGGGCAAATGTAATCACTATCGTTGCTTATCTGTCCAGATGAATATGTGTCCCATATTGACGCGGGGAATATGGGTATATATTGTGAGGGACAGAGTATAGGAGTCTCCCACCTTGTCTACCAGGGGGAGCCACTGTAAGGTGTAGTCTTGGGACCAGGCGCTGCCGCGCTCGTCCATTCATCCATTCTCACTCGGGGAAGACACACCAGTAGGGTGTCGTCTTTTTTTTTGTTGTTATTATTTATATTGGTTGTGTAGGCATATAATTGGTTTCTCTTTATTGTTAACATGGTTATTTGTAATAAAGAGCCTTCCTACACTGATACTCGTGGGAGCTAGGGCAAATGTAATCACTATCGTTGCTTATCTGTCCAGATGAATATATATATATATATATATATATATATATATATATATATATATATATATGTGTGTGTATATATATATTTATATATATTTATATATATATATATATATATATATATATATATATATATACATATATATGTATATATATATATATATATATATATATAATATATTCCCCACGCAGAAATTTGCTTTCATGGAGGAAGAGCCAAGAATTACACTAATTAAATGTCCTCGGTAGTAGTGACATACTGTGGTGATATGATGGACTTAATTAGAACAGAGCTATAAAATGGACCCAGCTCATAGCAATCAGACACCACAGCCACAGCAGTCTATATAAGTCACAGTGTCAGCAACGGTCCACATCTGCATTCATTTGCTCTTTTTCTTTTCGTTCAATTTCCGTTTTCTCTCAGCATTGGGGAGACAGGAGGAAATAAGCCAAGTCCATCTGGAAAAGTTGGCCAGTGTCGAGGCGAGTATTTCCTCGTCTCGAAGTCAGCAGAACTATTGGAGGTTGCTCATTATGTTGGCCACCATGATAGCTGCTCACTCCTTAGGCTACACTCTATGGCAGCCTGTCTGAATGCATTGCAATATCCTCGTTCTCATGGACATATTTATAAGAGATGGTACCTCCCCTTAATGAATAGAAAGAGAAGTAAAAATTATAAAGTTTTACTTTCTAACCTACAGTTGAAACATGGAGAGATACACAAATACAAAAACCTTATGTTTCAGTACATATACAATGACCACAATAATAGTGGAAATGCTCTTCATTCCTATGATAATTAACTAATAAGTGTAGTATAATAAACGCATGCATGAGTGACCATGATTAAAATAATCAGAATTGTAGTCGTTCAAAGTCAGCATATGACTGATGCCTATACAGGTAGAATACCGTTTCTACAGGTGTAGAGGACTAGACACCTGGTAACCACACTGCGAAATGTGTCACCAGGTAGAACAATGTAAGGCTCAAATACGATGTATCCATATTGCTGCATTTCTGCCAAATGGCTTAATGGACTAAGGCAGAGTCTATCTTGTCTATTTAACGTCTAAATGTAAGTCAGGTAGTCCAATTTCCGGCAACGTCCTGCCATACTCCATCCTCATCAAGCTATTACATCGGGCTGGACAGCAATTTCAGCAGGCAAACATGTCTCCATTTCTCAGGAATTAATCATAGAAATACTTCATGACACGTTCAACCATCCCGTGGCTAGTTAGATATAATTATTATATTCTAAGCAGTATGTAGACAAGATGAAATAGTCTCTCTACTATAAGCATAAAATTATGTCATTTTCTTAAGGATTCCATAAACATTATAACACACATAGCTATGGTAATACCCTTGATAACCTATGATATCTACTCCCTCCCTACCTTGGAGACCTACGGCACAGGCATAGTGGGCACCCCACGGTAGTGTCAACAGAACACTAAGAGACGGACCCTGTCGACACTCCACAGAGGTCCCAGAGGATCTGACCCCCCTTCCTGGCCCTGTTACGAAACAGAAATGAGAAAATGTTTATTCTGCCATACTGATACCACCCCTGGGGCTGGTGCTGCTAGGGAGGCTGGAGAGGTAGCTGTATTCCTGTGAGAACTGCTGGGTAGGCAGTTCTACTGCTGGGCTCTGTTTGAGAGTGTAATTGTCAGTTTGATCTTCTAATGCCTTTGATGGAGGGTTCTAGATGTGGATATAAAACATGAACGTGCTGAATTGGTTTGTAGCCAGTGCACATGCATTTGATCTCTTTAAGCTGTAAAATACGATTGGAAGATTCAGATGGACACTATAGGGACACCTAGTTTAGGAAGACAACTAGGGAATAACAGCTAAAAACAGTTTGTGTATTAGGCTTCAAATATTTACAGAGATTTAAGACGAACAAAGTTTATATGACTCCTAAAGAGGGGTAGGGACATATACATGCATGAAATATCATTTAAAAACAGAAAACAGAAGAAATATAACACAGTTTGCTCAGAGGTGTAAGAGTATTCAGTTCCCATACGCCATCTCATAGAATTCATTTTCTGCTATAGCTGCTTCAATATTCAGAGAGACTGTGAGAGCGCCAGGGGCAGTGTTAATTATCTAATACACTGCCGCCACATTTCATTTACACGAAAATGAAGGTTACACGGACAGACACATAATCTCTTCGGCCGTCAAGGATCGTATTACAATTCTATCCTTCACATTGAATATAGTATCCTCTATACCGTATCCTGAGTATGTACTGTAGGTATTTATGATCATTATGTTAGATATGTTTGAGCTCTAAACAAAGCCAGCAATATTCGTCTATATTGTTTATTTTGACGATACTTATTTAGTCAAGGCAATCAATACATTTATACATAAACCGTACACACATGGAAAGCTCAAAGTGGTCCACAATACGTGTTTGATGGACGCAATATTTCTCCGAAAACAATATTTCTCTGGGACACCGGGACTCAAACAGGGGACTTCCCTCTCTGAAGAGTGTGCTCTACCCTGTCACATCAGATAGATCATGCCTGGGTCGGTATGGTAAAGATAGTAGTAGGATTACCCATGTGATATCACTGAGGCGCGAGTAATCCGAGCCTCTACACATGCTATAACAATTGATACTGATTCTCAATTTACTTTGTATAAACTTCACAAATAAAACAATACTTTCCCTCTATTTGTGAATTCAACTACGTCACTAATAAAACTATAAAAAAATATATGTCGAATGTTTGCAGAGCATACTGTAGTATAGACCAACTTGTAGAGAGACTTTTCCTTTCTCAGGACTTGGCCAATGTGAAGTATGTGAGAAGTGTTTGCTGAACCTGATAATTACCCAGAACACACCCTGCTGCCATCTGCCCCCGCCGCCAGGTGGCTGACACGTTTACAAAGTGCTGGCTTCCTTCTCCTCTGACCCAGGATTGACCCATGTCTGTTCCATGCCTGGTCAGTATCTGCAACGTGCATGCCATGGATAACACTGTAAGGACCGCATAGTGCTTTAATGTTCTATGCCCTGTATTGGCATGATGCATGCATGCAGTGCTGATGAGTGTGCCCACAAGGGTATGCATCATGCCAACCTATCGGGAGTGTACCAACCCCGCAGGGGGGCATGATCCTTAAGTACTCACCAGGGCTGTGTTCATGCATGCATGTATCATGACGACTAAGGTCATACTGTATTTAAATGCTGGAGGCCCTTAAGGGTATACATTGTTTCCATATTGGAATAACCGATTTAGCTTCAGGCACCTGCTATCTGCATCAGAACCGAGTGATATTTAGCTATTCAAAATTCCGTCCAGACAGCTAGTGCTCTCATTGAATACTGATTTAAATAGTGTCTAATGATAATGCCATATAATGGTGCAATCCTGGCCATTAGAAAAAGTATTAGTCAAATCTTGGTTGCTGTAGCCTATACAACGTTATTGATAAAGCCTCTTTTTTAGAATTTGAGAAACATTAGCCTTCATTTGTATGTTGTCTGGACGTTGGCGCATTACTGCAACATAATATCATAGAGCTGATCCTGAGCTATAAAGCTATCACATTTATCAGGTCATAACAGTACATGATATGATACATGTAGTACTGTCTTATAGCATTAGACTATGTCTGTGCATAGCTAGGGCAATGTCATAACATGCTGTCAAGGCACTGAGCAGGTCACATACTACTAGCCAACACAATGAGCAGCTCCCATCAGTTCTGCGACTTCTGGAGATGATTGCGAACGTGAAAGGTGCAGGGCGCAGTATAATTATGTGTGTGGAAGAGCAGGGTATATGGACGGATAAATCCCTTAAGGACAGCATGTCACTAAAAGGTGACAATTGTCACCAATGCAGCCCTGGCGAGTTACTCGCCGATGCTGCATTGATGCATCATGCCGACCCTACAGGAGTGTCTCCATCAACCCTGTAGGGTCGTCATGCTGCTTGAATGCCGCCCTTAACCCTTTAAGGCCGACCAAAAATTTCTTTTTCTGGTGATGGGGGCGAGACATTTTCACAGGAACTTCCCCTAGGGCCGAGCCTTTGCTGATTCCCATAGAGTTATGTCGACTATAGTCGATGCTCGGCCAGCCATGGCGTCGACTATAGTCGATGCTCGGCCAGCCATGGCGTCGACTATAGTCGATGCTCGGCCCTGAAGGGTTAAAGGGATAATTAGGTGGCGCAGTGAGAGTTGTACAAGACTGAGAACGAGCTGTAGTGAGCAGGTACATCCTAGAGAGAGAGCAGCTCACAAATGTGATTGATGCTCACAGCTGTCAGTCTGAGGCCCTACCTCCATGCATCTAACCTCTCCCTCATCACTCTCCCCCTACTCTCCCCCTTCCCTTCCCCCTACTTGGGCTCCATGGGGGAAGTCCCAGGTTGGTTGGTGCAAGACCTATATCCTACTGATGAGTATTAACATCTTCACAAGTCCCCAGGTGCAGTGTGGGATACATATGTGGCTTGACGTGGATATATGGTGGAAAGGAAGGTTTCAGACACATGAGAGTCCTTTAAAAAGTATGTTGTTAGCCTCAGCATGCTCATGGGACAAGGGTTTGCTTAGGTAGGCATTTTTGAAGTAAGAGAAAGGTGTGAAGTGGAAACATACGGCTTCAAGGAAAAGACACAAGGTATTGGTTGACTTGAGATGAAGCATGAAACGAGTGACTAAACGTGAGGTGAAGTCAATGATCTCTTGTAAAAAGACAAAGGTGATGATTTATGTTGACACCTTTTCTCTCTTAGCTCTATCTCTATGTACCCATATCCCATGTCAGTCAACTGTTATGTGTTAGTGTTTAGCAAATGGGGCATACCAGCTTCCTCCCTGCTCAAATAAGCCTACCTGCACTCAGAAACTTCCAATACATATAATCTAATAGCCCCGGCCCTTAGTCTATAGTGGCTATCCCAGGTTGATCATAGGGATATTGGTCTGGCATGATCAAGTATAATGAATGAACGAGGCAAAACAACAAAATGCCTTACTCAAAAGGACTTAGCCTAAAATAGAAAGACTACGGTGAGTTGGTCAGTACTGACCAACCTGACAATATCAACTAGCATCGGTTGGTTGTGTAGGGAGCCAAAAAAAGACTAGCTTGGTCAGGCACTATAGTGACTGAGAGATTGGTCGTATAGGGAGCCAAAGAATATATCAGTGCAGATATTATTATATGTCTATACATATACAATGTATTCCCCTGGCAGTAATGTTAAGAAGAGTTGCTAGGCTCCATCTCATTCAGAATCCTGTGTGTCGGAAAGTAATTCCAGTAAGCGGACGAAATTGAAAGATCTGCCCCTCAGGGAATCTCCTTCTGCAAATGGTGCTGTCCTAATATAACCCATGTACCGATGTATTGTAGAACCCCCAGTCGGTACCTCAGGCCTACATCATGCATGGTGTAGGCGTGCCTTAAGCCATCTTTATACAATATTGGCGAGGCCTGATGATACCAAATCATGTGAGAAGCAACTGGAGCAGAAGCCAACTGCATGTCATGGGCCGGGCCTCTGGGCGGCGGGGTGAGCTGGGGACATGTTTACAAAGCCTGGTCCCGGAAGTGAGGGCTGATAGTCGACGTGGGAGGCGTGGGAGCCCCGTCACAATGCCTCCATCGTGTCCAGTACCTTTAGGTAAACCCTTTAAGGGCCGGTTACTGCTTTATTGAGCTACATTGCATTTGGTCGCCATGATGCTTGAATTTAGATCTAGTGAGTTACTTGTCAGTGTGGCATTCAAGCACCATGATGATCCTATAGAGCCGATACACTCTCAAAGGGTGGTGTGCAACATCAAATACAGCCCTGGTAAATATATTCGC
Source organism: Harmothoe impar (assembly GCA_947462335.1). Lineage (NCBI taxonomy): Eukaryota > Metazoa > Annelida > Polychaeta > Phyllodocida > Polynoidae > Harmothoe > Harmothoe impar. Next base: position 19,880,708 of record OX381714.1, read on the forward strand.
CACGGATGTATTCATACAAAACAACGACGATGGGTATGATACATTAAAACAGTATACAGCCCGTAAGGGTTAGGTCAAAGCAGAGTAGGGCTGTGCACGTGACACAGTCAATTACAGAGCAGTCACGTGTCCCTAAACACACGTGTCTGATGTGAGTTTAAATTGGGTATTTCAGTGGAACATCGTGGTGCCCTCTTATTGCGTGTCCACATGTGTTAACCCTCCCAGTGCAGCCTCTGGTAAGGTGTAGATAACCTGTGTGGTCCTGCAGTTAGCTAATATGGAGGCTAACTGATGCTAACGCTCACTAATGAATACTGTCCAAGGAATCCCAACTGGAATAGTAGTATTGATATGTCCTTCAAGATTAGTCATTGGTACTTAAGATCCTTTTGGTTTGACACGAAATGGCAAAATCAGAAGTTTTTGTCCATCGACTTTTTGGGATAAATGATTTGGTTATTCCCTAAAATTGGTGGTAATTGCCGGAGTGGAAATCTAATTGTACAAACAAATCTTCTCATTAGGCCTTCGCACGCTTCTCCTAAACTAGTGAAAATTTTGTAGATTACAAATGCTATATATCAAGTTAGAGTGTGCGTATGTCTATGGTATTCAATGTGAATGGTTTTGTATTTGGCATGGCCTGCCATTATGAAGTAAGTACACACTGAGGAGGAGTTGATAACCAATGCACCATCATGAAAATACTCCAGAGATGGCTGCATATTTATGGGACATTTAATTGACCTAACAGGGGGATTTGCCCATTACAAATTGATCCTGTTATCACTCTTCGGTCTCAAGATGTAACCGTCTCTCCCCATTAGGTTTTGCATTTTCTTCTTAAATTCACTAACCTAGGGGGCGCTGTTGCTCATTTTAAAGTTGTCTTAAATTGGATCATGAATCAATGAAGAGGCAGCCAAACATTACAGCCACTCAATATCCCTTAAGGACTATCTTTTTAATATCATTCCTTTTCTCTTTGAGCATGGAGCAAAATTCCGCTTTATTTCACATGTGGAACGGAGGTTTATGATATAGTTACACATGAAGTTTTATTCATTGGAAGTGGGGGGGGGGGGTAGTGAGGGCTATGGGAATATCAGATGAGTTTCGTTCATCGTTACTGTAAAATCACTTAGGATTGAAGACAGAGATTAACTCAATATTTTGAATTAAGCTGTCAGTCATTGCTTAGTCTGCAATATCTAATTCGGATGTTGCTACTCAGATACATCATTACCAACAACTTGTGAACCCTGTCTATGTATTTGCGTCTAGCCTCCCTGATACTGAGATTTATGTCTCCCCCACGTCAACCTCCATCCTGCCCTACCCTGCCTTTCTAGTCTATAGACGGCAGTGGTAATCCTAGGTCAAAAATCTATATAGGCTATGCCCAAGGATTTGAACTGGAAAGATATTAATCCATATCTATATCAGTGCGGGCCAGCCAGGGCAGTAAAGCAGAGCCCCAGACAGAGAACGATTCCGAGCCCAAGATACAGAACCGTTGAAGAGGGAGGCCTGAAATGTGATGCAGCGATCAGCTTGCGTGGTCTGGGGACGATCACAGTTGAGGATCTGGAATCCTAATCCTACTTTTTGCTATGGCTTTTTATGTGTTTGTGCTAAAGTGCTCAGCCATGTGTTAGATCACAGTTAATACAAAGTTTAAACTAAAACCTATGTGTTGGGGTATTTTTGATTATATCAATTTTCAAGTAGAAATGTACGTTATGCATAGATAGAAATGATGTATAGTTTCTATGTCCTATTTTGTTGCTATACCGAACAGCTTCTCTTTCGCTTAGAGTTGGTCCAGGCGTTCAGTTATGGAATAAACATATATAAACAAATATGAACATAATTATGAACAAAACATAGAAAAACATTTCCATTGATTACACCTCAACATTATTCTAGTTCATAAATCGCACATATTAGAGAGTATGTAGTTCAATAGCAATAGTCTATTTACTCCATACTCTAGGTTTGCCTATATATAGCAGAAGCCAGAATAGCCAATAACTCTGTCCCACTGTCTCCTGTCACTAACGGCTATATAGCCTGTGACACTTATTGTGACAGGGTGCCATCATACATAGTGACAGGAGCAAGGCGGTCCCCCTCTCATACGGGAAATCAATGGCCATTCAGTGTCAATGTGCTACGACAGACTCCCTCCTACCCTACCCTCACTCTTCACTATTCAGGCACTTATACTCCATTGTACACCCACCTACAAGGCACACTGCTCTAGCTAAGATACCATGTGTATGTCATCGTCATAGAGCTGCTCTATGTACAAGTACTATAGCCATATAATGATGAAGTGCTCTTCATTTCATGGTGAGTATGGCAGCCCTATTGGTTTAACCATGGAAAGCTGTATCTCAAACATCCCGATGAATGACCTTATTATTTGTCAAGAACAATTCTCGTGAACCTTTGTCTATGAACTGCAACAGGGAGACAGTGACAGATTAGTACTTAATCAGTACTTGATTAATACAGGCAATATATAGGTCTGAAGTGGAATAATCAGTGCTTTCCTCTTTTTATATTATTTCACCTTTAGCTTTTATTTCAGCCAGAATTACAGTGTGATATTATTGCACTCTCAGGACCCAGCTCCTTTACTTACCAATGCTCTAAAAGCAAAAGGATATGGTTCATTCGGTGTGGTAGAGGTACAAACAGAATTAGTGCATTGTCAGAGTGAATGCGATTAATGATGGTAGAGAAATTGAATCAACATCATTATCTCTTTGCTAACCATATAATAGGATAGTCTCTCTATGATGAACTAGATATGCGCTTTTAGTACATGGGATATCGGTTTATTACACATCCGCAGTATCTGACTATAAAAGGAGGAACACTTTTCTCAGCTATTGGAGTATGAATAGAGCCCGATCTCCACTGGCAAATGAGTATCAATTATTCATATGAAGGAAATATCTTGGCTAGTCATTAGGTTCATCTTTGGTTGTGTCCACGCCTCAGCGAATAACCTGAATAGTTTATGCCTCATCGATGCTAGATTCCCTGCCCTTATTCCTCCTGCGGTAAACACCTCCACGAACTCTTATCACTACATGAATGTTTGTATTTAGGCAGATTTAAGATGACTTAATGGAATTCTTTACGTGGCTTTAAGTTCAGTAATGCCATGTATGTTTCCCGAAAAGGTCATGACAACCTTTAAGTGACATTTACTAATATTTGCAATATGCTTAAAGTGTTTGTTCAAGCATTTTTTTAAATGAAAACATTCATGCATTGGCTCATTCCTCTTCCCATCAGTTGGTTTACCACTGAATCCTTCCCATTCCTGGTACCCTCTCAGTCTTAGTGTCACATTCACCCCTCACTATTGATTCACAATACTTGCAATGTTCAGTGGTCTGCGTTCACAACAGATCCCCGTGCTACTCCCACTTCTATCCCTTGGTCTTTGCTTCAAAAACAACACGTCTGAAGAATATCTATATCTGCAGGAATGAAACTGTAACTGCTCAAAACCCTCACCCTTACCACGTCAAGACGAATGGGAAGACAGCCAGAACATTAGTAAACATTAGACTGAACTAACCGGGACTATTCATTGAATCACCCATTGATCCTGCTATCCTCAACTCCACACCCCAGATCTAACAGTCCTTTGCCATCATCTACCCTTTCTTGTTAGATTCACATTGATTTGCAGGACCATGTTGCTCGTTGTAAGGTCTTTTGGGAATTTGGGTATGAATTTAATGAGCTGGAAAAAAAACCCAGGCAATTGATGTTTGTCTATTAATCACTATTCCTAAGTGTAACCTATGGTAGAGCAACATACTACTCCCATTGCCCACTTCCAACCAACTTCCTCCCACATAAATAATACTTATCACAATGTCCTAGTCGAGTATATAGACTATTAATCCTAGGTCTTTTAACCCTTATGGAGTTATGCCCAAGTATTTAGACTACAGATGTCTTTATCAGTAATGGACACAATGAAATTGCAGACGGGACCAGACAGATGACGAGTGTTAGACCCAGCTACAAAACGTTGGACAGTCATGAGATGTAACAATCCCCTTGCATGGTCTGGAGACAATCAGAGTTGATAATGGATTCTCAATCCTACTTTTTGCTGTGGTTTTTTAGGTGTTTGTGTTAAAGTACCCATGTGTTCAATCACAGCCAGGAATAAATTTAAACAAACAAAAAACTGTGCTTGAAGTAGGTTGTCATGCTCATAGATTCACTTGACTTTCTCTGCCCCCTTCTTCTCGAAAGCAGTTGACAATTTTCTGACCCCTTTTTTGAGTCATAGTTACGCATTGACTTTTTCACCAAACAGGGGTGAAATCCTTTTGGCCCTTCCCTCTGGAGGGATCAAAATGCTAAAGCCCTCTCCCAAAACCACTAATCCTGTAATTTGTCACAGTACCTAATTCGTGTGTGTAGTTATAAAGACACCACTCCAGTGTATATTTCCATATTGCTCTAGGTATATCTTTATACTGGCAGGCAGATTAGCAAACCACCCAAGCCTTACCAATAGCTCCTGTCATTAATGGCTATGTAGCCTGTGACACTTATTGTGACAGGGTACCATCATACATAGTGACAGGGACGAGCCGGTCCCCCTCTCATACGGGAAATCAATGACCATTCAGTGTCAATGTGCGCCAACAGACTGGCTCCTACTCTACCCTCACTCTTCACCACCCCACTACTTTACAGAGACCACATTGTACACTTTAGAGGCCCGCCCTTCCAAGGCACACTGCTCTAGCTTAGATACCTTGTATATGTCATAGGCCTGCTCAATGTATTGTGCCAGCATATATATTCGCCATATAGTGAGCTGCTCTAGTGAGGGATATATCTTATTAGACGGTGCCATTGGTCTTTATAGTGTTGTATCTTTATAGAGAATGGCACCTTCTTTACTAGTCACTGAGGTCTGATCCTGGATCTAGGTGGTTTGGTCATCTAAGTGGTCAAATTGCACATTGATACAAACTCATTTTGAGATTTTCATTATTATCATTGTGTGCACAACATGTATAGCTATCTGGACATGTTTTCCATAGTTCACATGTCAATTAAGTTTTTGGTGATATTCAGTGTTTTGTGGCAAAAATGGGGTAAATTCTCTGTTATAGCACTGCATTGAATGGGAACCTTTTTCTGTACTAACACTTTAGGGATTTGCATTTTATACATACTTTGCAAATAGATATCATCTATTTGTTCAGACATCATGTAGATAAGATTCACCGGAAGTACATGGTTTGAACATTAAATGCATATTTTAATTATTTTAATAAGGAATTTTGATCCTTTGATCACCATTGATTTAGGGTGGTGTTTGTTTGTTCAAAAACTAGAGTTGTTGAGGCGGAACCGCCAGACGCCGGTCTGGTAGGCCAAGGTCAAGTAGGCCAAAAAAGAAAGGTTGGGTTTAGGTCATCCGACCGACCCTATCAAACCAGGGCTGACCCTACATTTTTTATGCAATTTTGAAGGTCAATTTTAGGGTCTTCGAAGAAGCTGGCTTGTACTTTCATGTTTAAAAAAAGGTTTTAAAAAAATCAGACCTACCGGCCCTACATTTTCTTGCCATGTTACCTGAAACAAACTTTTTGTTGTTGTACCACTGTCCAGTAGGCAGGACAGGTACACGGGGGTGTAGGTCTGGGTGCAGGTGAACGCAATTAGGTATGACCCCAGAGGTCGTACCACTGTCCAGTAGGCAGGACAGATACACGGGGGTGTAGGTCTAGGTGCAGGTGAACTCAAGGTATGGCCCCAAAAGGTCGTACCACTGTCCAGTAGGCAGGACAGGTACACGGGGGTGTAGGTCTAGGTGCAGGTGGACTCAAGGTATGGCCCCAAAAGGAAGAGATATAAATGATCTACCATCCGGACCAGTCTAGGAGTGTGTGACTACATATACGCGCAATATTCTGACCCCGTATTTATTAAGCCGCAGCTGCACTATTTCTTTATACAATATAAATCACCTTGTGCGCCCCTGACTTAATATATATACATAATGATATTCTAGCTAATAAGAAATGTGGTTGAGATTTTGGGTATGTTTACACAGGCATGGGGATTGTCAGACAGGGAAGCAGTGACATAAGTAGGTAGGGCAGGTACACGAGGGTGTAGGTCTGGGTGCAGGTGGATGCAAGGTATGGCCCCAGACGTCCGGGGGGGGGGGGGGCACTTCTTTTCTATAGCAACTACCGGTATGTGTGAATTATGTATAAATTATAATACAATGGCACCGTCTCCAAGTATACAGAATTGTTACTACAAACGTAATATAAAATGAAATGCTATCATATTATACTTATAGTGTTAGCAGCTAACCTGAAAGGATGCTCTGTGTTCCCCCGAGCAGATTATTCTTTCTGAGTGGCTACTCACACATCAGTCATTCATATACGATTTAATAGGCACACATGAACTTTATAATTCAGTAGAGGCTAATATTGACATTTAACTTTTCATTACTCAATACTATAATTATTGTTCTCCATGTCAATGCCCATCGTCAATGCACTGAGCTAATGAATATTGCACTTCAAGGATCCTATCCTCCAATGCCCTTGTAAAGTCAGTAGGCCTAGGGGATGTGGCTACAGTGTGGGTGGCTGTAAATATAGCCCCTGCAGTACCAGAAGGGATAACGCTAATGAGGGCAAAGAAGCTCGATCGATATCACTATGGTTTTATTCCCATTCTCCTCATATGATATCAGTTTTTATATGATATCAGTTTTTAGGATGTGGGATACTAAGCAATTGAGTCTCGTCCATACCAACTGTCCTCTCTTTAGGTGTCTTTTTTTTGCTCAAATAGTGCAGTGTGTACAGGGGATGATATGTCTAGTATTGTAATATGGCTGTTAATTATTTAAAGGTGGGGAATACTATATAGCTGGTCATTAGGTACATTTCTCACTGTGTCTACACCTCAGTGAATATAACCTGAATAGTTTGTGCATCCTACCTCATCTGCCTCCCCCGCCAATGCATCATGGGCTTCATACCACTATTCCTTACCAGTGTACACACCTCACACAACCACTCCCACTCCCTCAGGGAAGCCCCAAGATGTGTGAGCCCCTCTTAAAGCCACTAATCCAATATAAGAGCTTATTAAACCCTGCAAAGAATATGTAGGGCTTAATGAGTGCTAAATAAGTGGTCTGTGCCCACTATACCACATCAGTGCATGTATTCGCTTTACTTGTTTCTGTTGATCTTCAGGGTTCTAATCCCCCCATTCTTACTCCCCCTGTCCCATGTTCTCGCCTTACTCCCAGGTCCTTTTCCTATTGATTCACAATACTCCCAGTGTCCAATGATCTGCATCCACAACAGATCCCAGTGTTACTTCCCCTGCAACACCTCTGTTCCGAGAACAAACTGTGCGAAGAGGGAGAGTTAATGTGGCACATCGATATTACACCTACTGGTTGAGTATATAGGCAGACATAAAATGTACAATGACAATTCCTGACCACACCCTTTTGCCCCCCACCCCCCCCCCACCCCTGCCCCTTATACCACCAGCATCCTCTCCTGCACTCTAAGCACCGCTACAGCACGGCAGTCAGCAGCACCCCTGGCACCAGCAGAGTGATGCTCTGTGGTGGAGGTGGTGGAGGTGGTGCATGGAGGGTGGTGGTGTACAGCCACGTCCACCACCACCAGTAGTCCCGGCAGCAGGCAGAGCCCCCGCGTCCCCCGCCGGAGCAGGCCACCCCGGGCGGCGCGTGGAGGAACGGCACGCTTATAGCCAGGTGGCTGCAGGAGCAGGAGGAGCAGGAGCAAGGAGCAGCTCCTCAGAAGCCTCAGCGCCCTACTGGAGTGTGTTAACTGGAGGAAAAATAAGGAGAATTAAGCGGTGTTTGTGTTTGTGTGTGTTTAACAGAGGGAGGATATACAGGAGGGTGTCTCTGATACACAGTCGTATTCCTAGCCTCTATACACCACACATCAAACCCCCTCAGGCACTGGAGGAAGGAGTACCCCATAGTAGTACAGCCCCTGGAGGAAGCCACATAGGGAGCCACATCACAGGGAGAGAGCCGGCCGGTGCCACCACCACCTGTAAGCCTGGAGGAGTACGCGCACACATCTAGCCTACTGGAGGATAGCGGCGGTGACTACTGACAGCCAGAGATGTAGGTATAAAGGTGTATAAATAACACACACTGGAGGAGGAGGGGAGTAGCCTGGGGGTGCGTTGTGTATGTGCACCAGGTGTCTGTGTGCCATGCATCTAGACAGGCCATAGACCCTGGAGGAAAGGGTTAAGAGGGAGCAGCTTAAGAGGGGTGGGTTGAAATACACTACAGTATGGAGAGACAGCAGGGAACTGTAGGCCCATGTTGTCGGTGACTTGGGAGAGGAGGAGGGGAGGGCGGTATAATAAGGCTCGGTAGGTAGGTTGAGTTTGGACACTGAAAGTATGGGGAGGGAAGGGTTAGGGTTGGAAAAACCAGTAGTACCACACTGTCACAGCCAAATCCTTCTCCCACCCCTTCATCAACCTTCTCCAACCTTCTCTCAGCCTTCTCTCACACCTTGGCCATTTCCCATCATAAACTCGCCTAGCTTGAATGAGGGGTCATTTTCCGCTGCTGACAGATTATCTTACTGCGCAAGCACTGATAAGGAATGAGCATATCCAGGCCAAGTAATATGGGGTCTGATGATGTTCTCTGTTGAATCTGATTACATCTTTCGATCTTGTTGGAGAAAATTGAATCCCCGAATCCCTTCTGTAGTGGTATTGTCCGTATAGTGAAAGTACTCAAGAATGCATATTATTCAGGTATGAAGAATATTATAGACATATTGATTCACAAAGTTAAATACAATATATTATACGAGGATCGATATTGCCCCATTCTATAAAGGTTATATGATAGGAGAATGCACGTGGTAGACGATTTAAAAGAATTGCCCAGCAAGATTACTAACATATAGGTTATAGTCGCTATTCCTCCTTTGCTTAATTGTAATGCCCTTGGCTATGATACAAAACATATTGTATCTTAATTGACAAAGGGAGGTCAGGTCAAGGTGATCATCAATGCTAAGTTAAGCAATACCATACACCCACCATACACACCCTGTCAGCCTGCTTATTGCCCCTCCCCCAGATCCCCTACTGAGCCTATAACCACCCCAGGTAGCCACATTCCAGGTGTCTGTGCACCTGTCTGACTGTCAGGGACCCTGGTGTGCCTCCTTAACATGGCGTATAAACATGTTACTATGTGACTCATGATCAGGGCCTGTACCCGAGGGGCTGTCGATAACTTGTATCACGCCATGTGAGTCTCCCACTAATTATATTGACTTGGTGCTGCCAATATTTATAACTGGGCTGTTATTGATCACAGGGGCCCTGTAATAGCAGGCTGACTACTAGATGATAATGTCAGTGTTAATATACACTCAAGTCTATCACATTAGCACACCTGTCACACCCTCTCTGTCAGTTCAAACTGTGAGGCTTTCTCTGTCACATGAATCTGTCACACTTTATCTGTCACATGAAACTGTCACACTTAATCTGTTACATGAAACTGTCACACACTCTCTCTGTCACATCAAACCGTCACACTCTCTCTGTCACGTGAAACTGTCACACTCTCTCTGTTACACCAGATTGTCACACTAGCTTTCTCTGTCACACCAAACTGCCACACACTCTCTCCCTCTCTCTCTCTCTCTCTCTCTCTCTCTCTCTCTCTCTCTCTCTCTCTCTCTCCCTCTCTCTCTCTCTCTCTCTCTGTCCAGCCATTTTCCCTTACAAACGAACTCTGGAACCGATACTCCCTTACAAATAGTATAGACATCATTACACATGTTTAGCTTTTTTTAACCTTCACAAATATATAACACTAGTATCTCGTTGAGACACCTCTCTTTACTATGGTACTACGACACCATACATCATTATAGCCTTCATTGTCCTATCATGTTGGGATATTCCCTCTGGGTGTACACAGTGCAGTGCTTGGTATAGCTTGGTCTCTGGGGTCTGGGTATAATATTGATGTCTACCATGCATTGTCTACCCCCACGGCTGGGTCTCTAACCTTGGTGCCCTACAACCAGCACCATCACAGCCTGGGGAACAGACAGTCCGCTCAGGGCGATGGGCAATAGGCACGGGGCCAGGAGAGGAGGGAGGGGAGGGGCAGGGGGAGGGGAGGTGGAGCTTGGGCTGAGGACAAAGAGGACTTTAACACTAGGGATGTTGGATCTTTTCAATTCTTTGTCTGAGATTTTGAAGGAATACTTGGGGAATGGTGGTGGAAGCTGCCACAGTGTGGGGTTGTTGGTCGGTTTGTCATCTGGTCATGGCAAGGGAAATGATATCAATCTGATATACTATGAATGGCAGCAATATAATATCAAAATGGGGCCAGTAAAAGGACCACATAATGAAAACACCATGTTAGCTGGTTAGTGGGTGGAATAAATATCTGGGGAGGCCTCCATCAGGGAGTAATACGAGCATAAACACGTTTCAGAGGGTCATAAAAGGTGAAGGGCATGCAAAGGGAAGGGTCAGCCAATTGCTCAAAAGGAGGATGAATTGCTCATTTGGAGTTGTAGCGGTGGAAATGGGCTTTGGGGAGGAAAGAGGGTTGGGGTTGGGTTCCCTTGTTCTAGGGATGTACAGGAAGGTCGTTGGGGGTATGGGGAGGGCAAGGTGACCAGGGGGGTTATGGATCAGTAGGGAATTGGGCAGGGGAGCTGCTCCAGCAGTTGGGTGATGGACGGGGCGGGAAGGCAGACCCAAGTGGATCCCCACTAGGGAAGATGAATAGCTTTAGGGTAGAAAGTGAGTTGCTCATTGGGAGCAGGGGAAGCGGCAGGAGGGAGGGGAGGGGCTTGGACCTGACCATTTGCTCCTGTGATTAATAGGAACCCCTTACTTTGAGCTAATCCCAAAATAAAACCCCTGAGACATTCAACCTTGGAGGAGGCCTTGAATTTCGGTCCAGCAGCTCAAGTATCGGCTCAGGAGCAGGTCATTGCGGGCTTGGGACTGTGACTTGGTGGGTAGTGTTACTCCCTTTGTGAGTCCTGCTCACAGTGTGGGCAAGGCTCGTTGGTGTGGGGAGGGACCTCAGGGGATGAGCAGCTCAGGGAGGCGTGAGCTGCTCCTAGAGCGGCACGCACGGCGACAGGAAGGTCAACATGATCCGTATTCAAGCACGACCCCTCCAGATGGGACCTGCCCGCATTATGGTTGGGGGTGGGGTAGGAGGGGAAGGAGTGAGTTGCGAAGGGTGTCTGTATCGAGACAGCCTGCGGTTCCATAGTATTTGAATATAACTAAACACATATTATAATAGTCTATGCCTAAAATTGATACATTAATTGAAGTACGGTTATTCAGCATTCTATGGTTGAAACAGCGCGAGTACCGGAACATGTATCAGCAGAATGCAGTATAAGATGGGAAGATGGTAGCAGGAGAAAGATGGTGGAGGGCGATATTACTCTGCTCGTTGGAATCCCATAATATTGCCTATGTTGTGGTCAAATGATTTTTTTGGTATTTCAAAATCAAGACGTGCGTGTCTACGACTATACCATTTGACAGTCACATATGGGATCACAAGGTCACGGTGTGTGTGTAGAACCTGTACTGACATGCTGTGTTTGAAGTGCATGTGGACCACATGGTTTGGATCTCCCCATGCCCTCCTATCATTACCTCCACACCCCCCCCCCCCTACACCCACCCTCTACCCCCACCCAACCGGCCCCCAAGGCATACATGATTACGCCAATCACTGCCAATAATTGAAGCCAAACAGCCACGAGACTAGCCAATTCTACTAGGGTTTGCTGCAGGGAATTCCACCTAATATCGCTCAGAGAGCTGCAGATGCACTTATTATCGCCCATATCCTGGCTGAAGCACTTTTGCCTGCATCCCATGCTCTGTGATTAAAAACTGCTTGTTATCTGGCTCGGATATCTACCAGTGTGCAGTGGCCAACTGTTGGCTTCCAACACTGACTTTTATATTCTACCAGATTATCTATACGCCCCGGCTAATATTCGGATGAATTTCGATATGAATTTAGCTCATCTGATTCTAATGTGTATTAGATGCGCATTGCAGCAGTTTACTTTTGAAACTTGACAACTGAATTATTGAACAGGTTCAACATCCTATAGTCCATCGCGGATTAAACATTTATTCTTAAGTTGGTCAAAAGCAATTTTGTATTGAACGGCAGCATAACTCGGTAGGCATGATTATGATTATCGAGTATGGTGGATCTTTGACCTCATCCCCTATTCTAATAGAGGCAAGTATGAACCGCCAGGAGTCCCTATATATAAAGTATCGTGACTATTTAAATTAATGACAGCTCACGTTCCGTGCGTACTAGGGCTAATTCACAATGGTATGCCAATGTCCCCAGGAATCTAATCCTCTCGGGCTCCCTCGATATGATGCCAGAAAATCTTCAAATTGTTCCCACATACCCAAAAATGATAACTGTTGATAGAGGATTATCACTTCAACTGATTCACAATGTATAAGCACTTTAGTAATTTCATGAACTGATAGTTTCGTGTGATGAAAAGAAAACTATGCATGTTATGGCCTGGACTTGCTGAAGCTGACGCAATGTTATAGGTATGCCTCCTGAGCTATTCATGTTACCAAGCTAACCAAAGAGAAATGTCCACAATTTAGAATATGGTAGATTCACCGTGAGTCGGACACATACCTTGAGTCGGACACTTGCTCTTTTGGTTTATTCAAGCATGCTAAACCCCACTATTTCTAAATAATGACACAATTTAAGTGTTCTTTTTTCCAACAGAGAACCATTAGAGGTGTTACAATGCATCCATGAATAACTGTAAATTTAAGTATCCTACTCAAGGTATATGTCCGACTCATGGTGAATCTACCCTTCCGTCTCAAGATAGATGGAGTATAAATACCCCACCACTTCAGCATCAAACATTGATTTAGTTATAGGAGGCATAGCATCCTCCCAACCCTCACATAAGAAGACGAGGTCACACCAAAGGCTGACTACCAGCCGCCCACCTACCTTGTCGTCATGGCAACCCTTTTCTTATAACCAGGTACGTCAGTTGCCATATGCCAGGTGGGAGACCACATGCATGGCCGTCTATTATAGATTATAAAGTCCAATTCATAAAAGAAAAGTCCCCTGACGAGGCGCGCAATGGGGATGATCGCATGCCAGGTTTACTAAAAATGAGAGATTATGATTGAAAGAGGATATGCTATTAAACTATGTTGTGAATTATTTAATTGCTGGTGCATGCAAGATTGTCTGGCGCGTGCCAGTATCATTTTTACGCTTTAGCGTGATTATAGAAGACTATATCTGTCTATTGCATGGGTATAAAACATTATTTCCATCTATTGTGATGGTTAAATCATTGTATTTACATGATGGAGACAGGCACACATGATGACTATGATATGAAAAAAGACCAATGAAACAGCTAGCCACAATCACAAGGACTAATAGATATCAATATCATCCTAAAAGGGAAATCTGAGCTATTGCCAAGTAATCTTTTAGCACAGGCCTTCCGGTGCTTGACAAGGAACAGTGTAAACACAAAAGAAACCAAAACAAACTACATGACAGATAATCTCATGTTTCATGGGTGGGCTGCCTGCCAGAGTCAAAAATAAATCAGAGCAGTTCCCATAAAAGGTGAGTAAATCTAATACAAAGAGCAGCTCATGTCACAGGGGGTCAGCAGGTCTTAGAGCAGCTCACCGCCTACAGAAATTCGCTGTATTAACCCATGCCGCGCCCCGAGGTGTGCGAGCTGCTCTGGGCTGATTAACCCTTTATGGACCGCATAGTGCTTTAAAGTGCTGTTCTCTGATTGTTGTCACGATGAATGAATTCAGTCCCGGCGTGTCTACTCACCAGAGCTTTTTTCATGGTTTATGCCGACCATTCGGGAGTAATAGATATCAACCTACAAGTCGATATGATACTTGAATGCAGCCCTGGCGAGTCACTCCCCAGGGCTGCATCAGGCTTTCAACTGACAAAGGACATAATGCAATAAAGCACTATACCCCCTTTAAAGGGTTAACCCTTGTGCTACCTCCTCCTGTGGGTGACCTATTCACTCAGGGGTCACTGCCTCAAGGGGAGCTGCTCGGAACTGCTCACAGTAGCCTGGTCACGTGTCACAAAAGCAGAGAGCTCATTGGCTATGCGGAGAGGCACAGTCAGGCTCACTGCAGTGAGTGAGGACAGGTAGCCGGGATGCCATGGGTAAATTTGGACCTTCTACAAATGGCATGTCAACCAGAGGTCGTATTGGGGATTTTTGTAGGAAGGTTAGTAAATAGAACAGCACATCCGTTGCTATGCAAACAGCATGCAGATTCGGTTATTTTGGGTAAATTCATATTAGGCCTGTGTCCACTATACGACAAGGAAAGTGGAATATATGGCCGTTTTGACGTCCAGCAATATGTTCATATGTGGGAATATATTTTGTAGATACTTTTAACAATAACTGCAGGTATGCTGTGTGCACTAGGCACTATAAATTGATGCCCAGACTGCCCAGAGCAAACATGGACTAGTTATTATAATAGAATAAAGAGCAAATCGCCCAATTTCTGCACTAAAAATCAAACATGTTAGATATTCAAATGCCAAGTTTTGTCGTCCATTTTTTACTCCTGCAGATTGCTATCTCACTTTTGTATTTGAGAATTTTGTCGTCCGGCTGTGTCCACAGGGAGATAAAACATATATTTCATATTTGTATTCAATTCACGTTTTGATGAACGACAAACGGCCTTATAAATGCAAGTGGATACAGGCCTATATTATAGATTTCGTTCAAATTCACAACTTTGAAATTATAAGAAAGTCCTTAGATACCTTCAAATACAGATCAACATTTATACAAATCTACAGCCTGCATATGAATTCAGCTGGGATTAGACAGGTCACAGGGGGTCACAGGTGTGTTTGAATCGCACATGATGTTTAAATTGGCAAAACCTTTGTAGTATATACATACATTTTATAGGCATCCAGTTTCATGTCCATTAGAGTACGCCCTTTCTCTTCCTCAAATCTCAAAGAATACATGGCAAACATCAAGAGGCTGTATATGATATTATAAAATGTAAGACCAATGATATAGCTGATTGTCCGGGTCTTACAACGAATAACATGTTTACCTGTGTCATGTAATCATCATGCCAATACCAAGACTCTTATGAAACCATCAACACTCATTATCAAGACAATCATACTTGGCACCAGGCACAAGCCCCCTAAGCAGCCCCTGAGTCACTCTTGGTGCACTCATGAAGCACTCACATGGACTACATTGTCTGCTTCATTGTCCACAGGATTAATTAGACACACATGTGTGTGTGTCGCTACCACTACGACGTGAGTGGGGCACAGTACATGTTTGCACACACGTACACACATGACCCCATGTGTTCCCAGTCCCAAGCTGAGAACCATTGAGAATTCTGACTCAGATGGGTAAATCTTAGAAATACCAGGAGGTTTGCCCTCCTTGGTATTCTCAGGTGGGCTGAGCTACTGGGTACCAGATTGCCCGGATATGTTGATATGAGATGGAATATGTTGAGCGGTGTTTTCTTAAATAATTCATATATGAATTTGGACCAAGATCAAATGAAACCAAAAGTTGAAGTATCAAATATCAGTTACGATATCCAGCATTAACGATCCCAAACAATCCCCTAATTTACATAGATTTGAAATGATTTGAATCGTGTGTGCCAATAACCGTTTCAAGAGCTAAATCTAAAAGCGGATATTCAGCTAGAAATGTAAACATTAGTTGCCTGTATTGGTATCTGAAAGAATAGGTGCCTCCGAAATCCAATCAGATGAAGGCCAAGAAAGGCAAACATATAATACTCTCTATCATTTAGTTCATTCCAGTTTATTCACACTTCTATTCGATCATATACATCATCTGTATTTATAGTTATTTTTATACATTGCATCAAGCTGGCGCACTTGGTTAGTCAAGTACAAACCCACACAAGCAAGCAGAATGATACCCAATATAGAAACAATGCCAGCGAGGTGGCAGCAGGGTGGTTGAAAGCGTCAGCAATTTCCCGGTAAAAAACAAAACCAACACCATCCACTACCACTGGGGCAGCATTAAACAATAGGCATGGACAGGAGGCATAAAAAACTAACAATTGGAGGCCAGGTAGGCAGTGGGCTGTGCTCGTTGGTGCTAAAGTGAGGGGTGCTGTCAAATCCCCACAAGCCCCCTGTAATCCTGAGGGCTGATAAAAGACCAGTTTGCTGCCAGTAATGGCTACAGTGTGCAGATGGGATGGGGGGGGGGTTCGATTGGTTAAGTGTAAGTATTGATGTATCTGTACCCACTTATCTGAGTCAGCATTATTAACTTTTTACACATGTGTGTCTAGATGATTATATATTCTGGCTTATTGCATAATGCTTAATATTCTAATCATCAGTTGGGCACTGTCTAGGTTTAGAGTCATTATATATGAAAGTGTCCCTGAAATAACTATACATCATTCTTGTAGAATTATTGATTATACCCTGGTGCAATTTGGTTAAAATCTGATTCCTATAATATAAAAGATCTCCTACTACTGCAAGGCAGACTATCACTATTTGTGGCTGACTCCTTGCCAACTTGAAATAATTATGTCCCGTGAGGTACTTGATGTACGACTGGACTTTAAACAAATCAATCAATCAATCAATCACATAAAAGATCCCAGTCTAGCTACTATTGTGGTAATATGAAATAATTCACATTTGTGCGCAGAATACCCATAATGGAAAGTGATGAGTTGGGCATTAAAGTCACATAGACTTAAATCAGAGACCCATGGCCAGAAAAAAGGAAGAGTGAAACTGGACAAACAAACAATAACACCTGTCAGTGCCAGGATGTCAACATGAATTGTTCCTGGAAGATATCGTGCTGTGCCTGAAGCATGATAATGACACCATTGGACACCAAGCCTGTGCTATACCTAATTGAACATGGAATACTCACCTAAGCCATTGAGAAGGACATTTCAGGTAATAGTTGTAAAGTTCACGGCAAGGGCATAGTCATAATTATTGTAATTGGATACATCATTAGTTACTGGAATAATATTACTCCCAGGATGCTAATAATTATAAAGGGTTCTGATATAACTGAGTATGTATCAGAAATAGGCCCACCTGTTTAACTCCACTAACAACCTCTGCAATACTGGCAGATTTTATATTGGAGACCCACATCAGGGGTATAAGAGCTTTTAGGTGTAACCCTCTTAGATTTCTGAAATTGCATTTTCTCCATTATTTGGTAATCCTTTAAGCCTGCTCTGAGAGAGTGACAATTTATGGCGTGACAAAGCATGGGCACAACGTTTTATATCCCATTCTGTACACAGAGAGGAGGGAAGTCGGGATTTAATTTCCCTTGTGATGAGACATAAAGAACAGCAATTCAGAACAGATCAGAAATGGAAATGCATGATTGTGTCAAACAAACTCTGCTCCAGCAATCACAGCAGCTTTGAGCTTACAGGTAAAATATATGGGAACATCTAAATGTGATGAATGGGAAATGGACACCAATTGCAATCATTCCTACACATGATTGCTTATTTCCATCTCATTTCTCAATTTGCAAAAAAAAGGTGATTTGCACAGCTTAAAGTATTTTCACACAAATCTACTAGTAATAGAAACACATGACAGCTGTACAATGCATCCATACCATGACACTCATACTTGGCACTATACCCCAGCACCTGAGCAGCCCCTGAGTCACTCTGGCTGCACTCATGAAGCACTCACATGGACAACATTGTCTGCTCCATTCTCCACAGGAGTAATTAGACACATTAGATGTATCTGCAGCTACTAATGCAATTGGTGTGGAGCACAGTATGCGTACACATAATTATATACAGACATTCACATACTTCTGTAAATGTAGAAATCTACATTTATACAGTACAATTGTACAGTATTGATTTAAATACCTAAATTTAGGAAATCCGAGAATTTAAATACCAGCGAAATTGTCCTTTTTAGCTAATTTGCACACACAAAAATATCTACGTTTACAGTAGTCCACATGTTCCCTTTCCCAGGCTGGGAATCACTGGGAATTCTGACTCATATGGGTAAATGGTAAAAAGTGCTCCTTGGTATGCTGAAGTGAGATAATGTACGAGTTGCCAGATTGCTCAGATATTTACAGTTTGTGATATGTTGAGCTGTCAGTGTCATTTTGACTCAGGGAGGAAATAGTATGGTGCACTAGGAATAGCATTGCACAAAGATCGAATTAAACAGCATTCAGAATTCCCAATGCACCTGAAATCAATATAGATTTGAAATAGTTAGAACCATGTGTGCCAGGTAATTTGCCAGAGCGACTGTGGATATTCAGGCAGACATAGCGTTGGTTGCCTTGTATTGCTAATTCAAAAACTCTGCTTCTGAAATTCAATCGAGAAAAACCAAGGTTAATGTAGTGACTCAAAATCATTTGGTTCATTCCAGTGTATTCATACTTCCCATCTAATCATATACATCATTGGTATTTACAGTTAATTGTATGCATCGCAAGCCGCTTTTGCACTTGGTTAGTCAAGTACAAACACACATAAGCAAGTAGAATGATACCCAATCTAGTAACAATGCCAGCGAGGTGGCAGCAAGGTGATTGAAAGTGTTGGCAGTTTCACAGCTAAAAACTAAATCAACACCATCCACTACCACTGGGGCAGCATTAAACAATAGGCATGGACAGGAGGCATAAAAAAACTAACAATTGGAGGCCAGGTAGGCAGTGGGCTGTGCTCGCTAAAGTGAGGGATGCTGTCAAATCCCCAAAAGCCCCCCTGTAATCCCCAAGGCTGATAAAAGACCAGTTTGCTGCCAGTAATTGTTGCAGCGTGCAGGGGGGGAGTGGGGGTTGATGGGAGTGTTGTTGTTTAAGTGTTAGCATTGACGTATCTGTACCCACTTATAAATCTGAGTCAGCATTATTAACTGTACACATATGTGTCTACATGATTATGTCTTATCTAATAATGGGTAATATTCAAATTTTATTGATGAGGCATATTATGTTTAAATGCATTCTATGTAAGAAGGTGACCTTGAATTAAACACTAATCATACAATGGCGCTTCTAGAACCATTGATACAACTTGATGTAATTTGGTTGAAATTTGATTTCCGACCTATGATGACTACCCATAAGTTATTTTCTATAATAAAGCAGGTCCCCTGATCCCATTTTGGCTACTACTACTGGTAATATGAAATAATGCACAGATTTTTGCAGCATATCTGTGATATAAAGAAAAGGGTTGGCTTTCAATACCACATTGACCTGAATCAGAGAGTAGAAGAGAAATGAAAGTGGACACACACAAACAAGCACCTGTCAGTACCAGGATGTCGTGCTGTGCCTGAAATAGAAGCTTGATTATAAAGCAATTGGACAGTGAGCCTGTGCTAACACCTAATTGAACATGGAATAATCAACTGAGCCATCGAGGTATCAGCTGTAGGCTTCATGGTAAGGTCATTGCCATCATTATTGTGATTAGATATTTTTCTAATAACAGCAAATATATTATGATAATATGCTAATACTTATAGAAGGTTCTGTTATATACATCTATATCCAAATTAAATTCCACCTGCCCCATCCAACAAACGTATTTGGAAGGGGGCAATGCAACAGAGGCTGAGTGCTTTTGGGTCTAATCCTCATAGTTTTCACGAATTTGCATCTGTTCCATTATTTTCTAATCCTTCAAGCTACCAAGAGAGAGTGAAAATTCCCAACGTAACAAAAATTAGGCTGAACATTTTTGTATTCTGTTCTGTACACAAAGAGGGGGGAGTTGGAATTTTAATTTCCCATGTGGTGAGGCATCAAAACGGTTATTTAGAACAAACCAAAGAAGGAAACTCATGATTGTGCCAGACATTCACCACTGCAGCAATCGTGGTAGGCATGCTATTACAGGTAAGGTAAAGCAACATATCCAGGTGATGGATGCAAATTAAGCATTTGCCTCTGTAAATGATTGCCTATTTCCCAATTTATGAAGAATTCTATTTGTGTGGCATAACAATTCCTTTGCACACAATCCTACAACAATAAAAACACAACTATGCAATATGTCCAAATGAAAGCGTGGCAGTAACTTATGTGATGTTTCCATGGATACAAGATGGCGGATGGCGACTCGTGTGTTGTCGATACTGATCAATTAAGGAAGAAATCTTTTCCTGTATTTGTCCAGGACCACAACAATAGGCAACACCAAAAGGTCGCACGCCAGGAAGGGCAAGCAAATATGTACTATCCAAACATGCCGAAAACCTCTACGCCATCTTGAATATTATATTTTGTCTATTAAATGTAACATTCTGTGCATCTTACTTGTTGTGGAAATTGGCACGTCACAGTACACAACTATCCAATGAAATATAAGTGATATATAAATTGATAGTTGTTTTTGTTTGGAGTTTGAAACAGATGTTACAAGAAAAGCATTTCTAAGATGCACAGAGGCAAATACGTGGCATATATCCCCATATGCTGTATTGCAGGAATAAGCATTCCTTTAACAACATCTTTGGCTGTTCAAAGAAAACCTGTTTCTCTTCCCGGTATACGAAACATGTGTATAACACGAATCCGGAATGCTGCAAACTCAATGTTTTTCGTCAACATGGGGGCATACATGTGTGTAGTGCTGCCTCGACTTCTCTCTTCCTCACCCCACAACACCTGCGTGCCATACACTGTGTTTATGACACAGTGTGATAAGACAGGGTCCCCATTTACTTCAGCTGAAGGCTATATAGTACTGACAGAGAGCACTAACCCCTCGCCATTACCCTTAATCACAACACCCCTGCTTAATACAACCCAGGCCGTTTCTCCAATTATCCCATTGCCTCCACCCCTGGTACAAGCCCTCTGGAGGCATGCCGGGGCTTCCCCGAGTGGCTCCAACTCTGAGCTGCTCCCCAGAACCCCTGCTGAGGGCCGTCTATGTTACCTACTAATCTAATATAGTGAAGCCGGTGAGGCCTGCAAAGAGCAGAATGTCAGCAATACACAGAAACCTGTGATAGGTATATACTAGTGCCCTAATCCTTGCCAGGAAGCCTTATAGGAGAAGCAAGGATAACATGGGATGTAGTCCACATGGGTATCATTTAGGCCAGGTGTTGTCTATCAACTGGGACAGATTTCAGATCAATTTGTGAGTTTCACATTTGCTTGAACATCCAGTGCTAATACACTGTGAAGAATGACACCCTGTGGCAAATTACCTTTCCAAATAGCTTGAGAGTGTGGTGCCTGCTAGATCCTTATTTATGTTGCCATCATCTGATGATAACGACCAGACTCCAGGCTGGTTTATATGACCATTATAGGTGCTGCCAGCCCACACATCTCCTAAACCATCCTTACACTTCATTCCCACTACTGGTAATGCCTATCTACTCCATACGTAAATTAACCAGACCTGTCAGATAACTTCCACAAGTTCTTTTTGCTGGCAAACATGAGAGTATTTTTCATTTCTCCACTCATGCTAATACCATATCATTCCAAATCATAGCTCATATCATTTTCAACATTACCATCGTTGTTTTTCTTCTGGAATGTAGGCATACAAGACCTTATGAATCTCCAACTCATTTAATCCAAATGATACCTTACTCTTGGGATATTGTCATATAAAACCCATTAAATGGCTATCATCATCTAGATAATAAAACTCTATACCTCACCTCCTTTCTACACCTCCACGGCACATAAAACGCTGCCAGTCAATTCATATCTCTTTAACACTGAGGATTTATAGCACTATGTCTACAGCATCCTCCTTGAGTTCATTGAAACAGACTCAGCATCAACACCAACTCCAAAAACGTCCAACTCAGTCCTATCTCACCTAATATCTCATTGCCACTTTGACCCAGGCTTACACCCACCTCATCCTACCCCCGTCCACCTGGTGGTGATATGGCCAGCCACGGGCCCCATTAACATCTATCACACACACACAAAAAGAGCTACTCAGTATGAGTAAATTAGGTTCATGGGACCCAGGTAGACATGCCTGGGGCTTGTCTGGTCCTAATCTAGCACCTGTCTGGTGTCTCAGGGAGGTGTGCATGTCTCTGCTGCTCCTTCCTTAAACATTGCTCCCTAATGGTTACAGGTCACGTGGAAGTAAATGGCGCCATCTACCGAGTCATATGGTATTCTGGTCTGCATTAAAGGGAGTTCTGGCTGCTGATTGGGTTATATTTCAGATGAAACAAAAATGGCTAAATTGTGAAAAAATTCACAGGTGTTCCCAAGTACCCTTTAGATAGAATAGTACATGTAGTTGTATGCTATGTAAAGGGTTTGGGAATTTCTGAGGCATGCAAAAGCTGATGTGGCTAAAGGTCGATTTTAGGCCCAAAACAGGGCAAAATGGGACTACCTGTACATAAAAGTGACGTTCTTGAGATTTTCACGGTCAACTCTTTTATTGAGGGTGAAACATTATGTGTGAGGGATTGTTTAACTAGACTAGGGCTAACACTATGGCCAACAAATTTTGTAGATGGCTGATTTTATGTATTATGCTATATAGAAACATAGAGGAATAATAATTGCTTCCTCGTGACCTATAGCGAGATTGGACATTTTCCCATTATAGCTTGGATTCTCTTTAAATGTCATTTTTCTGTTATAGTGGGTTATGTTTTGCAGAAATATGGCAAAAGAAATCATTGAAACCATGTGCAACTGGCGAAAAATGATAAATATCATGGTGTCGGAGCCCTGTCGGAGATAGGCCATTCCGCAATTTTTTCCTGTTTCATCAAGATACCCGAGATACAAGTATTTCTGGGGATAGATATTTAAAAGGTGGCCTATTTTAGTCGAAAATGTGTGATTTTGTTTATCAATAGGTGGTTTTCAGTCATTCTCCACAGGGGCATCTATGTAGGCCTATTAATGGTTCAACTAGAATTTGCGAGTTTTAGCTGTCAACCCGAGGAGGTAGCTGCTGCCTGATCAACAGCTAGTAGTCTAATTATGAGTGCATGCATCTCAATGATATTGGTCAGGCATGTTGTTTATGTATTTAAATGGAAGGACATGCCTAGATAAATAGGCCTGCAGTTACATAAGTGTGTACATTCACCATGCGGGAATTATCATAATATTACTATTTTTTCTCATATTTTTCTCATATTTTTCATAATTTTGTAACATTTCTGCAGAATTCTGGACAACTTTCTACATAATCAGTACCCATTCCTCCATCAGGCAGATGTAGTTCACATACATGTTGAGTTTGGGGGCTGTAGAGAAATTATTTGCTTGAAATAGGGGTCTTTTTTTAATTGATGCCCTAGCTTGGAAATAGCATGGAAACGGGTAGGAATTTCTGACCGAGTCATATTCAGCGACACCCCGGTAGGATAAAATTCAGAAAGGCTATGGCTATCTAGCTTTAGGAATTAGATGGTAAGACTCCAAGGTTTGAAAAAAACATAGTTTTGGCTTGATGGGAAGGATATACCTACACTACAGGTCACGTGGAAGTAAATGGCGCCATCTACCGAGTCATATGGTATTCTGGTCTGCATTAAAGGGAGTTCTGGCTGCTGATTGGGTTATATTTCAGATGAAACAAAAATGGCTAAATTGTGAAAAAATTCACAGGTGTTCCCAAGTACCCTTTAGATAGAATAGTACATGTAGTTGTATGCTATGTAAAGGGTTTGGGAATTTCTGAGGCATGCAAAAGCTGATGTGGCTAAAGGTCGATTTTAGGCCCAAAACAGGGCAAAATGGGACTACCTGTACATAAAAGTGACGTTCTTGAGATTTTCACGGTCAACTCTTTTATTGAGGGTGAAACATTATGTGTGAGGGATTGTTTAACTAGACTAGGGCTAACACTATGGCCAACAAATTTTGTAGATGGCTGATTTTATGTATTATGCTATATAGAAACATAGAGGAATAATAATTGCTTCCTCGTGAC
Source organism: Harmothoe impar (assembly GCA_947462335.1). Taxonomy (NCBI): domain Eukaryota; kingdom Metazoa; phylum Annelida; class Polychaeta; order Phyllodocida; family Polynoidae; genus Harmothoe; species Harmothoe impar. The sequence continues at coordinate 19,904,894 of OX381714.1, forward strand.
CTACAGGGTGTAGATATGTTAAGTGCTACGAGGGATACTAAGGATGTAGAGGCAAGGGCTGAGTTCCCAGTCTGAGAGCTATTCATGTAACTCATTGGTACGAGTAAATCACAAATGTCTAAAATAACAGGCTGGATGGAGAAACAGGCGAAACTCATTTCGGCATTGATCCTGAAAGTTACCTTTGATATATAGCAAATAAATAGTAAATGGAATCCTCTATGAAAATCATGCTATAAGTAGATCTAGGTAATAGAGGTAAATAAATGCATGAAGTCAATGAACAGCATACATTTGGAAGAGGTGTTAGAGATCAGCAATGAAGAGCCCTAGGAGGATAATGCAATTAACACATGATCCCCTGGAAAAAGGCAATTTACAAAGGAACTTTAGGAAATCTGATAAATATGTTGGTAGATGGTTGCAAGATGAGGGTTGATGAAGACGGCTGAGAGTGCTGGAGGAGGAACTGGGTCTGTGTAGCTGCTATTTGAGATATGAGCTGCTCAACCAGTCCATGTATGCATGAGAACAATGGAGATAATGAGCAGCATCCGCCTCTTCCCAAAATAAAATAACACAACGTTCAGATTGAATGAAAAGACTGTGAGTCTTATCATTATTTTGTATTGGAGTCATGAATTAGGTCCTGCTAGGGCAGGGTACCAGGGGTCTAGTATTTCAATGAGTAAGCCATTGGATTGATATATAAATAGAACATTTCTTTGAAGTATAAATAATGTTGTGCAGATGTAAAGTTTACATTGAGTTTGAGGCAAATGTTGTTTTCTTAAACAAGGAGCCAATTAGATACTGCTCTATGTTGACAGCAATTAGAATTTACTGGTTAAGGCATAGTAAATATGATATATTGTAGATTATGATTATAACAACTATGACGAAACATTATGTGCCAAATGACTCCAGATTCTGGAGTTGGTCAACAAACTATCGACACACGGGAGGCAGCAGAATCATACACAATATGGAAACAATGCCAGAGATGTGGCAGTGGGTTATTGGGGAAGCATCAGCACGTTTTCCACAAAAAAAAAGCTAACGCCATCCACGTTATACTACCACTGGAGCAAAGCATTAAACAATGAGCCTGGACGGGATGTATAAAAAATGAACAGTTGCAGGCAGTGGAGGCAGTGGACTGTGCTACTGGCTGGGATACTGTCAAATCCCCTCATGTCCTCTGTAATCCCCATGGCTGATAAAAGAGCCAGTCTGCTGCTACTATTCTGTCTGAATAATGGGGGTGCAGGACTTGATGTATCACTACATAGCTGGATGCAGATATTGATGGTGTGCACCTGTTTCTTTTAGTCAGCAATTGTGACATTCTACACACTTGTGTCTACATGATTGGATTCATGTTTTTTTTTAGTTTTGCATACTAGGGTTTCCCACCTGAATGGGCTTTTTGAAGCAATATATATATTTTACAGCTGAAGGCTTCCTACATATATAGAGTCCTAGCTGTCAACTACATCTGATACCCCTAGAACATTGATACAACCTGTCCAAGTTAATTTTGAAATAGTAAAATTGATTGCACAGCGAAAGGAGGTGACACACTATCAAGAGTCAGGCTACTACACCAGAATGACTGCCTTTGGAGGTTCATCTGGACCCTCATATAAACTAGCCTGTAAAGATTGACTCTCTCCTCTTTTCACTGAGTGTGGAGGGATGAACAAAAAGACCCTATCGCATCTGTCAGTTTCAGGATGTAATATTTCATACAAAGTGAGTTCTTCGGTAATGTCATGCTTGCCTGAAATAGAATCCTATTTTGAGGATATTAGTGACTATGAAGTGCATTGGTTCTAGTACCTTGCTTGATAAATTTGGCATTTGCAAATAAACAAGTCAGAAACCTGTCTCATGTATTGTACAAATGTTTATCAAAGAGCCATGGCTAGTATGGTGATTCTTTTACCAATTATTAAGATGGTATATGCCCTGTCAAACATATCCGTACAAGGACAATGCAATGCTTTCTGTCATGCACAATTTCAGAAGTATAGAAAATATTTTAAGAATGCACCAGCGATGATTTCAGATCTCGACAAGCAGAATGTTGTACATTCCACTCTCTATGCAGACAGAGGAGAGAAATAATATTTCCTTCTGTGCACACAGAAAAGATAAAAGGTATCCGTGTATCGGGATCTAGTGTTAGAAAGATCACTGACCATGTATGTAGATCTTAAACGTAACCCTGCATAGATGAGAACTAGGGCCCATGATTAATGTCGTAAAGGTTGAACGGGTTAGACACACCAGATTAGGAAAATCAGTGTTATGCTGCATAGATCTGAAACAATATGTCAGTTGAAATAAGATCAATAACTGATCAAAAGTGAAATATTGTAGCCTTACCTGAAAAGTGTGGCTATAAATAATCTCTCCTCACTCTTGAAGGACTTGACCACCCCCCCCCCCCCGTGACTAGAAAGCAAGGCAACACATCTAACACGTTCAGTATACAACTTAATGAGGTCATCAACATCAAGCATTAATAATACTAATCACCTACATATGACCTGTGCTACAGTAACCATGATGGAGTTGATATCATAAGTAAGGGAAGGGACCAGCTACAGGTAATGGATGAAGGATCAATGCTGATCCGTCATTCGACGATGGTTACGCAGAAGCTTCATGTGCCTCGATGTGTCCATTCTTAGCGATACCAGTTTTACTATAGTTAATGAACATATTTATAGTGATGTAAGCACGCATATGGCAATTACTGATTGTACTTTGCACAGCTATTAATTTGTTATCCATTCTGATATGCAGTGGCGAATACTAGACACATCTCCCTCTGTGATTCAGCACAATTTAGTATGTTATTGTTAGGAGTGATCCTGTTCCTCTTCCAAGCATTTGCACTAACTGGCCCCTGGAACGGGGCTAAATCTCTTTCTTCTCGACCCACAACATTCTTTCTCTCTTGTACCCACAACACCTTAGTGCCATACACTGTGTTTATGACACCTCGTGATAAGACAAGGCCCCTATTTACATGACTTGAAGGCTGTGTATTGCTGAGAGAGCACTAACCCCTCACCATTACCCTTAATCACAACACCCCTGCTTAATACAACCCAGACAGTTTTAACTAATTATCCCATTGCCTCCACCCCTGGTACAAGCCCTCTGGAGGCATGCCGGGGCTTCCCCGAGTGGCTCCAACTCTGAGCTGCTCCCCAGAACCCCTGCTGAGAGCCGTCTATGTTACCTACTAATCTAATATAGTGAAGCCAGTGAGGCCTGCAAAGAGCAGAATGTCAGCAATACACAGAAACCTGTGATAGGTATGTACTAGTGCCCTAACCTCTGTCAGGAGGCCTGATGGGAGGAGGAAAGATAACATGGGATGGCAACCACATTGGAGTAGTCTTAAGCCAAGTGGGGTTTCTTTGCTTGGAGCGATTGCATTATTTGAATTGGCAAAGTTGAATAATGGATTGAATATCCAGGAGGTATAGAGTGAGAAGACGGATGCCCTGTGGTAATTTAGCTTTCTAAAAGCCTGAGCATGTGGTTTCTGCTAAATCCTTATTTATGTTGCCATCACGGGATGGTAATGACCACACCCTAGGCTGGTTTATCTGACCATTAAAGGTGCTGCCAGCCCACACATCTCCTAAACCATCCTTATGCTTATGGGTCCCACTACTTCTAGTTTCGATCTACTCCATGGATATGGATACCTAAACTGACCAGGGTGTGTTACTGAATAACATTTACTAACATACCTCTGTGACAGATCTCAGGTCGCATGGACTTCTCACTTTTCCACTCATTATTGGTTTACAAGCAAAGTTTTAGAATTTCCTTCTTTGACAGACCTGTGTAATTTGAGCCTTATGTTCTAGTTGCTATTAGACTTTTCTCAGTTGTACTTATGCCAGGCCTCGTGAATCCCCACCTCATGTAACTCCTCACCTCGTTGCTTTACCCTTCTCACATTATTCGCATATCAAGCCCAAACTAATTCAAGGTGATGACTGTCACCATATATATGGATAAAGCTTAAAAATACTCTACATATCAACCCTATACCTTAATGTCACTCTTTACCCTGCCGGCCAATTCGTATTTCTTAAACATTAGGGCGTTATAGCAATCTGCCCACAGCATTCTCAACAAGTCCCTAAAACATCAACACCAAACTCCAAAGACAAGTCTTCTCCTACTCATTCCACCCACACCTACTCTCTCAGTGCCACCACGACTAGGCTCACACCTACCTCATCCTACCTGCTTACACTCGCCCCTAAACAGCCTCCTGACTAGCAGCACGTCGTGGTGATATGGCCAGTGAGAAGTACCATTAACATCCATCACACAGAAAGAGCCCCTCAGTATGAGTAACTCAGGTCCATGGGGCCCAGGTAGACATGCCCCGGGCTTGTCTGGTCCTAATCTAGCCCAGGTCTGGTGTCTCAGTGATGTAAGCATGCCTGTGTTGGTCCTCTGTATAGCATCCCTCCTGGCCAGAGACAGTCCCGGGGGTAAACTGATGTAGGTATATTTACAGCTGGGAAGGAAGAGGATATAGAGGCACAGGTTCACAGAATTTGTAGATGAAAAAAAAGGCCCTCCCAGGATTACGGTATCCAAAATAGTCATACTCATACATCTACTGGAGATATGCATGTAATCTATAGGGTTGGCAACTCGTAAACAACTGAACTAAGGTCATTGACTTGGCAATTGGGTGATTTTCATTATGGTCAGGTATATATATATGCTGATACTCACCAGGAAGAGAAACATTAACATCTCAGAGATAAGGTGACATATTTTCCCAAAATATGGTACAAAATAACAATAAGCATACACTGTTATTTTGTATGTAGGTGCACAGTATAGTGTAGAAAGACAGTAGAACTCTAAAGCTACGGTGGATGCCGTAAAACTACAGTAGATTCTATATTTACAATTCACAGTGTTTTAAATGCTATTAAAATAACCAAAGCATAGGGGAAGCCACATTGGAAGCCACTGTCATACAGACCTGTATGTGGCAGTCCTGGGAAGCTGAACTCTGCTAGCTGTGAGAGCTAGGACATGTGGCAGATTAAGATGCCAAATGTTAGAACACCACCACCCATAAAACAGGATTTACCATTGGTGCAGCCCACCAAAGGCCCCATCCCTAAGCCCCACCTCCAGATCTGGGAGCAGTCACAACGATTTGTAACCAGAGACTCCCGGTCTGTTTGCCAATGGCATCGCCTTTGTGTATTATAGGATAAAGCTGTCTGGTTTGCTGTCCACTTACCCCTCCGTCAACAGGCTGCTTGGGGGTTGCCAATGGATTATTGAGGGGGAATGACAGTGCATGGGTGTAGGACTCATCAGTTTGGGTTCTCTTCTAGGATGTCATAGCTTGTTGTTGATGGGTGGTATGTAGAATTGACTGTCGTGATAAGCAGGGTTTAACCATTTAAGGCCCCATAGTGATTTTATGTGCTTATCATTAGGAATAAGTACAGCACGCAATTGCTGCACACATGACTCTTTGAGGCTGATATACTCCCGAATGGTCAGCATTGTACTTGAATGCATCCATAAATCATGACAACAAGGACATTATATTCAAGCAACCTGTGGCCCTTAAAGGTCGAATGAAAAAGAGAAGCTCAGGTTTCCTGGTTGCTGCAACCCAGATCTCCCTTCATCACGGATCATATTCTTCTCATGGGTTTGCCTAATATGACTGGCTTTATGTCCTCCCCCTCTGCATGTCTATCAGCACACCTCACTCCCTGCACCCCCTCCTCCCATCACTCTAAGAATTAAATATCCACAGACATATTATTGGCATTGTGTCAACAACTGGTCTCATGGATGATAAAACATGGAAATTCTAACACATAAAACAGCAAAAATCTCCCCTTTCATCATTTTATTTTGATAGCTTGGGGAGTGGATCCCACCTTAATGTGTTACAAAACAGTCTAGACGGCGTCCACTAATCACATTAATTAGCCTTCAGCCAGTCGGTATTTACACCAAAAACCTTACATAAAACCCAGCTAATATGGTGTGCATTAGTAAATTACTGACCACTCCCTGTCCTACCTAGTAAATCTAAATGTATGCCCATGTCTACATTAGCTTATTACATTGTGGACATAAGGGACACTTCCTCCCCTGTGTACATTATATGATTTGATATGGCAGTCACAAGATGTATGGAGTCTGGTAGGGCTGGTAATGTAATGGGAGTCTGGTAGACGTGGGTGCAGCTTCCCTTACCGAGATGATATGCTCATGAGTATTGAATGTATCTGCTGTTTCTGCTCAAGGAAACCTCAAACATATAAATCATGTTTCTGCTTTCAACTCATTGACAGAACTGCAAAACAAATAATATAAATTGGAAGCTGGGGCTAGAAAGAACATTTAGTTCAAGTTGAGTTAAACAGTCTGAGTAGAAGCAGCCAATGCTTTTCATGCGGTATGTTTTTCTCTACGACGTGAGAAAAAGAACTCGTTGGCACTCGGGGATATGCATATAGTATGGCGGTCATCTTAGACCTTAAGATCAGAATGAGAGAAATTATGTGTATGCAATAGTTTAATACCAATGCAGGTACTGCTTCTAGTATACATTTTTACATATCAACTATCCAGGCGAACATAACATTGTTTTTATAGAACACGCTACATTGCCCTTTCTGGTGAACATCCCCATAGCTTGTGGAGACAGACATAGCAGCGGCTTCCATTACGTTAGGTAACAAAACCGCTCTCTTCCTTACCATACCGACATAAGGCTGTGGTCTCTCACTGGACACATTCTCCTTCATATACACGACTCACACATTCTGTTCTGCACCATTTCCCACCCATAAGTCCCACGCCCTCATCCCTTTAATGGCCGCATAGTGCTCCTAAATGCTATGCTCTCATGCTTCATGATGTATGAATGCAGCTCTGCCATGTCTACTTGGCAAGACTCCATTCATACATCATGCCGTCCCTATGGTATTTACACACTCCCGAAGTGCTCGGCTTGATGCCCTAGCGAGTTACTCGCCAGGACTGAATTTATGCATCATAACATCCAAGGGAATGAAATATAAAACACTATGAGGCCCTTAAAGGGTCATGTATTCCTGATATATGTAGAGTACAAAAAAGCCAATACCCCAGAGCCTGTCTGAAGCAGAGGGCTCCACAGCCATATTTTCCGCCATCTTAGAGGCGGCGAGCCGTGAGCCACTCACGAGCAGGTTATATGGAGACTGAGCTGCTCGACTGAGGTGAAATACAAATACGTGTATGCTAGTCAATATAGGAGACGGTGAGAGAAAGACTGGGGTGTCTCTGAATACACAGAGTATGTATTTTAGTCATGAAGAGCATACAAATATGTCGTTTGTACAGATCTATGAGGAATTAGCAATTCTTAAACGATTTCTCTTTTTAAGAGGCTGATGATGAATTGGGGAACCATTTTGGCACTGGCATGACCAAAGTTTTTGGCCTTCCCCTGTTGTTCTTTTTTGGGGGAGTCTCTCCCTCAGTCTGTATTGATAGTACTTTTTCACTCGTGTCCACCATCAACTCTCTATGGCCTATTGAACCAAACATTTTCTTTATAAATGTGGCCCTGTGGACGGTAGGCATTAGGTGTTCTACATATACATAAGATATAAAACCATCGGTATAGGAACGCCTACAGTATTGCACATTTATCAGTATAAACCATCTTGCTACCGCCATGTTCTTAAATCATTATTTACTTCCTTTATCGTCATGGTGCATGAATGCATCCCTGGCCAGTAACTTGCAATGGCAGCATTCATGAAGGTATCATGCCACTGCTGTAAGCTTGATAAACCGTCGAATAGTCGGCATGATGCAGAAATGCAGCCTTGGCGTGTTACCTGTCCGGACTGCATTTATGCATCAGGGGACAAAGGCAGTACTGCATTAAATCACTATGCGGCCCTTAAAGGGTTAAGCTAACTACTATCTATCTGTGCCATGGCTCCAGGTAAGAACCGTATCACATGTCGCCCATATACCCGCAGCACTGACAGGTGAGCTCAGAGCATCAAAGTAACTTAACTCACCACCCACATCACAAAACCACCACCGTGTTCCCCAGAACCTCCTTTTTCATATTGATTTATTTCTCTGAGTAGGTTTCCCTACGACATGGCTAGACTCTGTGTCTTCTGGTGGTCTAACCTAATAAGACAGATAGTAGGGGAAGCACTAGAACACACACACAGGGAGCACTAGAACACACACAGGTGGAGGGTATACTTTTTTAGTAACAAGGGGGGGGGGCGTATTTTCTTTTCAAGGGCACGCCAAAATCTTTCCGGTACCCCTCACGAAAGGGCTGCCAATACCCCCCCCCCCTAAGATGGTTCAAATCTATCGCTACTCATGACCCCTTTACGTGCAGGTTATTTTTCAATGAAAAGGGGTGGATCCAAATAGCCCCCCCCCCTGTTTAAACATGACCACTCCCTTACCAGGAGGACTTGTCTGTTAGTTCTACCATTAAGTGTGGGAAATGCTGCACCGAACATCAACGTCACATTATTTTTCAAAGAGTTCTTAGCCTCAGATGAGAGGTACTATACACTAGTATAATGATATCGTATATCTTACTTACCGTTAGATGGTAAAGATGATGAGGTAGACACACCCAGCCTATAAGTCTTACTTATACTCTGATAGCTCTTCCTATATAGGTGTGGCATAGGAAGCACTTGGGCTGAAGGATAGACTCATTCTGTTCTGAGAGGAGAGATGCCGCCACCCACGTGCAATTACCTCGCTCTCTGTACTGATGCGGCCATATGTGCCAACCATTGGGTAGTGTATTGTAATTGGTTATGAGTTCTAGCTATTGCATGACTGTGTTAGGTTAGGAGAGTGAATGCCTCAGGTGGAGATCTGGACCTCAAAGAGAGGCTCTCTGATCACTCATATTTTAAGGACGGCAAGGATGGCAAGTCGCTAAACGATAAAATTTGGTGTAACTCGCCGGTGCTGCATTGGTGCATCAAGCTAATCCTTCGAGTGTGTCTCTACCCCGGAGAATCAGCATGATGCTTGAATGCAGTACTCGCCAGGGCTACATTCATGCATCATGACGACCAAGGGCATGATGCATTAATGCATTAAGCTGTCCTTAAAGGATTAAAGCACCTGCCTGCACCTCCAGCCCACCCACCTTATACTCAGACAGTACACACATTAATATTCCGTCTGGAGAAATGTTTGCACACCTGGTCTTGACACCAGAGGGCGCGCAGGAAGTAACCTAAGGTGCTCACTTCCGTCTGATGTCGTCCTGGCTTCCGGTCAGAAGAGACCACCTGACTTTCTGTAGGAAGAAAAGGGCCAGCACCTGATTATTGCAAATCACCACGCATCTGGTGGCACGCGATCTCGACCACAGAACCAAACACCTGATAAGGAAGACACTGCATCCTATTTAAGCAACTTTGAGCAAAAAAAAAAGGTTTCTAGGGTGAAAGGTGTTTAAAGTTGCTCTAAGGTGCTTAAACCAGGCCTTTCATCAACTTTAAACTTTGATAAACGTTGCTTAAATGGGATGGTTCATGCAGTGAATACTAAGGTGCTTTGGGGCATTTAGAACAATACTAAAGGCTGACTAAAGGAGACCTTGAACTGGGAGGAAATGAGCCTTTAGTGAGCCAGAAGCAGGGATTGCTTTCCTGGAATATGGAACGGATTTTGATATCACATCCCAAATGCATCTCCATCATCTCGGTTCGGGGCGGTACTCTGGTGGGGCTGGAGGGCCTTGGGAGCGGTATGAGGGGTAAATAATGCATAGTGTGGGGAGTGGAGGAGGGAGGGGAGCAGCTCTTGGGAGCAGCTCATGGGATGCATACCCCTGGGTGGGTTGTTCGTGTAAAAGGGAAGGAGGTGTTTTCGGTCCTGATTGATGGTAGTTTAATTGTTAGTACAAGGTAAATTAGTCACAGATTGTTCGGTAGGAATAGTATGCATGTGCATGGAGAATGCACATGCATATCTCCATGCCTTCATCTCCACAGAGGGCAGGGGTCTAAAAAAAAGTACAGTTCCTGTATAGGCGCAAGTAAATAAGTGTATTGACATGAACATTTCGACCATTTCTGTATCGCAAATAAGTGCATGTTTTGTACAAGACCAAAGTATATGCATTCCCCCGAAATGTATAAGTGCAGGTGTGCTTATTGAAGCGGCCACTTCTACATAGAACCACTAGGAGCACAGGTGCAGTTAGAGCCTTCAATATAGTGCTCAGTATAATTGAGCTGTTCCCGTGTGATGTATTGGAATGTGAGCAGGTGGGAGGGCTGAGGGAGCAGCTCATGGCGACTACACTGATATCCTTTGGCTCCCTATACGACCAATCTCTGTCACTAGTACCTAACCTAGTTAGTCATTTTTTGGATCACTGTACGACCAACATAGGTCAGCTAATATTTCAGGTTGGTCAGTACTGACCAACTCACCAAGTCTTTCTATTTTAGGCCAAGTCCCTTTGAGTAAGGCATTAGTAGCTATTAGCCATACATTGTTTTGCCTCTGTCATTCTTAAATAGCACTTGGTCATGCCTGACCAATGTCCCTATGACTAACCTGGGATAGCCACTAGAGACTAAGGGCCGGGGCTGTTAGAGTACTTGTGTAACATACAGAGAGTAGAGCAGGTGTAGGTGGTATAATTACATTACACGGCTGTCACACCAAGCACCTTATAAGCCTGCCAGGGACTGGGCCAAACGCTTTATAAACTCTCCTAGCCAGATTATAACTGATGACACCTACCCAGCTGCAAGGAAAACTTGGATTAAAAGTACCATATAGTTTTAATTCAATGAATGAATGAGAAAGATCTGCAGGATTAATGATACAAAACTATCTATATCCGCTCAACAGTTTTCCCAGTTTGAACATGGTTTTATTTTGCCATTCATGCCACTGGGACACTGCATATGGATATGTAGGATGGTGGCAAGTAGCATTATTCAATTGTAGTGTAGACATTAGCGTGGTGATATATTCCCGCCTACACTTCCCATCCTCAAATCAAAGATATTATGACTTCCATCGCCACAACACATCAGTATTTCATCTTGTATGTATGCGTGGTAAACACAATTTGTGAGCCCCATTGTCAGACTCAGATATGTTATTCACATAAGGGGCACATATTGTTTTAATGCTTTAATCCATACATCCCTGCACAGAGAAAAGAAACCGCGTCAAAAGGGAGTGAAACTTGCCTCTAGAATCACTCTCCTATGTGACTCCCTTAGGTCAGTCAGGGAGTCACCTAGGCTGCCTTAGGCCGCCTGGGCTACCGTAAAGTGGGGAGTCATTCTGTAGGCAACCTGGACTCCCTTTTAGCGCTGTTTATTTTTGCTATGTGGCGATTCTACTCTCCAAGGCTGCATCCATGCATCATGTGTATCCTTCGCAAAAGTGTACTAACCCTGTAGCGTCAAGATACTCGAATGTAGCCTACCACTGGCACTAGTACCAGGGCTGCCTTTATGCAATATTGCGACCATCGCAGATTAAAGTACTATGCGGCACTTAACGTTCAAGGGTTAAGTATGTACAACACGTGTACATAAACTAATTCCCTTAGAACAGTAATTGCATGGAGGGGGTCCTCCCACGGGATATGGGGACATAATAGTCTAATGAATTAAGGGAACAAATTGGCATTATACTTTATTACTGGATAAAAGTGCCAAACGTTTTTTACACATGGTTTGAACCAAGAACTTTCACTTTTTTCCTTGCTCCAAAAGAAATTTCCATGCTATCACTGTTTTTCAGCCATTTTGAAACGTGATCACCAAAATCATTGAAATAAACAGGAAATCTTAATTTGTAGAACTTTTATAGAAATATTTAGGGCTGAAACCATACAAGATGCTTAACTGGTAACTATAAATGTAGGTTAATATCCAAATCTAAATCATGCATTAAAATTCAAGATGGCTGCCCTTCATAAAGATGACTGTTAGATCACATGAAACCATATTTTTCAGGTCTACTTAGCTGTTTCTTTTGATTTGAAAAAAGGCTTATTCAGGGGGAAGGGGGGGGGTGCAACAGGATTGCCCCCACCCCCAACACAAAAAAAGAGAGAGTAGAGGAAAGATGGAGGAAAAGGAGAGAAGGAAATGAAAAGAAAGATAGGAAAACTAGCTCTTAATTTAAGAAAAGTATTTCAGGGGAGTAGATAGTATCTTTTCCTGGAGGGGGTATTCATATATATTTCTGAGCAGGTGGGGGAAAATGTGACTGGGGGGGGGGTAGTTCTAGTTTTGCCCACCAGGGGGCACAGTGATAGCAAAAGAGTGAAAAATAGGCCACAAAATGCACTAGGGCACTTTTAATGTAGAATAATCTCTTCTAAATGATCGTTATGCAAATCCCATAATGCATTTAAAGCTTATTAACTGTTTTCAGTTATACTTTTTAACTCATGTTTGAGAAGTGATTTTGACAAAACGTGCAGAAATATTTGCTATATTTTATATAGATCCTGTACCAGGTTATTTCCATTTTCCCCTGAGAGCAGGGGCATAGTCACACCTTCTGCCACCCCCTCCCCCCCCCCCCATTCCTCTTCTCAGGTTTGGGAGAGGGGCATGCTGCGGGCTGGGGGATTTCTTGAAGATGGAGGGGGGACGTGGTCCCTCCCCTACCATACACCTCCAATATCCCTCAACCTCACCTTCCATTCCATGTCCACTCTCCTCCCCTCCAGATCTCCTCCCATGCCCTGGCCTACCCCTGTGGCCTCTCCTCCCTCTACGACCTCTGTGTACTCAAGCCTAGGGAGAGGGAAGCAGTTGGAGGGAAAGGGAAGCATTAGAAAAAAAGGACATTCAGAAAATAGGATGCAAAACAAAAGAGTGTGGATTCACAGTCTTCCTTTTTGAAAGAAATATCAACTAGAACAACCCCTGACTGCTGGCTGCAAATGAATCTATACAGCTCTCAGAACCCACCAGAAAGAACCCTTTTGCCTCTAGATCTCGAAAATATCCTGTGGGTACCAAGCTCGCTGTACCCTGCTTGCAACTTTATATGTGACCTTAAGTTTTTATAAAAGGTTCCCAAGTTCAGTTAAGCTCTCCAACCGCACCCCTTCTTTCCCCTCAATGCCACTCCCTCCTTCTCAATGTGTTCAAATATATGTTATAGGTGGGGGGGCATGCCTTCAGGTGACAAAAGTATTTTTCCAAAGGATCTCTCCCTCCAAAAAAATCCCAAACCAAATGATAGAGGCTAGATGTAGATCAGACCTTTCATAAAGTGTGTGCAAAATTCATAAGAATGGACTATTTGAAGGCCATAAATTCAAAATTGTCTTGAGGGGGCATGCCCCCAAACCCCCCAGTGTGACAACTGCAGTTCACTTGTGGTGGCTGCAGCCCTTCGTTTGCGGTGTTCTGCTGCAATACCCATTCCATATAGATTGATCACATATCTCCCCTAGATAATCCTGCTACTACCAATGTTGTAACCTAACAGAGTATAACATACATGAAAACACATAGAATTACCCTTAAAATATATGAGCAGTTAAAAAAGTACTATTGACAGCTTGTGAAAGTAATTAAAATGAAAGCATCAAGCCACAATTAGTTTTGCCTTTCAGATTTAATTTTTTCTACCCATATTGCATTTTTTGGGGGCTGATTCTTTCATATTTATGACAATTATTGTATATTATGGCAATATTATTAGGTCTCAATGCTAGAAACCTGCAAAAGATTAACTTATAAAATTATTATTGTCATCTTTCACATTTTTCAGGAAAATGACCCAAAAATAATGTTGCAGGACACTCTTTGCTTGGAGCAAGGAAAAATATTCAATAACATTTATTTATCTACCTATAAACCAACTTTGGTACTTTTATCCAGAAATAAAGTATATTTCCCTTAATTCACTAGACTATAAGCCTGGCTGTGAGATTTGTCGGGGAGGGTGGCACAGGGGGAGCTGTGGCGGCACAGGGGACCCGTGTACGGTGAGTGGTAACCACCCAGGGCGCCAGGACGGGAGGGACGCAGGGGGTGTCTCATGAATAATTATCCCTCAGAGAGATACAAGTGTCACAGTCAGGTCCTACAGCATTTAGTTTACTGCTACTAGGGGGGTGCTGGAGGAAGGGGCACTGGAGGAGGGGAGGGGTACTGGAGTAGTGCTCAGTGGGTGGGGAAGCCCTGCCTAGTGCTGTTTCAAGCAGGGAGAGGCCATCTTTCTACTTTAGGTCCTTTAGCTCACTGGTCGAAGGGAGACTTAATTGGATGTGACTTGTGGGTGTAGCCCTGTTTGCCTCTACTACTCACTATCTTGTTCATTCATCTGTGTGGCGTTGCCTTTGGTATATATTTGGATAGAGTTGATTTTAGCTTTACATACTGTCCCTTTGATTTTCTACAAACGGAAAGTTCAGTACACACCCCTCAGGACACGTACAGACAGTCTGACTTCGGAGGTCTGTCTATGTCTGTTCGCTAATAAGCTCTGTATTCCACCCACCTCCCTCGTCCAATTACATTCCCTTTCTTCCTAGAGCCAGATTTATGTTTGACAAAATCATTTCTTCATCACTGCCCTCTTGGTAATGGATTGATTGAATTTATGTGGGTGAATGCATATTGACTGTATTACAGTTGATTTCTTGATATTCTATATATCCTTTAAAAAGCATGACGAATGCAAGCCTTTACTTTAACTCCTGTCTATGACCTGAGCTCATCTCATTGGCTGAATGTTCACGAAGTAGAATGCCAAATTGTTATCAGATGACAAGGGAACCATATTTTGATAATAAAATCTATAATAGCTTACAATAATACGTGCAGATACCAATTGTCACACAAGAAAGAGAAAAAGATTGACATATTCCTTCAGTTTTGATGTTATCATATAAAAATATATAAAGGAGGATCCAATACCAGCCACTGCTATGTGTACCAATATTATGTCGTGACATGTGTGTAGACCATCAATTACTTACGCTCTGTACCCTTTTCTATATTTCCAGAAGCGCCAGTTGACTGAAGAGGACGAGCCGGATACCCATCGTCTTCTCAACTGGGAGGCCAGCGTCACAGTCCTCAGTCGTGCGGCTAGAGACACTGGTCCAGGCCACGCCCAGCCAGTCTCCACATCCTCAACCACTACCGGAGGCACTGGGTGCTACCACCACAGTCGTCGGCACCACCATGCCCAGCGGGGCCATCAGGCTACCACCACACTCAATGGGAATTCCACCAGTAACAGTGGCTTGAACGGTCAAGGCTGGGGCAAGAAGAGGAAGTATCGCTCGTCGGTTCATAGCGACGATGCTGATAGCAGTGCCTCTTCCGAAACTAGCCTCGGGAATTTACCGACTGCATCAAAATTGGCCTCGCTGCGCCGGGTGACGGCACATATGACAATCGGTGACGACGAGGTGACTCTGATTACTAACCCGACCAATGAGGTCGAACTCGCCCACCACGCCCGCCATAGTGCCCACAGCGGTGGCGGCAAGAAAGGCGGTCAGTTCATACTCAATCCTCTCTCTGGCTTCCACCGTGCGCATCGGGGAGACCGAGACTTTAACGATAATAACGAAGAAGAAGAAGACGAGGAGGAGGAGGAGGACTCAGTGGTCTCCTCCAGTGATAGCGAGGATATCCCCACGTTAGTGCCTTCGGGGAGTCTTGACGACAGTACCAACGAAGACGAGGAAGACGAATACTCAGACCTCAACATGCCCTCAGGAAATAAAGTTGGTGACCTTGACCCATCGTTGCCATGGCGACGGCTGAGGCCTCCAATGACGAGAGGTACCAGCCTGCCAGTGGCAACCAGCCACAAGGATGCCCGGCCCAAGTCAGCCGAGTTCCACTTGGATCTCAATCAAAGCTCGTCACGGACCAAGCCTCCAAGTGGCAAGGTCAAAGGTCATGTGCGGTCGCCCTCAGATGGCGACAAGAACTTCCTGAGCTTGGTACGCAATGGCGGAAGTGTCCGGGACCGCCTGTCCCGCGACAGTCCACAGCGGTCACCAAGCCCCAATAGTCCAAGCATCCTGCACCGTCTCGGCATCTTCGGTCTGAGACGTGGATGCAGCAAAGAGAAGGATAATATCAAAACCTCTGCCTCCATGGAGCTACCGGCAGAGCAAAACAATAACAATAACGGTGTGGGGAACGGTAGGACAACAAACTCTGGTAGCGGAGATGGGAGGCACCGGAGTCGGCTCCGATTCAGGAAATACTCAGCTGGGGCAGTGACTGTCATCAAAGATGAGAACCAGAACCAGCAGCCTCCCTCCCCTCCCATTGCTGTATTCAGCAGTGATGAGGACATTTCCTCTGTGCCCAACACCCCCAAGCATAACCAGCCGGTGCACACCCCGCCCTCCGCCATACCCTCATATCTCAACTCAACCACCCCGACCGCCCATTACCCACCCTCAAATTCCACTCAAAATGCCCAACAACAGAAACAACAACAACAATTACAAAAACAACAACAATTACAAAAGCAACAACAATTGCAAAAACAACAACAATTACAAAAGAAACAACAAAAGCAACAACAAAAGCAACAACAAGCTCCCATACCAGATATTTCTCCCCCTGCTGCTGCTACTCATGTTAATTCACCACCATCGACTCTTTCAATCACTCCGGCCAGTGTGCAAAACCTTAACAAAACTCCTGGTAGTAGTAGTATTCCACTACGGACCACATCTTCCTATTGGGGCACCAAGAGGCCGCGACCGATCTCCCCGCGTTTAGAGCAGGAGATCAGCACGTTGCTCTTGTCCCCGACCAAACCTACTGCTGCTGACACTGTGAATGCCAACCTGAGGCCCACGCTGACCCAGCCTCGACCCGAGCCTCGAGCCCGCTCTGAAACCAGAGTGCGGCCAGACTCGAGAATGCAGTCTGAGCTACGTCCGAACCTGGAAACTAGACGAGGCTCAGACTCCAAGGCTCTTGATCTTGGGTCAAGGACTGGTAAAGACAGGAAGGGTTCTATACCCACCGTGGAGCCTTCTCTTGCCAAAGCACAGCATTTTACGACTGAGCCTACTCCTGTGGTGATGACTCAGAAGGTGATAAGTTTTGCCACTCGCCCAACGCTGACACGGCTGCGTGAACAGAATCGGATCGACCGTTCCAATCCACCTGATACAGAAGTTCCATATACACGCTATCGCAGATATGGGGACCGGAAGCACCATAGTGCTGATATGGTAGAACCAACTTCAAGCAAAGAAGAACCAACTCGACGTGCTCCACACTCAACGACTGTCAATCAAAATGAGAGACCCGCAGTATCCTCAGAAGGTCAGAGGGCCTACAGCCGACAACGGCACCATACTGTGGAGGTAGGAAACATCATCATCAAAACCCCAGAGGGTGAGCGGGAGCGTCCAAATAGCTGTAGTATCTCAGGCACTTTTGTCGCATCCAACATTGAACGACGATCGGGTGGTAGCCACCGCAATATCGGCATTGACAGTTACCGGAGGATTTCTCCCGGCGGAGCCTATATTGTCCACATGAGTCCATCTCGGTGGAATAGACCAACTTCAGGTCTCGAGTCAGCCCTCTCGATATCTCCAAAGTCTGATGGTTCTGCCTCGACAATATCTAGTCCTGGCGCTGTTGCTTCAACCATTCAGTCTGGTCCGCGGTTAGCTTATGCTAGAGTGGCCAGTACTCAATTTGACTCGGACCCAAAAGAACAAAACAACTCAAAGACCACAATAACTACTCCCTCTCCGACCACCATGCCATTACCCACTGAACGTGGGCAACCTGACGTTACAGCCCCAATTTCTGTTTCTAGTCAGAAAACAGCTGACAGTGTCTCCAAGACGATGTCATCCAACTCGGTTTCAACCAATCACCGAGAACCTCACAGTGGTGCTTCCGGTCTCCTGGCCAATCACAGGGCGTCTTACAGTGGTGCCTCTAGCAGTAGTAGTAGCAGCAGTAGCAGCAGCATCAACAGTAGCAGGGCACAACGACGTACGTCATCCGACGACGTCACGCTCTTCCATCACAGAATTACTCCGGGACCGAGTAGCTCGCATCTAGCTCGCTCCATGTCGAGCCCCTCTCGCTCCGAGCCTCCGATCCCGGACCCCACGAGACTCAGCAGTAGCTACCCTTGGGCTGGACGTCGTGGGTCACGCTCGAGTTCTCCGCACGCTGGTATTTTCGGCGTCACAGCCTCGCCGACGTCACTGACGGCAAGTCGCCCAGAGTCACCCATGACGCCACATCCGGCATCACCGCGACGTTCCACCCCGTCGTCACCGCACACTTCCCTGCCACCCTCACCTGCTACAACGTCACCTGCCACGACGTTACCACGGACTATGACGTCATCAACGACGTCGACGACGTCAGCGACGTCATCAGATCCCTACGTCGTCGAGGACTTCTTTATCGGAGTACGTAGACCCCTTGGCCGAGGCTATTCACTACAGGAATCAAACCGAGGCTCTATAGCCGTCAGACCGGAAGTGCTGGGATACCATGACCTCATCGACAAGAGGGTGAGTAACTGTTGTCTTTTGTCATAAACAGCTGTCTATCTCACTATGATTATTTTATTTCAAGAATGTGTAAAAGTATGGTTACCGTATTGTTGTGTATGAGCGCTGGGGCGCTCTTCAATTTGGCAGGCCTTTTATCACCAGCGTTTATTCAAGGACATGTTTTGAGTGCTTGAGAAACATTTGGAGGCCCCTATACCCCCGGCGCTTATTCAAGACCGATGCTCTTTCAAAACCAGGCGCTTTTTCGCGACGGTAGGGTATGAATGAATGAAGGTATAATTTATATATAGGCCTACCTGGAAAGGTAAAGTATATAAAAACACCCATATAAAGGGAATATAGAAGTGATGATCGTAAACATACATTCTTAGAGTGAACAGGTTATGTTAAACTAGCAAATCATGTGCCACAAAATTGAGATAATATTATTATTGAATTATAAAAAGCACTGTCCTCCTCTTGACCCCCTTTTGGTACAGTGACTGATTCGGTGCAGCACTATTGATTATCATATTGCAGAGTACGGAAAAAAAGTAATTCATCTTCTATAATATGTATACCACTAAGCGCTGTGGATGATATCACTATGCTGGTCTTTTGTCTCCTTTGAACCTGAGATGATGGGGGTATGACGGGGGAGTGGTGGATGATGGATGCGTGTAGGCCTATAGATATTATATATATATAAAAAAAAAAAAAAAAAAAAAAAATATATATATATATATATTTATATATATATATATATATATATATATATATATATATATATATATATATATATATATATATATATATATATATATATATATGGCTCAAAGCTTCAAAGAATCGAGAGTTACCAACAAACTATGGCCACGTATTGTAGGTGCAAGGTAGAGGTGTGTGATTGGGAGTGTACGCACGGTGCACACGGTGACATGAACACCAAGTGACGCTACCCATACATTATGCCTGTCCTCCAGTACAACCAGGTAGCTGACAGGGGTGGGGGCCAGGGGTAGGTCACTGCAGGAAGTCAATACCACACCTGGCCACACCTGAATGATGCATGACAGACAGCATACTCCTCCAGGTGTAGTAGGTGTGTGTGGGAGAGGGGGGAGGGGGTTAGTTTACATCCACTATCTCTGTCAACGACGCTATAGATCTGTATCAATTACGTATACCGGCAGAGGCTGACCATACAAACGCTGTCTGTGCAAGGGGGAAAAGCAATTTGTATCAAACTGGGTGTATCAAAAGTGGCTATCTGTATTAAGAATAAAGGCTGCCAGTGGGATATAGTTTAGATCAATGAAAATTGTTTTCTCCCTACACTGTGGAATTCTTAGGTGTCAGTCTCGCCAGTACTAGAATGTACGTAATGGCTGCACCCACATGACATTAAGGTTGACCCCTATATGCAGCACCTATACGATATATTACAATGTGTATACAGACTGGTATATGGAAGTTGGTTTTACTTCCTAACCCATTGGGGCTGCATACCTTGAAGAGGGTGTGGTCATTTCTTAAAATCGACATGGTGACATGGCCATTTCTTAAAATCGACATGGGACATGGCCAGTTAAGTGACATGTGACATGGGCATTTCTTAAAATCGACATGCGACATGGGGCTTAGTGACATGAATATAAAATTCTCATAATTTTAGTGTAAAGTATGCTGCCCAAATCTATCTTCAAATTTTGTCCTTTTGGGTAGTCAAATTCCAAGATTTTCCCCAAGATCCCCAATTTATTAGTGACACTATATATATAGTGACATGGCTTTTAAGTGACATGTGACATAGCCATTTCTTAAAACCGATATGCGACATGAGGACCCCCCCCCCCCCCACCACCTCTGGTGGAGACAAACATAACAGACCGACCACGGCAGATTTCCAGGGCATTTTGGACATACACATGACTAGATAGGTGAAGTTAGTGGGTAGCTTAATATGGTTAATTGCATAGTGGACGAATTAGTTTCAATACCTAGAACATGATAATGTGAAGTATATCATGTGTTTGATATGCAATGCCTATACAAATGTACAGAGCCATCAATATGCCTCCAGGCTCCAGTCATCCAGGAAGACCACTCTCTGGGCCAGAGTTCTGTGCCCGTGGGTCTGGAGGAGCACCACCTCCCGGTGCCGCCGACTGGTGGGATGTACACGAACTGATCCCAGACCAGCTATGCCGTAGACCCCTAAATTCCACAAGGTGACATTGTCATGTTTGACAATGACAAGGGCAATAATATGATAGTGGTATAGGTCATGAGTATTTCTGAAAATCGACAGGACGACATGGGAATTCCTTTGAATAGACAGGGGATATGTGGCCTCCCATGTCATATACCAGTGGAGGTATGAGCCCTTTGGCAGGGATGTAAATCGTAGTGTGCATATGTCATAGCGAAATAATATGGCTAGAGTCGATGTGGTCAGTATATTTTGTAAATATTATCCTCGCTATAGTGACCATATCCCGTTTGACCACTAGGAAATGCTTAAGAATGGGGTGTTTGCCAAATGCAATCAAGGTACAATGTTCCATTACTCGTATTTGAGCTTCACTGAGCAGGGTCGGATCCAGGAATTTTATAAAGGGGGGTGGGGGGCGTGAAATAGGCAAAGTACTGGGGGTATTGAAAATGTTAACATTAAAATATGCAGGAAAATAGAGGAGGGGGGCGTACGACGGGTCCACCCCCTCTGAATCCGCGCCTTCACTGTGCACATTACTTTTAAAATGCAGGCTTATTTAGACAATGCAATCAATGAAATGATTAAAAGACACAATAACCTAGAATAGTGGAGGTAAAATCCCCAGCTGATCCCATACTACGGTGAGTTGCTCAGGACAGAGAGGGTTAATTAACGAAGCACAGTGTTAGTTCCAGAATTTGGCACCAGGGGGCGAAGGCGGTACCTTCGCCGTATCACCGTCTGAAAACCATCTGAGGGAGTTCACGTGTGTTTCTGTGTATGCTGTTCACAACACAACTGTAATAAAGGGTATATTTATAATCTGAACATGGATACATCTTATCCATACTTCCCTCGTTATTTGAACAATAGCTAGATATGAAATTATGATTCCAAGGGGGGAGGGACTGTAAACCTATACATATTTGAAATTCTTGGTGTGGTTCCTTTGTGATTCGATATCCTAAATTAGTATGAGGGATTATCTACATACCTGTATACTTCCTTTTAATTTCACAATGATACAAAAACCAAGTGCCCTCTCTTTAACGGGAAATGGATGTGATAGAGGCGGAATATGTTATCTGTTGGTTAACCAAAATTGAAAGTAACTGTCATCTACTTTAACAAATTAATCAACATTTCAGAAACTATGAATCAAAATTATATGATTAACAAAAATGACATAAAATGAATCACATGGATATAAAGTGGCATCTGTCTCTTATCATCAGCCCTTTAAGGATGACGTAGTGATATACGTGTTATGCTCTGTGTCGTTATGAGCCAGTACTTCATTCATGCATCATGCCAACCCTTTGACGTTGATACACTCCCAATGAGTCCCCATGCAGTGACCAGCGAGTTAATCGCCAGTACTTTCTTTAGTGCAACATGTCGTCCTTAAAGGGTTAAAGTAGCAAGCCCTGCCTTGGCGTATTGATCAGATGACATTAACCGTGCGGTGACCACAGCTGTGTGTCTGTATGAAACGTCCACTAACACTGCCTCCGCTTACAACGTTAACCCTCCCCACCCCCTACACAACCAGCCCCAGCAGCAGCAGCCCAGGCAGCTATAGTAACCCATGCAGCCCCGTGACCACCACAGTCAATGCTGTATAGACATATAGCTCGGGCTGACTAGAAAGGACAGCATGGGCGGCTAGATAAGCTATACTGAAAGCATAAATACGCAGCCTAAACATATTTTCTCATTTCAAGAAAATAAGATAAGTAATCTCACGTGGCGGATGAAGGACTAGTTTAAAAAAAGTAAAATATCTGAAAGTTATTTTAATCTACCGGTAGTCGTTTAACTGCCATGTGAGATTATTTATTTCATTTTCTTGAAATGAGAAGCACTATTTTTGCCTTTGCAGTATGCTTGATTCATATTTTCTTTCCGGTTTCCAAGAGATCTATAATACAGTATACGCTTTCCTTGCAGAACCTAAGGGTAGAATGCCAAATGTGCTCATGGTGTAATGTACTAAGCTGCTACATGAGAATAGAACATGGCGAAAGTAGTTAGATTTAATTAGAAATGCATAATTAGGGTTGTGGAGTTTCAGATATAATAATTATTATAGTAACACAACCATGCAGGTCAAGCTAGACAGTCAACAGAGTTCAGAGTATTAATAGTTACGTTGCATGTCATGATATACAAGAATAGACAAAATAGACAGATGACTGGATGGGGATGCCATAGCATGCATGCTACAGTGATATCATGCAACTACGATTATGTTTGTCTCTAACCATGGAAATTAAATTGATTTTAATTATATAGGAGCATACACATGATTTAAGAATAAATAAACAAAGGTTCAAGATAACCAGCTGTGAAAGATTTGAGTGCTCCTTTGTACCGATTTCGTGTGATTATCAACTTTTTCTTGAACACATAAAAACATGTTCATGTTGAAAGAAATCGTTTTTTGCCTGGTTTTAGTGGTCTCACAGGCCGTGAGATACTGGAGGGGGGGGTTATTTGATGGGGGGTTGGGGTGAGATACAGCGTTCTTTGGTTAAATCAAGAGGGCTGCCGTATTCACCATTGAATCCTCTGGGCCGTTCCTTAGATACCTGAAATATGGGACATGCTGGCCACTGGATTCTCATTACAATGCGACAGGTATATGAGTCTATGTCCAACCAGAGCAACCCCACAAGGCCTATTTCCGTCTGATTCACCAATAATTATGAGCATACCTTATTCAAACTTGGTTGTACTTCAAGGGAGAGGTTCATTTGACTGGACTGGATAAATAATGGATGTAGAGAGGCCTAACGTATTCCGTTATAACAAGAGGCCAACTAGGCCTACAAGTAGGTTCTCTTGGTTGTCATGATGCATGAATGCAGACGTGGCAGGGAGACGCGCCAGGGCAGGGATGCAATCATGCATCATATTGTCCTTTCAGGAGTGTATCAACCCTGTACCGTAGTGAATACATCCATATCGAGCAATGACAGATAGGTATATTGCTTTAAAGCACTCTGCGACCATTAAAGGTTTAAATATCCCAATAAATCTAACCTGATATGGTCAAGAGCTGCACTGCTGCATAGCATTAACCTGAGCCCCATTAAAATCCATATCCAATAGCTGTGAGCTGCTCCCGTGGTGGTGAGTAGCCCAGGGCTGGGGGAGCAGCTCATGGAGGATGAGGAGCAGCTCACGGGAACTTTAACCCTTTAAGGGCCGCATAGTGCTTTAATGTGCTACAAAAATGTATATATTACCATTGGCCATTATGACGGAAGAATGCAGCCCTGGTGAGTACTGGCCATGCATGATAACCTTTCAGGAATGTATCAGACCCAGTTCGGTCAGCATAAAGCTTGAATACAGCACTGGTGGATTACTCGCCAGGGTTGCATGCATGCATCATGACGATGGAGGGGATGATATCAAAGTACTATGCGGCCCTTAAGGGGTTAGCTAAGTCAGTGTGTGCAGCAGCTGTGGGATGTACCCCTACTCCAGGGTTTTATACTCCAGTGTGAGATGTAAGTGAGGAGGGTACAGGAGGGGTAACTGGCCTGTTGGATAAGGCTGCTGGCAGCCGTCCCTACTGGAGGTAACAAGCGTGTACATTGGATATAGGGTAAAGACGACGGACTAAACTACCCTTATACTGACTGTGTGTTAATACTTGAGTAACAAGCTTGGGGTATTGTCCTAATACCTGGACATACTGGGGAAATGGATTATCTGACGTCTTCAAGACCTGGATTATTGAGACATTCCTGAAGGCATTGCACTCGGGGCAATAGAATGGTGCCCAGAGCTTCTCAAGATACATGTTCATGTACCCTGCCAGGACAAACAAACAAACAGAGAAGTAGCTCTCAAATTAAGTCATCATAACTCTTCATGGCATGTTCTATGATTTACAGTGTATAAAAAACAGTGCTGGATATATGAGTTCAATTCCTGCGGCAGTGGCAAGATTTATTTCCAACAGACAGAATGCCCATGGGGGAGTGGCGCACTTGGAGCGCAATAAAGAGTCAAGCAAAACGAAAGGTGAGACTATGTTTGCTTCAACTATATATACGTCCAACTATAGTCTCGTCGTACAACATAGTATAGCATTATAGTGCATTGAACTTCCTCCCAATTACTCCAGGGTCAGTGCTATGTCTCTAGGGCCATTCACCCTGACAGATAAGGACAAATTACGGCCCGTTCTCGCCAACTTGCCCTAAACACTGGCAGGTTCTTTGTGAGTATCCTCCTTGCCTCTAGGATGTTTACCTTCATGTCTTTTTATGCCTAGATATGTTGCAGTTTCTCTCTGTATGCATCTCAACGGTTGTATCTTAAATGAAACATTTATTTAGCAGAATACTGATAGATAAATATAGCAGAGCATAGACATATTTTTAAACGTAATCCCAGTTATAGTTATTTTAACACGAGCCTCTCAATTGCCAAATAATTCTGACATCTAAATAGCGGCCAACCATATTCATTATCTATAGATAACCCAAGGGCAAGTTTAATGATATAGGTGAATGGGAAAGGTCGAACGGTAATCCCAGTATATATTACTTGGAATACATGTTGTGTACCAAGTAGGCCTATCCACCCATCTGCCCATGCCTTTCCCTTGTACAACCAACCTTAGAGATCCTTCCTAATGATGGAGATCCCGAGTCTCAGATGGTTATCAGGCCAGGATTACCTGAGACATCCACCTGCCTCCTATTGTACTCCTGTGCCGGACACCTGAGTTAACCCTTTACAGGTAGCATACTACTTTAATGCACCATGCCCTTTGTCTGCATGATACATTCATACATTATGTCGACTATTCAGGAGTGTATCGACCCTATAGGTCTGGCATGCATGATGTTTGAATCCAGCTCTGGAGAGTTACTCGGCAGAGCTGCATTCATGCAGCATGACGACAAAGAGGATAGCAAATGAAATGACTATGCAGCCCTTAGATGGTTTAAACTACGGGAGGGGTTGGATCCCTTGACTCGTTACCTGTTGTGTTACCTGACCCACCTGGACACCAGGATGTAGGGGCGGGTCTAGCTAACACCTTGTACAGGAGAGGTGTTGGGAACCTGTCCACAAACAGGGAGGGGGGAGCTAACGTCGGTACAACAGATGCTGGAGCTAACACACGCTACTTGCACTTTGGACAATTGCAGGTTTTGTTGGATCCAACGCTAAAATCAGACAAGCATGCAGTATGACCATGTTCAGTGTTGCCTTACCCTTTTTAAGGGGGCGAGAGCAAGCAGACACATCTTGACCTCTACGATCGGGGGAGGGGGGAGGGGCAAATTTGACAACTCCTTTGAGGCAATAATGCGTGCAGGGTATACATGAATTGAGGATTGAGGCCTATAATGTGGCCACTCAGTTGAAAGGAGAAATTTCACCAATCAGCCCCCATGCGTGTTGTTAAAATATGTGGAATTATTTATTACTCCCTTATGTCTCCAAATGTATTATTACATGTATACCAAATGCTTATGATACAGTATAGGCATGGCAAGGCTTGGATCTCCAGCAAGTTATTTAGCCCTTAACAGCAAAGAGGAAATGTGAATAGAGAAGGAAGGTGGGGTGTGGGGGGTGTTGGGCCCCGACCGTTGGTGGCACAATAGACCCATAGATTATAGAGTAGAGGAGACCAAATCGAGACGGCCACACTATACAAGTGTAAAGTGTAATCGTGGAAATCCGGGCACCCCAGAGCCTCTTCCCATTCAGTGTCTCCATCCAGTTTTGAATGTTTCGCAGTTTGGTGATCCTCAGCAAAAACCACTGCTTTCTACGGAGAGTTCATTTTCTCTATTTTCCCCGTACCTGTACTCTAAAATATCAAGTCACTTCATCATTTTGAACATATGAAACAGGAATGAGGACATGATCATACTATTTATCATGGGGTTGAATATACATAACTTTGTTATGTTCAGGGTAGATAAATCTCGAACGTATTATTATTCATTGGGTTCGAGTTATATGGCCAGATTAATTATTCAAAGGTTGATTCTATCTAGCAGGCTCCCAATAGATATGTAGCCTGTCTACTGGTAGGGACATTCATAGAGGTGTATATTGTATTGATTGCCATGGAAATAGGTATACTTGGT
Source organism: Harmothoe impar (assembly GCA_947462335.1). Classification (NCBI taxonomy): domain Eukaryota; kingdom Metazoa; phylum Annelida; class Polychaeta; order Phyllodocida; family Polynoidae; genus Harmothoe; species Harmothoe impar. Next base: position 19,931,850 of record OX381714.1, read on the forward strand.
CCTCCTATCTTCCACACATTCTAGGCTCCATCTACACCTATTAAACCTAACACTTCACACCTGTAATACTGGTAGACGGGCTGATTGATGTTTGACACATGACAGGCATGATTTACATCACACTCTCCTCTACTTTCCTTCTAAGCTGGTCAAGGTGTCGGACAAAGCTGACAAAGCTGCAAACTTCCTTAGGGAGTGTTCATTTATTAATTACAGGGGGGGTGGTGAGATTTCATGCGGAGGGGCGAAATTTTTTTACGCCCCCCCCTCGAGAGCGCGTGGAACGTTTCGCGGCCCCCCTCGCCGAAGGCGGCGAAAATTTTCCGCCCCCCCCTTTGAACTATAGTAACGCGCGGGCTTTTTTGCTAAAAAGGGGCTTAAATTTTTACGCCCCCCCCCTCAAGAGGGGTCAGAATTTTTTACGCCCCCCCCCCTCAGGAGGGGTCGGAAATTTTTACGCCCCCCCCCAAACCAACCACCCCCCCTGTAAATAATTAATGAACACTCCCTTATAGATCGGGTTCTGTACCGTATAGCTAAACAAAACCGTGTCAAAATGTTATTCACAAAGTCTGAATCAGTGCGTGGGCTCCTATTGCAGGTCATAAGTTAAAAAAGACAAAAACAAATAAAAGGCTAATCGTAAAAAATGCTTTTGGGATATTGTTGAGTTAAATGGTTGTGGCTTCGGAATGAAAAAAGCGAGGATGAAAAATATGTTATGGTGCCATATGGCCCTTATATATACCTCGTGGTTGGGCATATATAGCAGTACTTACGTCCGTGAGTAAGTATGTTAAAGTGGGTGGGCAAATAATGACATAAAATAAATTAGAAAAAAACCCACTAAACTTAGAAGATCTGATATTCTGCTGCTCTGAAAAAGTGGTATTATAGCTGCTTTTATTGGACTTGTGCTCTTAGATATGGAGTGTGAAAAGCATTAACGGTACTTTGTTTTACTGAGGCATAAAGCCTAAGTAATGTATGGTGCCTTTCTGTTCTGTAAATGACGATGAAGGGTGTATGGAAAATGTATGCCGTAGAAAGAGTACATATCTGGTATTATCCCTTGTGTAAATACATTGTGTATAATTACCGGTATGTGAGAAACCGTACAGAAAGGGAACCTCGTGCCCCTTTGAGTAGAGCATCCTTTCTGTTTGGCTGCTCGACTTATTGAAGACAAAAAACGTGATGGGGAAAAAAAAGATAATACCCGGTACTTTTCCCTTATGATGCACACCTGGTGTTCAAATCCGTACATTTTTTCTCCGTAGGCAACATATACCTCAAAGGAGAAAGCATGATCTATATAGCCCGCTCAGAACATCCATTCTGTGTAGCTGTTCAAGTCATTACACATATACTGAAGTAAGGCCATATAATGACTGTACATGACTCACATTCCAAGGTATTTGATATCCTATATATATTGTTGCGGTATGCATGTTATTACTTATTGTGGGCTTCATTAATGGTGGTCAGCAGTAATAGAGCTAGATGTATGGCTGCGAGGATTGGCTGCCTCCTGACACACAGCTGACAATAAAAACGTTGTCATTCTGTAAGGTTATTAGCGCGTGTACCGTTATGATAATTACCTGAGTATCTTAGACAAGTTAGAGAGGGGGGGAGTGCTGAAGTTTGTACTTCATTTTGTATATGTATAAATTTATTACCAATAATGATAATGATGGCTTAACCTGAGACATAGGCATTGATGTCTATGGTTCTGTCTTGAACTGATTATCCTCTTGGTGGCTAAAAAACATATACTTTAAATAGCACTTGCCAACTTACTCACCTGCAGCCTCACCCACCTGTACTACTCACTCATTCATAGCCTTATCCATTCACCCACCATTCAACCCATCCACTCATTCACTTCCTTCATACTCAAAACAGTACAGAAATACCTAGTAAAACCTTAGAGTATAATGCTGGCACGACAATATAACGTACAAAGCAGTGATAGCTCAGACAAAACACAGTTGATTTTCTGGTCGACTTGTTCAATGCCTGGCCACACACCCAGTAGCACTCAGGAGGAGAGGGAAGAGAGTAAAGGGCTTTGGTCAGGGAGGCCGCTGTATCGGCTACTGGCGGCAAACGTTTTCAGCGTCCTACTCTCCATCCACAGTCGCCCTCTATACTACTCACTCTCCCCCCACCCCACCTGACACCCTCCCCTCCCTCCCTCCTCCCGGGCTCCCTGTGAGGAGGAGGAGGAGCTGCCAGCGGTGGCCACCAACCAGTAGATGCCGGGCTTACAACAGCAACGGCCGTGTCCAAAGGAGGTGTACAGGCTGCAGCCATTCATACAGTGTCCGTCCGTGCTGTCCCACCTCACCGCCCCCCTTAATACACCCTCAGCGTATCATCATCATACCTGGGGTGGATTGCCAGCCAGCCAGCCACTGGAGGAGTTACAACACACTGGAGTACTACTAGGACAAGGTCAATAGGAGACTGGTGTAGCCTGCTGGAGGACATGTATTAAGCATGGGTGAGCTGTTGGAGGACGGAGGGACGGTATGACAGCATGGCTATGGTAGGTGTGGGTTGATGTTAATTCTGATAACTGTGTACAGCAACTGGAGAAATGGCCGAGCTTAATGTCACTGTATGCAATGATGTGTTCAGGTTATTGTAAAGCTATGTAAGTGATATGGTAAATATATTAATATGGCATTGGTTGATGATATAAGTAGTCTGGGTATTTTATAGGTATAGTCCAAGATGGAGTGGTGGCCCACATCTTCATTCGCCCAGTTCAAACGGTGACAAGTAGGTGGGAGGGGTGGAGTTATGAATCAATGTTGGTTTGTACTAAGATGGCGGGATATTTAAACGGTATATAGTATGACATTCTCAAGACATTCGCAATACTATAACATCAGGTATAAAACAGACCTGTATGTTGATGATATATTAATACTATATTATAGTTTATTGAACGATACATTAATACTATATTATAGTTTATTGAACGATATATTAATACTATATTATAGTTTATTGAACCACACGTCTATTACATACAAAGCAATTGGTACATGTATATTGTGAACTATTGGAAATGCCTAACCCATTGACAATATGCATGTAATATCTACGGCATGAAGACACATGATTTTCAATATACATCTACATGCTGCACAGACGTTTCTGTTTCTCAATAGGGGACTTCTCATGCACACAATAATTTGATCACACAATCTTCTATTAGCGATATAAAGTACCACATGGTTCTATCTAGTCATCGGGGGAATTAGGCCTTTCTCAACTGCTCAAGAGTCTAAGGTCCTAAGAAATAGAATACTATAGATGTGTTACAGATGCCCAACACCGGATTCACTGGGTCTACCTTGGAGGCTGTGTTGATTGGCAAGCTCAGCAATTCTGACATTACTGCAATTCGCCCTAACACTTGTTAAGACTAACATGTCAGCCTTGATGGCTGCCATGGTATCATAGGGGGCCGCCAACATACACAATACCAACTATAACCATGGGCCCTTCCCAGGGGGTGCATACACGGGGTGGGCAAATGGTGGCGGGGGGGGGGGGGAGGGGGCGGGGGGATGGGCACCGACACCTTCCCCCACCTCTCCCAGTAGTCTATGGAAATTTGGTCAAGCAGAAACAGGTGGAAGGGGGTGTGGGGGTGGGGGTGGAATACAAGGAGGGGGGGGGGACTACCCTAGGTCATGAGGTGAATGTGTGTATACAGGGGGTCTGTATACTAGACAGTGGTCTCTAGGTTACTACAGGTAGACTACATCAATGCAAGAGGTAGCCAGCCAATATACAATATAGGCAGTGGTAGACATCTCCAATATAATATATATTATGCTGCTGTTACCATAGAAACATACGGTATTGATGCATCCCACACACCGAGGTGTGTATTATGTAATAAGAATTCCCCGGTTATTCTGTATAGCTGCTAATGTACTTATTTTTATTAGTCAATCTAATAAATATATCATTATTTTTGGTAGAATGATCGGGACATCCTAACATAAGTATACACGGTGATGACAAACCTTATATTATGTAACATTGAAATATTGTATTTTTGGTCAGGTTACAAAACGTCAATACATTTATAGTTCACCTTCACTAGCTCGACCATTCACTATCTCAGACAGTAGCTGTTGCCCTTATATGTTGTACTATATTAGACTTGAACCCTCAGATAATTAGCTTCCTCAGACATAATTCCTTGCATTTTCCAAATTGAAGAGGTCATGGTTGTAAGTCACACTAAGGGTGGCCTCCTATGTGTGCATGGTCTTCTTATATTACACTACATTATTCAAATACTATATGGGTCTATATCCGTATACTATAGCACTATACAATAAGGAAAATGTTATTGATGCCGGCTATTTCATCTCTCAATAGTGTTATTATATTTGATCACGCTATAAAGATGACCCCCCCCCCCCCCCTTAATTCCTGTGTGGGTTAATGCATATACAATAATACACTACCCCACCTGCTGCTACTTTATGTTTAGCTTCCTGATCCACGACCCCTTCTGAATAGCACTCCTGCATGTTATTACATTGTGTACATGATTTCACTTTAGTATTGACCTAACTGAAGTGCACCACGTTAAAAGGCGAACCCCCACTGGCATAAAGTTTTACATTAGTTAAACAATAGCATGAGTACACACTCTATGCACACACTTAGCATCATTCTTCCCCTACAATAGGAGTATAATGTATTGTGACATAACAATAGCTTAATGCCCCTATTAATGCCCTTGTGTGGCAACAAAGGCTAGTGAAGTGGTACTTGAGGGGTTGGGTGCGTTGTGACTTACCTGTCTCATACAGGGTAGATCACCGGAGTGTGGAGAACAGCCAAACGTGCCCGTATCCCTCAGCCCGGGCCCAGTCAGGGTACACACAACCAAACTGTGATTGCCCCATCACTGCCCACACATTGTTGTCATAGCAGAAAAAGTAGGCTTGTTATAGCCTTTGACAGTGTGTATCAAATGCATAAATGTCACTACCGGTATTTCAACTTACCAGCATAGGCATAGACATAAAATGGGCTAATATGATTTCAGAAAATGCTATATGGTTTCATAGTCGCCTTCCATTTATAAATCTGACTGAATCGACAAGCCTGTTACCTTATGGAAATATATAAGATACGGATAGAAAGTTCAGCTGTGCCTATAGCCCCAGAATTGACCAACCGTCACCTCAATAAACTTCAGTAAAGATTCAACAAAGTTTATCAGACCACTAGCACCTCCCAGAATGCCCTGCCGCGGGCAGCATCCGGAGGCTAGACGTGATCTCGTGCTGCCCACGAGGCTTGAGGCGCTTGTTCCCGGTGGACAGCTGTACTTTACTTTGTTCCCGACGGGCAGGTCGGGAACCAGCCTGATGGGGTCGGCTGGTACCTACGAGCACTGCTAAGAGCAATGTGTTGACTGTTCTACAAGCAGGTTACTAGGGGGTGAAGGATGAAGGATGAAGGGTAGTCTTAAAATGAAGTCAAGTTCTACTATTCTCCCATTTGCTTTCTAACTTTACCTATAGGCAGTGTTTATACTTGTTAGAAGTGATTCCAAAATACCCACTGTCCAAGTTCCTTACAGTGGCGGATCCAGGATTTTCCAGAGGGGGGGGCGGGCAAACCTGGCCAACCATGGAGTGACTATTTGTTCCTGCGCACAGTGCAAGCGAAGCACAGCGCAAGAAAATCGCAGCCGCCATACATTGATTCGGAGTTTGGGGGCATGCTCCTCCCACCCTCAAGAAAATGCTGATGGTCTGTGTCTATATGGTATTGTCCCCTTCTCTCCTTTTCCCCTTCTTTTCTCCTCTCTTCTTCCCCTCTTTTATTATTAATTTTATTATTATTATTATTATTATTATTATTATTATTATTATTATTATTATTATTATATTCTTTTTTTTTTTTTGGGGGGGGGGGGGGGGGCAAGGCCCGTCGGGCCACCCCCCTGGATCCGCCAATACCTTAGAGTGGAGAAAAGAAGACCCTTTCGAGTTTTACCCTCTCTTAAATCGTATATTCCACACGGAATGTGTTTGTAATGCGAAATTCAAGCCTAATACAGGACAACAGACAGGACATACCTGGTACCATTGTCGCTTCCAGTTTGGTCGGAAACGCTTCTACAAACCTAAACATGTACAATAATTAGGTAATCTAGGACCTAGATCTTAGATTTCTCAGTACTAGACAATGACCCATTTGTAACTTACTGCAATTCCGGAGGCTCTTCACGGGAAACCGTTAAAAACGAAGGAATATATAACATATAAAAAGGATTGAATAAGAAAAGGTCATTAGTAGAAAAACGGGGCAGTCTTCCTCCACATGTTGAGGAGATAACCCTAGATAAACGGTGGGAACAGCAGAAGCCCCCCGCTAAGTTAGAGGCTAACGACATATTAAATAATGGTGACGAGAGAATTACAGCTCACAGGGGAGGAAACATTTAGTTTTGAACTCTAACTTATAGGTGAGTGAACCCATCTGCTAGCCCCCACTAAGAAGCCTTAGCCTCTACCAGCATGACAGGGAGATACCCCCGTTCTCTTCCACATCTAAAGTTGGCAGTTGGTCGCTATCTAATTGATTAGGTATGGCCTGTTATTTGTTGAAGCACACCTTTCCAATGCCAACTAATGAGTATGTTTGAGCAATTGCCCCATCTCCAGGTGAGTAATTTGTGAGCCGATCCTGTCTACCATTGGCCACAAGCTGTCTGTTGTGAGGTTGTAAGGGGGTAGAAAGGCTGCAAGTTGTTACCCATGTCAGTGCGGACTGATAAGCAATCTCTGGCACAGATAACAAGCTACCCTCAACACCCCCCTAACCCCCCCCCCCCCCCCCACACCACCACGTGACCAGGCTGGGCAGGTGAGGTGCCCAGGTGTGATATGTGCGGAATCTTAGACACTCACCTGGCTGAGGGGGTACATGTAGGGAGGGGTATCAACCTGGTATGTGGTAGGGTACTGTATAAATAAACAAGCCCTTTGAAACTGGGTCATGCAATTGATTATTGTAAATATAAATACATGTAGTGAGAAACCTATAGCAAATAGGCTGACCAATGTTATGATATTAATATAATCCATTGAGTGTAAATGTTGGTATGGCCAGAAAAAAATGACGTTGGGTTTATTAGGTTATATCGGGAAAAGTGTGGTAGGTATATGAGCTTCTTTAGACAATGGCTATGTAATAAGATGATTAGGTAAATTAAGTAAACTGACCCTATTTATATCTATGCAGCAACTCTTAGGATATGACGACATGTAAACACGTTATAATCAGTTTAAGCCCAACCATTTGACTAGCTTAATGCCCCTGTTCACAGGGGAAGGGTAAAGGCCCTCAGTGATCCCCACCACCATTAACAGTTTAATGTCATCAAAAATTCCATTTGTAGCCGACATTATGCAATTAACTGTATCATCTCAATTACACGATGTAATGTTTATGCCATAAAAAGTAGTATAGAATTTCTAAAAAGGTTACAACACAATACAGTTGCATATTGGCTGCGGCTGAGGCAGTGTTTTATTAATAGCCTTATATGTCCCACCTACTCTATCACATACCTTAGTAGTGGGCTGGTGTTATCGATTAGCCAACCACATAGTGGATACCCAGGGGGAACATTCTCCATTGGGATTTTTCACATGCAGCGAATCTTCTGAATGACAGCACCATGACCGAGTTGCACCACTGGTTTGATGATACACTCCACTAGTCTCTAACAACAATACAAGTCTCCCACAACAAAATGATACTGATGCATTTAATTCTTGCACCAAAACAATGGCATATTAATTAACACAAACCTATCCCCACCCATATAGGTGCTAATCCGTCTTACTTTCTGAACACATAAAGGTCTCATGAACAGTAGTTGTATGTTATGTTCTTTATCACAAAATATTGATTTTGTTGAACCAAATTTTAGAAAGGCAACAAGATGTGAGTCTGACGTATTACCATAGACTTTTTTTTGTTCATTCACATGCATGATAAACCCTCTTTTTGTGTTTCACACTACACCTAAAGTGTTACCTTTTCCAGCAAAGGACAAAGAGAAACAATACCATACATGAATAACTAAATAAAAAAGGTGGACATCTCAGGGTATGTGGTTGACTCTAGGTCGATCTATCCTATACCAGGTTTATGTACCGCTCAGCCTCACCCCCCAAAGTTGCCATGTTGCCATGACTCTGTTCTGATATACAGTTTGTTGCATGGCAACATACAATTATTGATATGGTTATTTATTAGTTGGGTGTTAATTGATTTACCACCTCACCCATGTGCAATTGACATCTTCGTGCAGCACGAACGGTGTGCTATATAAAACTGGCAAGATAGTCAGCTTTACGTGCTCAGAAGTATTTCGCCAAAAATCAATATAAAAAAGTACTTACATGGATAGGCCAAAGGTATGCACTGACACATCCTTAATATTTAAGTGTGTCCTATTTGATTAAGTTTGTCACATAATTGTTCAAAAAATAAAATTGAGATACTGCATAGGAATTCACCGGGAACTACTTATTTCAATAATCAGTGATAATACCCCCCCCCCGCCATGTGGTCAGCGATTAGTTGAGTAGCACTCGTGAGACCAACAGCTAGTGTTAGACCCCATGCATATTCTAGCCCCAGACGTGTTCAACACCTTTTAGTATGTTTAAACATGAGGGGTCAGAAAAATCAATACATAGTGTACCACCTTGCTGTACAGCATTACCTAAGGGACTGGTCATTTTTGGCCAACAGGGGGCGGGGGTGGGGGGGGGGGGGGGCTGGCGTTGTGGGTGTATTTCCGGACACGCTGGCCGAAATTTTGCCAGTCAACCCCGCAATAGGGGTCCATATCACGGCCAATCGCTTCTAGCTATAGTAATGCGCTGGCTTTTTCACTATAGAAGATGCATTGATTTACTTGCCCCTCTCAAGAGTGGTCCAAATATTCTTGCCCAACCCCATCTCAAGCCCCCCCCCCCCCTCCCGCCCACTGTTAGAAAATGGCCACTCCTTGAACACCACCGGCTACTTTCTGTACCTCACTGATGCGTACTATCAGAGAGAAAGAGAGAGAACAGAGAAATAACAGGGGGCCCACCCCAGGTCCTATACTAAACGCACACATGGGGAATCCTTTAAAAACGTTCAAACCTGTATCCGAGGTCTTTGCTTGTAGTATTTATGCCACATGCTAACCTTTTGCTTTTTGAAAGAAATTGTGTCCTGTATAGCTGAATTAAAAACGGGTTTGTATTTCATAATGTGTGCCAGTATACGTCTATATCACAGGTTATCACCTGGGCTCGAGCTGTCGCTGTGGTTGTAGTATTTATATATCGGCTAACCCACTAGCTTAATTGCATCCCTATATCAGATCTATATTGTAACACCATGTAGTTGATGATCAATGCTAATCTCCTCACTACTGTCGGATTAGTGATAATCCCTCTTGGGGTGGCCACAATGATATAATCCCCTACTGGGGATAAGCCGGTGCTACATCTAATTATCAGACTGCTAGATCTATGGATATAATATCTATTTTGCATAACAATAACCCCTCATGTAGATATAAATCAGTATCTGGGTATACCTTGAACATTGAAAACTGTCAATGTATTTGACCACACTCTTGTTTCACAGAAAATACAATCCTACTACCTTACCAAATTTACTGTACACCTTCATATTTTGGTTTGTTAAATGTAACATTTCTATATATGTAATAGATACCCTACAAGTAACTGAGTGTATGCCATAATAACCACGGCAAACTGACTGGTGGCCTCATAGGCCACCAGTCACTATACCATTGTTATTATTACATAACTCAGTTACGAGGAGGGTATCTGACTTAACCTTCGGTTATGTGAAAATAACCAAGGTGTGAAGTCCTTTGTCTTGGCCGTCCACCGTAGGTTAAACTGCTTTAGAAGTCAAACTGTAGCTGGTATACACATACTAATGTGTATGCTGCTATAAGCAGTCATATTGACGTTATGTAGTGATTATAGTTACCCTAGTTCTAATACTGAACTGTATAGAGTTTATGATATACAATATGTAGCTCACACTGTTGCTCCCTATGCAGTATGAGGGATGCACTACCCGATAGAGGGCTTGGCTCAAACATCAAAGGCAGTCAAGGTGCCACCCTATCATGGCTGGTAATGTCAGATAGCTTCGTGTGACTGCACCTAGCTTCTCTTCTTATGTGGCATGATAACAGACCATTTGTTATCATTAGGAAATGACAGGCCTAGGTAGGTTGTGGAGGGGTGTTATTGTGGGAAGAAGGGCTGAGAAATAGGCATCTGCACAACACCCTCGATATTGGAAATCAGCTTCAATATTCACAGCACCGTTTATCTTCTAAAAGTATACCGTACTTTAAACATTGCCGACTTAAAACTGTGACTCTGTCCTTTTCCTTTGTATGGTATCAAAGCATGTGATGTAGAAGGATAAGACGAGACATGAAACGTCCACAGGGAAAGGGCAATTATAGAGAAGGACAGGGGGAAATGTCCACCAAGTAGGTTTATCATTGTGATGTCGGCGTAAAACCTGTTAATCTAATATTACATATAGTGCGCATGGATATACATGAAGTGGTGTAAACCCTTCGTATTTAGGAATAAGAGTAAGGGGCTTACACCTAGAGGTGGATAGGAATATAATTACAAATCCAGTGTATTGATTATCTGTCAGAGGTAACACTTCACAATCGTTACTGAATATTGGGGCAGAGATACCATCACATTCACCCTCCTTACAGTAGAGGCCGGCAGTAGAGGTCCCTTAGTATGCCCCTTTTGGAGATAACTACATGAAATATCAATACATAGATGTTTCAAAATGAAGTTCATAAAATGAAGATATAATAAGATAAACATATTCGACTGAAAATGAAACAAATATAGGCACATATTGCCTATACATCTTCAGTGTAATTAAAAGAAATTCAATCAATCAATAATTCTGGTCCCAGTACAAACGGTTAAGTGGTAAAAACTAAAAAGATGTGTATGTTTTTTGGTTCTGAAAGTAAATTACGTGACACCGGTGACCCCACCATAACCATGAATGGTGCAATGCTTCCAGTATGTGAAACCTATCCGTACTTAGGTGTTGAGCTTGATCAAAAACTGAGTTTGACCCCCCACATTAATAAAGTTAAGAAAAGTTTAGGAAACAAAATTTATAAATTAAGTAAGCTGCGCAAAAACATGACAAAAAAGATCAGTCTCAAAATTTATAAGGTGATGATTGCCCCAACCCTAGAGTATTGCTCGTTTTATATTGGTTGTGCACACTCTGGTGAACTTAAAAAGCTACAACGCATGCAGAATCATGCACTACGTATTTGTCTCCGTACTGGTATACGGGCCACAAGTGTTAGTGACTTGCATACACAGGCTGAGGTACAACTCCTCGAGAGGAGACGCAAAATACAACTGCTAATGATTATATGGAAGAAAGGTCATGGAGGTGAAGCTATAGAGCAATTAAATGTGCGTACTAGGGGGGACTTAAAAATACGTTTTAGGAAAAAAAGGGCAAAAACTAGTTTCTACCAAAAATCCCCTTATTACAGAGGAGTCAGTCTCTGGGACACCCTCACACGGGAGGTCCAAGCGATAGCTAGCAAAGACTCCTTCAAAGCCAAAATTGAAACACTGCCGCTTGAATTACCACCGATCTGATTACAGGCTTTGGTATTTCTAGTTTGTGGTGAAATACTTTACCTCTATTACCATCTGCCTTTGCATTAACCAGTGAATTGTTAAACTTGCTTTTTGATTTTGTTATGCAATATTGTCATTATCATTATCATACTTCAAAGGATCGCGAATGTTAAGCAGCGCTTGATGAACCCCTTTTTGATGTTTGTGAGGCATCTGCGTGTGCGATGAAAACCGTTCTATTACAGAACGATTCGTACAATAAATAATCTAATCTAATAGCATCGAATTTTCAAAGCCTTTCGTAGAATAGATAGGCAGAGGGTGACCATCAATTGGATTGTTTTGATAAAGGCATTCCTTAGCACTTGTCTGGTCTACTCTCACCGTTATACAAAAGACTTCTATGAAGATGATATCTAATCATTTGTAGAAATTACCATTACATACATATAGTGATAAGGCAGTGTGGCCCGAATGGACAGGCTCCTGAACCTGTTATCAACCATAGTTATCTCCAGAGACAGTGATATTCTGGAGATAGTGGTATTTTAAGGATAGGGTCTAGATGATAAGGCATACCTGTAGGATCTATATTAATGTATATATTAGACTACCCCTATAATCTATCCACACTAAAGGTGCCATTATGGATAAAAGATAGCGCCATATCTATTTCAATAGAGAAGTTAAATATTTCGAAGGTCCAATAAAAAATTTAAAAAATCAAAAACTCAACTCTATATGAACCTCCCTACTAGACATACATGCATGTTATTTTGTAGGGTGTGAGAGACAACACGCGTACAATACATAGACAAATGCAAACGCCCATTGATACCGTCTCTGTTGTATTTCACGAGTGGGGGCTGGGGCAGTATCCCACGAAGCCGCAGGCTGAGTGGGATGCGCCCCAGCCGCCACGAGTGAAATACATCAGAGCGGTATCAATGAAGTTGGCATTTGTGTTTTATTTTGAAGCCATTTAACTAATGAAAACCAACATTTTCTTAGCCCATTGAATATGGCCATGTTGTATTCAATGGGGGCATTGAATACGGCCCTTCAGTGCTAAAGCATAGGACATCTTGTATTTCGAAAAAATAAAATGTAAACTTTTCATTCTGATTTAGAAACCATGAAAAGCGTACAGCTAGCCAATGCCTCGCCCAAGAATGCTTTGAGACATAAATGTAAGGTCTGACTCCAGGCTATTTCACTGACCATTTTTTGCTGCTTAGATACTGAAAGGTGTATAAGACTAATCCTCCCTCCTCACTCACCACACTGACATCATGATAACAAACACCTTCATGTCGTAGCAGGTTGACTGGAATCAGTAGAGCCTTCAGCTCAGTACACACTATAGGCTAATTAGCCGTGTTTCTCTGAGTGGGTATCTTGTACAATAGGATATATTTCTCAACCAATTCAAGGAATGTGGGTCATGGATATGACGTACTATGTCATGGAATATAATACACATCAATACTGATACATCGATAGCAACTTGTGTATTCCTGGTTACCAAACTGAAGGAAAGCGTTCCTGAATACATGTATATCTTCGGGGTCGCACATGCAATACCTAATTCTCTCAAAGTATTGCTCAATGCAATATTATTGCTCAGCTGATGGGTTTGACAGGCGGAACGCTTGTGGGTAGAAATCTGGAATGCCCTTCTATTGGTTCTGAGGGACTTGGCCAGTACCTGCATCCCTGGGGAAAGCTATCAACCGGCCAGGGCCACGCTGACGGCTCAACCAAGCTCTCCCTGCTGTCAATCCCCTCTGGTAAGACTATCGGGACGTCCGGTGGTATATTATTAGTCACAATCCACCCCATGGGATATTTCCAGCAGCCATGACCAAGCCTTTGGTCCATTGGTGCTATACAATCTCCAAATAGGCTACAAAGAAAGCTTTCTTTGTGATTTGTCCTTTGGTTTAAGAAAACGTTAACCTATCCCACCCACCGTGCTGATATAACAACTGATAACAATGGACGACGTATCATGGCAATTACAATTGATGGATTGTTCTCTTGGGTTTAGATATTGATTTATATATCTACTAAATGCATGTGTCAGACACAAGATAGCTCAGACTTATCTCTATTTTTGGGTTCAAATATAGATTTGTGTATGAGTATATCTCACATGGTTTTATTTTGCACGAGTATGGAAAGTAATATCACACTATTATGCTATAGATTTAGAAGGAGAATTTCTCAAAACAAAGTGATAGCCACTAAGCTATATGGAGTATGTGGCCTTTGACTGACTCCATTTCAAACGAATGAAAACTGCAATAATTACCATCACACAAGGAGTTTTCGTTTATACATTTTTGTTTTACCTCATCTTCTACAACAAAAAAGCCTTGGGTCGCACTGCCACTCCCTCAGGTTTATAGATCACCATGTCAGTCTGCATGTTGGATGAATCATTTCACAGATCTATAACATAGCTCACTTGCTGACACTACATGGGGGAAATTACAGATGTCGAAATTAGATGTCACTGTCATCACCACTCCTTATTATCACCATATACAACCATTAGGGTGGCTAATGTATAAAGAAAACAAACCTCACCATGGAACACTTCAGTGCATAACAGACCACCACCCTGTCAGTATTTAGGATATATTTAGAACTGTTACTCCTTTAGTAGTGGATGCCACAGGATCTACCAGGGAGTTGACCCTTGTCCTTTTCACTTGTGCAGTGTGGCTGGCAGGGAGAGCAGAGGGCACACTCACTTTTGCTGCCTTTTGCCATTTCTTGTGGGTTCTCCAGGGTTGCAGCATGTGTTCCCCCCTCCTGGAAGGCCTGGGAGACGCCCTAGGTGGGCTGGGTGGTGGGTCCGGGTTCCACCTGGAGCACGACCTTGACCGATGGGAGCAGGGTCAGATCAGAACTCCAGTGTCTCTGACAGCATACAGGAGGAGCTACTGTAAAGGGGCTATTAACCCTTTCTCCAGGGTGGTGGAGGGACATGCTAAGGCACCTGTGGAGGGGCAGTGCCATGGAGGAACACCTGTAGACGACGCCAATAATAACTACAGGTGTCAGTCCCATTTCCCAGCTCCTCCTGTGAGTACTGAGGGGAACCTTGGACATGGATTAATAGAATGCGTCCACCATAACATAGTGATTGCTCTCGGCAAGGACATAGACATTGTCAACAGTACTGACAGAAACCGTGCCCCTCATTCAAATACTGGAGGATGCATGGAGACACCTCATGGGAATGCAAACCTAAGCAATGGCATTATGCATGATTCTGGGCAGGGGGATTATGCTGATGGTCGCCTTGAAAATGTGAAAATGAAAAATGATTCTAGGTACCTGGATAACCAAGGGTGTTCTCGTGATCACAGAGACACACATTTAATATCAAATGGCGAAATCGCAGTTAATAGTGACAGGATTAAGTGCAGTGAAATGGGGGTTACACTTGAGCCAAATTCCCAGATATTGAATGATGGAACTCTGAACGATGGGAATCTGAACGCTGGCACTTACCACCTACGGAGAGATTTAACCTCACAAATTACACATTCAGCTCATACCAGCCCCCTAGTCGGCCAGGATAGCAGAAAGCGGTGTAAAGGCTCTGCCCTGGGATCAGCAAGACGCCGGTCCCTGCCCCTGAGTGATGCCTACCTGTGGCCGCTGAGACTGGCCGCCTTAACCCTCTGCCAGGTAGGCTATACGTCATCCCCCTCACCCCATGACATAACGTCATCATCAATTTGATGTAATATAGGTGAACCCTTCAGGGGCCGCATAGTACTTACATGCGATGTCGTCGGCATGATGCTTGAATGCAGTCCTAGCGAGCAACTCACCAGTGATGCATTCAAGCGGTATGTTGACCCTGAGGGATTGGTACACTCCCAAAAGGTCAGCATAATGATTGAATGCAGCCCTAAGAAGTAGACTCGCCAGGACTACATCATCCATGCATCATGACAACGAAATGCAAAGCGCATTAAAGCACCATGTATCCCTTAAAGGGTTAAGTGTTCTCTGGGAGGAATCTAATTCACTCAATATACTTGCCGGAGCAGTCCATTAATCATGAAGTTCTTCTGGGAAAGAGAGATATTTCGCCTGGCTCTAGGAATGCAATATACATGCATTGATATCATATTCATCTCATATTCATTGCTGGACGAGTTCACTCTATTTTCTCTCCATTTAAATAGCATAATCTTTTATACATCTACTAAAGCACTTATCTAATCACACTCCTTCTACAGCAAAACATAGTTGTATCATCGGTGGATCATTTCCCATTCATATGAGATTATTGTCAATAGTCATACTCAAAAATAGGTAACACACTCACTCCTGGTCGTATCACGAATAATGGGTATGGGGACATTTATAAAAGACGTCACCGGTGAGGGTGGCAGGGTCTGTGGATTTTTTTTTGGGGGGGGGGGATCTTGATACATTTCTCAAAGTAGGTGATGTAGTACGTGTTTTTCAGATGCATCACTAGCTATCTAGAAATTGATGAGGGTAATGATTACCTTAGTTAGTGTCATAATAGGTACTTTGCATAATTTGATTGATCTCGATATAACCTAATACTAGACCCCAATTACTTAACTAACGAGCATATTAATTCAATAATGGCCTTGGCACAGACGGTTTCCCAGAGCTAATGACGATGTTTATATTCATGGCGGCCCACAGCTTAAAGTCAGCTAGTTAAAGTGGCATAGTCTGATGATTAGGGCTCAAAAATAACTTTGACTAAAAATGAACCAGGATGTTCAATATGGCCATACCTTATGTCCTACCTTATTTATTGAACATTTTCCCCCAGAATTCAGTTTAAATAGATTCCAGCTAATTATTGGTTTAATGCTTAATTCAAGACGTTTGCAGTGCACGTTATAGGTCCACCCATTGCAAAATACACTGTAAAATCCTATACCTGTGTTCATGGGACCCTCTTAATTGCCTCTAATTACCCATTAATGATATCTTATTGTGCCCCATCCTCGAAATATGATATCATAATGACATTTTGAACACATTTAATTAGAATTTAGAATATGGAAAAAATCGGACCTTTAACATGAAATGTGTATCAATGTACAGCTTCCTCATTAAAAAAGAGCTTAGATCTACATTTATTTCATATGGGGACACAATCAATGTTATCATAGTTTTATATGACAAGGGCTATTCCCCACACCTCAGTGGAGAAACTTAATCTTGTTCTCCACAACTCGGCTCTCCACTGTGACGTCATCAAAAGAGCTATGAAGAAAATCTGCAAATGCATATTTGATAGAATGATTAATTCATCAAATGAAATAAGCACAGAGATCCACTTTAATCAGTCTGAACTCTGCCTCATGTGATGCAACCCAAAGGCACCACTCGTGGAGAAACCTGTCGTTCAGACTGATCATCGTGGACTCTGTCTATATCCTCAACCGTGACAGTGGCTGATTAAGCTTTCCAATACAACTGATAACACTGGAAAAAAGAAACCTCTTAACAGAAAGGACTATGTATACCAATGGTCTCCGAGTGTACTTCAGACTTCTTTGCCTTGTCAAGAGCCACCCATCACCCTGGATAGAGCCACTTGACCACTCTAAACAGTCCACTTCCCATCGGCATGCAGACTGGGAGGCAGTTTGTTTTTGTTGATGGCAGAGGGAAGGTAGTGCGATCAATATAGATCCAGTATTGAGGGATAGCCAGCGTTAACCCCTTATGGGCCATATATAAAGTTTTGCTGTGATATCCATTTTGTCGTCATGATGCATGAATGCAGCCATACCCACCAGTGTTGCATTCGTGCATCGTGATGATGCTAAGGGGCTGATACACTCTCAGAGGGTCGGCATGATACATGAACGCAGCCATAGCGAGTGGACTCTTTAGGGGATGCATTCATGCATCATGACAACAAAGGGCATATCACATTAAAGCACTATGCGGCCCTTAAAGAGCTAAGTGGCGACCACTTGTCTGGGGACTGGGGTGTATAATATAGATCCTGCCCGACCATAGGCTGTGAGCTGCTCCTTAGATCCGGTCAGCGTAATTAAACACCTCGGGGAAGTGCTCATGCACCTACCAGCCAGTCTGCACCTCAGTGGAAGGGGAATCACCTAATATACTATGAGCTTAGCCTATATATGTAAAAACTGGTTTGGGCGGTTGTCATGATTAGATCCGCTCTATGATAGTTCGCAATATGTCATGAAACCAATTTGCATATTTCTTGTGAGACAGACTGGATCCTGTAATCCATTACATAATGATCAGGCCAAAATAAAAGGTGTTTCAGGTAGCATGGCAAGAAAATGTAGGGTCGGTAGGTCTATTTTCTCTTTCTTTCTTTTAAGACATGAAAGTACTAGCCAGTCAGCAGAAACAAACCTTTTTTTTGCCTCAAGACCAAACCTATGATGGTGCACCCATGGTCGTTTGCCTTGAATTGCATATTTGTCAAATACATTTATGTATAGTACAAAAATTGAATGCAACTGCAGTATCATGCTCTACAGTAGGAGCACTTATAATTATAATAGATTAGACTATAGGAATATGGTAACACACCCAATCTGCAGGTTCTGACACAACGTGTCATAATCCTGTTGTCTGATCAGTGCACTTACACAATCAGGAAGGCGTTTCACCGTATCATACGGAGGGGCCGTATGTGTCTTTTTTGCGTTTCAGTTCATTTTTGCGTTTCAGCTCAACATGTCCGCATCTTACGGAAAAAGATACGGCCGTATGTACATACGGCCGGCCGTATGTACATACGGCCATAATTGCGTTTCTGTTCAACATACGGAGCAAGAAAAAAACGTATCTTTGGCGTATTTAGTACAAGATATACGGAGGGGTAGGGGGGGGTGCTATGTTGAAAACAGGACATATACCCTGGTTTTTAGGGCCGTATGTCTCTTTTGTGCGCCGTATGTGGTATTTATGCTCCGTATGTTGGTACTGGATGTGGTGTACATGAGGAAGATGTAGGGGTTGTGAGGAAGTGGTACAGGTCGTGAGGAAGTGGTAGGGGCTGTGAGGAAGTGGTAGGGGTCATGAGGAGCTGGTGTTGAACGTGAGGAGCTGGTGTTGAACGTGAGGAGCTGGTGGTCAAAGAACCATGTCCAGGTGTAGTCTATCTAATACATAAACCACTACTACCAATTCCTCACCACCACTACCAACTCCTCACGTCCACTACTTCTTCCCCGACCTCTCCTCTCTCTTCCCCGACCTCTCCTGTCTCTTCCCCGACCTCTCCTGTCTCTTCCCCGACCTCTCCTGTCTCTTGCCCGACCTCTCCTGTTTCTTCACCGACCTTTCCTATCTCTTCCCCGACCTCTCCTGTCTCTTCCCCGACCTCTCCTGCCTCTTCCCCGACCTCTCCTGTTTACTAGCTTACAGAAAAATGGTTTAGGTCCACATGACCTCCAACACATGGCTTGCGATCTCCATTACCTTATATATATATATGAGAGGAGTTGAGGCCAGCTTGACTTAGCCTCTAGGTGACAGCACCAACACAGGCCGGAATTTGCAGTCAATGGCTATACTAATGCTGCACATATGGGTGTAACGGTATGATGGCCTGTTTGGTCAGTAAAACATGGATCCACACACAATTATAATTATAATCAATATACATTTGATATGGCCTTAGCCAGCTCCATGTACACACCAGTATAATCATATATATGCAAAAACCCTGTGTAAATGTAATGTAATCCTGTCACACTGCTACAATGTAAGTGTTGACTGGGTGTCTGGAGCGGGCCACCCCTGTACCGCGGGGAGTTCATATCCATCCACACAGGTGCAAAACCTCTTGAGTGCTAACATTTCAACTACTACTACTTTTAAAGTGCTATATATATATGTAATAAAATGGCCCTAGAATTATTTTAACGAGTAAATGAGTTAAGTCCAACTTCTACCTTCATGATAAAAAAATAAATAAAAAATTATATGGATTTTGGGAGAAATTACATGAAAAAGAGTCTTTTCTTCCATAACTCGGTAAATAATGGCCCTACAGAGCTGAACCTTTGCCCACAGACTCCTTGTGTTTAAACAGACAATAGCTATCAGAGTACAGAGGTGCCTTTCCCGACCTTTTCTATCTCTTCCCCGACCTATCCTGTCCCTTCCCAAACCTCTCCTGTCCCTCCCCTGTCTCTTCCCCCAACATACGGACCCTATATATACCCTCCCCAGCCTACCTCCGTATGTTGCTACATATTATGACGTCACAGAGGGAATTCCCTAGGGGTTTCCCGGAATGTAGACTGGTTTTTGCACATTTTTCTAAAAGGGACAGGTGACAATGTCCGTATCTTTAGAGGGCCGTATGTTGGATGCCGTATGTTGATATTTTGTAAAAAAAGATACGGAGGGTATACGGAGCACCAACTGAAACAAAAAAAGTAGTTTAGATGTATTTTGTCCGCATCTTGTCCGCATCTTAAGGCCGTATGTTAGGTATAACATCAACATACGGTGAAACGCCTTCCAGGATCAGCATTGATACTAACCCAGCCCCAGGGTTAATCCCCTCAGCTCAGTCAGCCATGAGGCCCACACACTGATACTAATGATAAAACACCATGCGGGTTAAACGGGCAGTGGGGAAACGCTAGGTGAGAATGCCACTTTAACTTGTAAGAGAAATAACACATAAAATTGCTCTCAGGGTTTTCACTGAGAATAAAGTTATCAAAAAGGATTATTATAGTATGGGTCTGGATCATGCATTTATATAATAATTTGTTGGGGTAACTGAGATGTCAATTGGTCAATACCTGTTTTCAACACTAGTATCATACAGTAGCTTCTCATGAGTGCATATTTATGGAGTGGTGATACAGAGCCTGAACCATAGGCGTATGCAATCAAGTGTTTCTTCTCTGACGAGTACTAACATAGATAATGTTTACATGTGGTTACCTTTCCTGAGTTCTTGGAAAATGTGTATCATATTAAGCATTGATCGTTTTATAATCTATAACTTCATGCTGAGTCAATTATATATTTCTTCTCTAACTTGCCATATGTAAACATCAAATCCCACGTGACCCATAGGGCGTTTAAGGGTTCTACGGTTACTTATTGTCCTTTTATAGTCAATGCTACCCCCCCTCGACCTCTGTACTAAAACATGTGACCTAGGCTGCAGCGCATTGGTATGGCCTCAAATATGGCAGGGGTGCATGGGAGGTGAAGAATACCGGGGAAGGGGATGGGAAGGGGAATCAGATGGTATAAACCCTTCAAGGGGAACATCGTGCTTCAACACAATGAGTCCCTAGCGAGTAGACCACTGCGTCATGCCGACCCTATGCGGTTGATACATTCCTGGAAGGTCGGCATGATGCACGAATTCAGCCCGAGCGATTAGATATGTACCATGGCTACATCCATGCATCATGACACCAACGTGCATTAGTGCCTTAAAGCACTATAAGGCCCTTACAGGGGTAACTACCCCTAGTTAGGGTTCATTTTGATCTCGTGTACCATGATGCGGGTTAAGATCTGAAGGGGATCTCCTTCCGATCAAGTGGATCCTCTTTCGGACGAGCTGTGTGTGAAAATGTGCATCTGGGTCCTGTATGAACGGGAGGAGATCAAACCCCTGTATCCCCTTGCCATCTTATATTGGGAGCCTAACTGACCTCAGCCATTTAATTCGAGTCTGACCCCCTTCTCAACTGTCACGTGGGTACCAATCCAAAGGGGTGCCTCCCAAAATGTAAGCCTTACCGTCAATGGACCACTTCAACGTGAAAGATAAATCCATATGATTCGTCGTCCTGGGATAAATGTTCAACCATTACATTACAATGTTAGTGTACCGTAAACTATTGGCATGAAACTTCTTCTTAAATCAATATATGATCAAATTCAGACATTGTATAATTCGTAATGAAATAAAAGTCACAATTCCATCAGAGTTAGGAATACCAAATCATTACAGGGCAGGCGAAATACGATGTAAGCAAAAACCTTCCTCAATTTTAAAGAGGCATTTGCGACGTAATAAGCATTCATTGAGATGATCCCTCTCTGATCTTCGCAGTATACTTCTCTACAGAACACTTTGCTATATAACCTTACTGCCCTGTGGTACACCCCTCCAACTTAGACCTCCTGGTGCTTCTCCATTTACATACATTTACAAGGAGACCTCGGCCCTAAAGCAGCACTGTATATTTCAGCACTGATAAGAGCTCGGAGACCTGTGGCTGTGTGAAATGGCGGCACACTGGGACCTTTCCAAGTACCCTGTATTATTTATGTGGCGTAATGTGGGCGTGGTTTTTTACAATACAAACAGATATTACATTACACAGCGATACAGGTTCGTCTTTATTAAGCTTAGTTTGTTAAATAATACTTCTTGGGTTATATGCAGAAAATGAATTGATGAGATATGTGGCCACGAGTCCATATTGTGGTACAACATTTAACTCAAGTCAAATATGGCTCACTGTAAAGTAAAGTACTACTGTACAACTGTTTTCCACATCCTCGTAAAATAAGGCTCACCATGGTCCAATATTTCAGAACCCGTGTGAGCATGTGACATCATCATGATTGATCATGCAAACATTATAGAGTAGGTTCTGCTGATCAATTAAGGGTAATCAAAAAAAGTTATCTAGAAAATAAATGAATAAGTACACGACATTGGCAATAATTGTATTGGGGGAAACAATGTCATATCCCAGTAAACAGAAAGCGTAATACATCGTTATATACCCTTTCTCGATGTCCCCTTACTGTGGTAAAGGTCCGAGAAATGGAAGCATATCATTTATAGGGTATAATCAAGGTGGGAAGGTTAGAGCCACCAGGTAACATTAGAGTGTCACTGCGCATGAGCCAGGTCTGGCTGTATCCGGGAAGACGGTCATTCGGCCATTCGGTTTGAACTCCCACTGTATTTTTGTCATATTCCCATAACTTCGTATAAGTTTTAGCCAAATCCTCGAGGCAAAATATCATAATTACGTCCTCTAAAATAATAGATGCCTTGTTCCAGACTGTCTAGATATATTTCTGTGCACATAAGCCTGCCAGGCATGATATATGTATATATATATATATATATATATATATATATATATATATATATATATATATATATATATATATATATATATATATTCCTGTTTTCAAAGTGTCAAGATGCAGAATCTGAAGCTCGTGACGATCTTGCTGTTTGATGTGAAAATTGATTTATTTGACTCTCAAAGTATTATAGTCAGGTGATCCCTCTTCCTCGTAAATGGTAATTATATTCTTCAACATGAAACATACATGGGACCATTAAATCTTGATGGTAGTCATCAGTTACTGTACAGTGATGGTAGAGGGTAGAAACAAAACATGCACATTATTCACTTATTGTGGATCTGGACTTCTATTCTACTGAGTATTAGGGTACATGTTCTGTTCTAAGATTATTATTAGTATCAACGTGACGTCATGTTGATCTTATAATTATGACAGTGATTTTGAGCATAGACCTAGACGAAATAGCATTCCTCAATCGCCTGTTCAACCATTTCTCTCCAAAATACAACAATGCCCTGCTAGCTCCGATACCTCAATGGCCAGCATGATGCATTAATGCAGCCATGACAAGTAGACTCACCTGCACATTAAAGATGGCATTTCAGCTAATTTCAGGTAAATTTCTGCTACCACAATATGTACATCATTCAGGTAATATTCTATATGTATGCTAACTTTTAAAGCAATGTGATATCTCTAAATCAATAAAAATACAATAAAATCGGACAATCTGAGTAACTGTCCGGCGGACTTAAATGCCCCTGGCCACATTGTATAACATACAGTAAGGGTACCAGCCCCACAGGTACCTTAAAGGCCCAACGCCCCTATAAATACAGCTGAGTACCTGTCCCGACTGCGCTCTGACTGTTACTGGACGTGCAGTAAGAACTGCGGGTTTAAACTAATTGTTGTAGTCAAAGCCACCCACCCAGAACGCATGTTTGAAGCAGCTAATGACCCTTGTCATCCTACTGGTGAGAAGTCCGGACCTGCATGGGTAAAAGTGCCTTATATAGGACATATGGGGGATTGGATAATGCAATACACTGAGAAAAAAGGTGTATAAATTAGTATTTCTCCATTAATGAATGTTGTATGATGATGTGTTGTTACACACATGGGATGCAAATACATTCAGGCAATATAAGGTGCAATATCTGGTCCCTGTTTGATTTTTCGCCATGCTACCCGTTTTTTACATGAATTGACCCATACTAGCATTGAAAGGACCAATATACACACAATCAGTAGGGTCATATACAGCTCTAGCCTGGACACCTGGCCGCATTCCCTTCCTTCCAGAGGGAATTATAGCCTTCATCTATTTTTTCTCATTGTCTTTATGAATAAAGCATTATGTATTTAATGAGATACCCTAAGCAGTAGGAAATTAGGTTATGGTAATCATGTGTAAATACAATAGAAATGTTTTCTGAATTCTGTTTGGTGCAATGCCAGCACTGTGCAGCCCTTAGGAAGTGATGTTTTTTTTATCAACGTCGGGGGGGGGGGGGGGCAAAATAATTTCGGGGTGGGTGAAAGATTTTGCGCGCTCTGCGCGAAAATGCAACCCTCCCTCTCCCCTGTTGTTAAAAAAATGATTACTCCCTTACAGGCTTAGAATTCCTCTCATAAATCACATAAATACATGACCAACAATTCACCAAATGCCTTCTACCTTGTTTCCCTCAGACGACACCAGATGGCGTGGGGGTGGCCCGTCGCCGCACGCCACAAGCGTCGCCGGAGAAGGCGAGTTACCGGGAGAGGCCCAAGTCGGACTGCCTCTCCGTGCACTGGGCCGACACGGTGCTCGGGCAGCTCGACTCCAGCGGACCCAGCCCCCGCCGCCGACCCAACAGGGACAGGCCAAAGTCTGACCTAGGTAAGTGCACCTTTTGTATTAGTATTAACTGGTTACATTGTTAAGAACGATGCATTTTCTTTATTATGTATCAATTAAGGCAGTGACGGCGAGTAACTCTCCAGATCGGGTGATGACTATGGGATTGGAAATCAGCTTCTCAATTGGGTTACATCATCAAAATGCAATAATATCATATTTGTTACAAAGCAAATACATAGATACGCATACTCATTCTAATTCGCCCCTTCACCCCCCCCCCCCCCCCGTCTCTCTGGGTCTCTGTGTGAGAATCAATACGATTGTAACCAGCACCAACCAAAGGCCGTACTTTGCGCGGTGGCGTGGAGCATCCATTCAGCTTGCTTGACTTTTCAGCACTTGCATAAATTGAAAAATTGAATAAGATTAACTTCGAAACAAAGAAAAGTTTAATATACATATTTTAAAAACAGTTTTGAAGTTAATTTTATTGAATTTTCCAATTAATAAATCATATTGAATTGATACACAGTGTGTGGACTCCGAAGATGATTCTTCCATAATCTCTGTGGATTCACTCACCCACTCATACATTCAATCATCCATTCACACACATTTGATATCCACTCCTACCCATACCACAGTCTCAATTTTAACGTTAAACAAGAGCTGTCCACACAGAGAAAAGAAGTAGAATCACGGTGACTCCCAAATGGGAGTCTGGACTCGATCACTGAGGTAACTCTTTCCACGCCTCTAAAGTGACTCCCAACCATTAGGGAGTCTTAGAATAGGAGTCATTACAGAGTTATTATAGAGCCCTGCATATGTTAGGGAGTCACTTTAGAGTCCTGGGGAAAGTTACCTCAGTTATCAAGTCGAGAGTCACAGTGATTCTACCTCTTTTCTCTGTGCAAGCTGTGAGTGGCTGCTGAGGTTATTTTTACCTATATGGAGGGGGACGTGACACGACTGTAGATCACACTCAGCTCCACGAGCAGCTCGTGAACCCAGGTATTTCAGTAAAGGGTGTTTCCATTTTTATGTGGCCTTTGTCGGCGTTTTGACTTTCAGAGGACTTTGATACAGTTTTATCTCACTAATCATAGTTTTATCTCACTAATCAGCTGTTGTTAACTACTAGGGGCTGTGTCGTGGGTGGTGATCAAGGGGAAATATCGATTACGTCTATTATATGGAGTAGAGAGGGGCAACCTGTATATGTATGTATGTTCTGTATCCTACCATGCATATTAATATCCTATGTGCGGCTGACATTGCCTAGAATTTAGATTATTTATTTTTGAATAGTCTACACCACATACAACCTGAAGACTTGCAATGAGGGCAAAGTAAGTTAGAGAAAATAGACCTACGTGTAAGTCAGCTTATAAAGGACGTTTAAATAACCCTACTCGACACAAATTGCCCAATTGATAGAGTTCCCTTTCGTTTGTTTCTATAAATGAGGTGTCAGGTGAACAGAAATTAGGCGATTTACTGAAATTTATTTCACTGTTGTCAGCATTTTTGACGGCAGGCGGTGAAGGCCCTGTTCAGGCGGCAGCAGCCCAAGTTCACTTTCTATCGTTCTTATCTCAATTGGTGTCTCGCTCCCCATCTCCTAAAACGCAACTATAGTAATTTACCTGATTTTGCTAAAAAAAAAAAAAAGCTTGAATAGTAGAAACTGTATGATGAATATCCTCTTTGGAACTAATTTGTTATAATGGAGAAGGCTTACCAACAACATATATCAAACACCCTTGTGGGGAGTGTCTACAGTTGACGCCACCTACTTTGGGATCTTTTTCAATCTCCCATCCCCCTTGTCACTATGCTTTTGGGAGTTATTGTAAGTTATTGCAAGTAACATATAACCACTGTCATCTTTCATCACTAAACCAGTTCTGTAAACCTAAAGATTGCCAACCCATAGGCAATGACGTCATTTGTGAACCTTCCCTGTATGTATTGTGGCAACATATGTAAACAACCAGAGGTCTGACAGGCAGTTGTTTATAATATTAGAAAGAGGGGGAAAAGAGGGAAAGTAGGTCCCACATAACATGAATGAGTCCCATCACGTATGTTATTATACTTCATGTATTACACCCCCAGCCCCCATGGATGCGGGCTTCCGACAGTAAAGGTTATCACAGTACAACTCTACATGAATTATTACTCTATACTCATGTTTATAGTATACCATCTGTATGGGATCATTTTGTAAACAAAGTGTTTCTCCTATAATCGTGTAAAATACTCACATATTATAGTGCCTTATAATACTTAAAGGATAAACAAGTAAGACACTCTCTAGATTGGTTTTGACTGTATATCTGTATAGATATACTAGTTGCAAAGCCACTATACCTTAAACAAAAGCTTGAAATAAGCAAACAAAAAATTCCCTCTACATGATGTGGGAAACAGACTGATTTGTAAGTCTTGCTAAATACCAGTCTTGATCCCTTCACTTGTGTGGACCGGAACTAAATCGTTCTGCTCTAATTGTTTCGAGGAAAGGTGCTACTTCCGGCGCATTATAGTAACTAAAACCACTCACCTGACACAGATGACACCCCCTCCCCTCCCCAACCACGCAGTATGTAAGTGGGACGGGGTCTTCACTGACAGAACTAATAACATGAATCAGTCCAGGACCCTTCATAACAGAAGGATACATTCCATACATACATTGCCATCCTGTATTTTAGAGCATCATTAATATCAGGGCATACTCACCATTTATGATGAAGTATACTACTGGGGTTTTAGATACTTAATGTTGGTCGCATTAGATATATAATGTGTAGTATGCCCCCTCGAGTGAAGGGTGCAAGAGCACTGTGGCTATGTGGACATCCAGACATAGAGCTCACCAGAACCAGCCATGTGTGACGAGTTCAGTGAATCTGCCTACACAGAAGGGTGCACATTCAGAGTTTCATGACTCACTCTTACTGCTCGTCCTCCTCCCCATGTTGGTACATGTGTAGTCTCATACACGGGGCCCAACCCGAGGAGCCATCCTTTACAGTATCCAAAAGTATGATAAGTATCATAGAGGTTGATAAACATGTATTGATGTGCACATGAACGTGTATGCTATGGTATGGGTCCTACGGTTTGGATATTTTTTTGGCTCTAAATCATAGGACAGATGCTGTTCATCAATCATAGTAAATGCATGCATACTCTTTCACACCATCTGCTCTTGGATGGAAGTTATCATTGAACCTTCAAATGTTCACCATACCACATGGCTGAATGACATTGCGATATCTCAACAACCTTGCAATAGGTTAGTAACCTGCTGTGGGTATATGGTTTGTTGTAAGGGTAACATGGTATCTATATAAACCATTCCATGCTCAGAATATAAGACACTGGGTTAGTTTACACCTGCACCAACCATCACGAGGAATGGTAACCCATAAAGACGCAGTATGTACGTAGTATGTATTCCTTCCCTACCCTGGATTAGTTATGCCTCCAGACTTAATCCGTTAAAGGCAACATAGTAGTATAGTACTTAGGTGCGTTATGCCCTTGGTGGCCATGGTGACTGCGGCCCTGGTGAGTCTAATCGCCAGGGCTGCATTCATGCATCATGTCGAGCACTAGGGCATGTATCACCATTGAAGGGTCAACATGATGCTTGAATGCAGCACTGGCTAGTAACTCACCAGTGCTACATCAATTTCGATAATGAAATTGATGTAGCATTAAATCACTATGCGGTCCTCAAAGGGTTAAGTGGGTCGGGGTGCTGGGATGTACACCTTTCACACCTGTACCTGCCACACCCCTCTCCTGCCGCCCCGGGCCCTCCCCCAGGGTCTACCTGACACCCACCCCATGCAGTTACTGACCATCCTGCAGCAGAGGGAGCCAACCGAAGGTCTCTCTGTGCGGTTCAAATCTATATATATACAGAGACGTCGCTCCCCAAGTTAATACGTAGGCTAGACTCAAAACCAACTGAATTTATATTCACATACATTATCCACCGGTGGCTAAAGATGGCAGTATCCGTATAGAGATTGGGTGTGATGGGCTGGCACCATGTCTCACTACAGAATGGTACCTGCCTGTTACCCCCACACCTGGAGGTTGTCAGCCCTGGAGGAGGTTCCCATAGACCATCAGGAGGGGGGAGGGGTGGCATGCAGTGATCTATGGACTGATAGGTATACCTGTATTCATCTTGAGTAATACTGCAGACAGATGTGACGTATACAGTTCATGCATGTCTATTTGGCATGGATCACATCATAAACAATCGCAGGTGCCGTTGCTATCGTTGATTCTCTGGTCATAATTCCCAATATTCATTTAAGTAGATCATTAAGGCCGAATATATACATTTTACGTATATAGTGTGCAAAAAGACCGATTAGAGCCCAGTGAAAGCAGGAACGGTGGCCATCACCACTGATGACATCAGTTTTGTTGGCATAACTGATGGACACATTGGGTGATAGTTTTTTCTTGAACAACCAAACAACGAAGGAAAAGGATATTCATGGCTTAATATGCAAACGTGATAAATGGCTGTTATCATAGCTATATCCCAACAGGATTATGATATAAGTACATTACGCCCCAATCTATATCAAAATGATGACCAATGATCCAGGGCCAATGATATTTACGATGTACTTATGACAGAAGAAAGAAACATGGTACACGAAGATAAAATGTGTTATTGTTTGACCAGTGCACCGCGGATCCTGGTATTCCTGACGGTGTGGATACATATTAGGCCAAGTGCATGTGACCATAAAGGAGAGAATCACATAATTACTTTGCCCATATAGCTCTATAAACATGATGGATATGTACTCAACTATTATAGCAAGGCACTTCTCAAATATAGCTGGTGGTTGTCATTTCTTCCAGCTGAATACATTGTGAAGTTCTCATACCCCATACAGTCATATACATACTAGAAAGAAGAGATCCCATTAGTGTATTAATCATAAATGTACCCAAAACCCAGCTTACATATTAAACCTTTATAATTATATGGCTGATTCCCCGAAATATAAAGGTGGCCATGCTAAACTGCTTCCGTGGTCACGAGTCCCCATGAATGCCTGTGGTAGTCACCAACGACCTGTGCTGGAGACCTACTGACACACAATACCCTGTGGTGGAGAGTGGTGGTCCCTACACATAGCACCATGGTTACTAAAAAGTAAGTGGGAAGACCAAAAGAAACCCCGCACGCGGATATTACTTCGCACGCGTCTGTGGGTGGTATTTGCCCTTAGTAACACGTAATTACTGGAACACTGACGTTGTATGAATGTGTGCTTAAGGTGAGGGTAATGTCTAATACTTGTAGTACAAGGGCCACAGACACCAGAGCAGCACCATTGGATGTAGTGGAGCTATCTATGGGACTTAAACACCTCGTGTCGTGGGCTACATTTTTGGGGAAGCGTTACCATGGAGACGAGGGCAGATAACCAGGAGTGACCTTTTACAACTGGAACACTGGAGGAAGGGTGTATACGGCATTGGTAGAGCGCAGTGGTATTGTGGTTGAACACTGGAGGAAGGGTGTACTCCAGGCTCGTAGAGCACAGTGATAGTATGTGGAGTACATGTATTGTAGTACAGCGGAAATACCACTTGTTCAACGACCAGTTGTGGTGAGAAATTCTCCCTAGTTCACAACCATAATTCAGTTTTATTGCCGGTCGTGAATGTCTTTCATGTCATGTGAGGCTACGCTATATGGAATAGTCTACACTTAAATACAGGATATTTTATTATATTCATCATGCTATGGATTGTGAACATTTGTGTGAAATCTAGTTGATTTCACTTGGATGATTTGATTGGAGTACCCAGCTAGGATTTCTGACCACCAGGATTACTTTTGAAGTTTGCTTGGAGACAATACAGTCTATCCCAATCCCTGCCTGCTCTGGAGGAGGGACTCGGCGTTCTTATCTCCCTGGTCGTAAATCCAATTAAAAAGCAATATAATGTCAACTTTGGGGCAGAGGTCCTCCCCAAGCCACA
This sequence comes from Harmothoe impar, assembly GCA_947462335.1. Taxonomy (NCBI): domain Eukaryota; kingdom Metazoa; phylum Annelida; class Polychaeta; order Phyllodocida; family Polynoidae; genus Harmothoe; species Harmothoe impar. The sequence goes on from OX381714.1 coordinate 19,962,612, forward strand.
GGTTGTAGTAATCTGATACATCCTGATCAGATACCACCACTAGCTAAATTGTGCCTGCAAACCATAAGTAATTGAATGCCTCTTTGAATAGATATTATTCTTTGATAACCATGCTATGCATGTCATGTGCTCTACATAGGTACTTTATTTATGATTCAACTCCTACCAGAAGTAATTATACAAGAAGAGTTTAATGTTATGTTATCATGTTATTAGTTTTCATATTACTACTTCTAGAAGGAGTTGAGCCTTAATCAAACTACCTATGTGGAGCACAGAACATGTATGATACATCTATTTTAGAATGTCATCCATTTATCAAAGCATTTTATCATCTTTGATTTTCAGGCATACACTTTTCATCCCCCCAACAGCTGTCACCTATTAAGTCTCAGGGCATGATAGCTGCCTGACCATATAATCCGCCACCCCCCTTGATAATGAGCCTCCCTGTCCAGACTCTGCGGTTACAGACATTCTTTCACTCTGGAGTAGTCTTCTAGAGAAGGGATTGTGTTAGACTGAATAACCATTGATGGTAATCTCTCCATGCTCTATGACGAGTTCTCCAATGAATATAGCATTAAGTAGGGATACATATATGTTATACTCAGGTAAATCACTAACTTGTAGTATGGATCACGTACATATGAACTACAAATAGTGGAAATAGTAGGGACACAGTCTCTGAGTCTTGTAGGTGATGGCCATGGGGTTGTCGGAGTTGTGGGATTCGGAGCCTCAGCTTGTCGGCTTTAAGTTAAGCTCGACCTACAGCGGAAACCCCGCTGTGGTTGGGACAGACTCTACTGACCAGGCCAAAACCAGGAACCGGAAGTACTGGCGGAAGAACCGGAAGTGTCCAAATGCCAGAGTTGAGGCCCACCCATCCGTCTTTGCAGTGGATGGTGTGGTGCCCTGCAATGGCGAAATGGACAAATCGGCGTACGCCACTTCTTCGCCGGCGTACGTCACATCTTCAGCGGCGTACGCCAGCCATTCATCGGTGCATCCCTGTGGGTTCTCCACCAGGATGTGTGGCGCACGCCGCTTTTCCCCACGTTACATAGGCACACCTGTGGGAATGCCGACGTCGCCGCACCGCTACAGCGTGCACGGTACCATATCAGGGGAGGAGGGGCTGGATAAGCCGGACAGCAGACTGGGGTACAGAGCAGTGTACAGCTACCATGGACTTGAAGGTGTGTACACAGGGTTTATTTTTCCTAATATATATTTTTGTAGCCAGAGATGAAAGCCTTCAAGTTTTTTTCCCTCGTGGATTTCAAATTTTTTATTATTTGAATACTACAAGGTAGCCTACCTTTAATCATATAATCTACTAAGGCATACAGGAGAAGCGAATCACTTCTGCGTAAGTTCATCAATCTGGCCCAAGGGGATGCAGCATGAGAGTTCTGTGCTTCATTAAGAATTCAACAAATGGTTAAAATATGCATCATTCCATCCTACATAGTGTAGGCCTTCCCGTTACAGTGTAGATGCTGCATGATTCAGCTGCCTGACATACCAACATTTGATAGTTTTGGTATCAAACTCACATATTGGTACTGCTAATATGATATAACCTTGTCAGTGTACTAACGACCGAGTGTGATACTAGATAGGCTTTACAACGTTGTAGCAGTCCTGTCTGCACACTTCATGTTACCGGGATGTAGGCTTATACCAGTGCATCAATTTACCAGCAAAGTACATTGTGTTAGCTAGCTTCTCAGATGTTTTCGCTATTTTTATGCGACCAGTGAGCGTTTCTTTTTCTAAACTTTGCTCCCGAGATTCATTATTTTGACTCTTCGCCGACTTCATTTGAGCGAAATTCTAAATTGACATTTGATCAACATGATATGATATATCATTCCCGGGGGGTCCACTCCTTGACTTTTGGTTACTATGTGCGTACACAAACTAAAGGAAAAGGGGCCCTTTTTGAGCATTGCTAACTGTGCATGCAGACCCTCTCTAAGGGGTACCTTTTTTGATAATTTTGGGCCAAAGGGGTACCTTTTTAGAGCACATATTTGAGAATTTCTATAACATTAGCAGATCATCATATTGTAAGTGCTTCTTCTTTCGTCAAGGCCATCTTTTGGCAGGGAAAGGGGTGCTTTTCTGATAATATTGCATTAAAAATGATAAGTTTTCCTGGATTTCCCTCGTAAAATCATACTATTTGGGTGTTTTAGGCAATCACCTGCGAAAGAGTTCTTTTCCCCACAAGAAATCCGCAGTTATAAGGGTACATAATTTGGGGTGATGTATGCACATAGTTACTATACAAAAGATAGGGAGTGGACCCCGGGATATCATTCAAACGTAACCCTCCATGGTCCTCAAACTAGTTCTATTTCTCTAGATCGACCAAAAATTGAAAGTCATAAGTAATCATTATTATATTGCTATGTAATGTTATCATCATCCCGGGTGATCATCCCCCGGGTCATCCCTCCATATATATATATACCCATACATGTATGGCAGCAGTCAGGCACTGTAATTGGGCATGTAATCGGTGTAATACTGTCCTAATTCCACCAAAATGAGGTAATATGACCCTATTACATGCTCTTTGTTTTACTATGGACAGTTATTGGACGAGTCATGGACAGACCGGGACAGACAACACGACCATCGGTCATATGAGGCAATGGGAGCCATCGGGGTGGTTGGGTTGGGGCGTATACTAGGGTATAGGGTGAGGGAGAGCTGGGGTGATGGGTGAGGCGAACCATTTGAGGACAACATGTCGGTAAAAGATGACATTTGCCGCCATGATGCACCGATGCAGCACCGGCGAGCAATGGCGAGTAGCTCGCCAGTGCTGCATTGGGGTGCATTGGCGCATCATGCCGACCATCCAGCATGATGCGTTAAAGAGTGCATTCATGCATCAGGGGCGGATTTAGGGGGGGGGGGGCGGACCCGGCGTGCGCCCCCCCCCCCTATTTGTATGTACATTTTAATGTGACAATTTCCAATACCCCTAGTACATTGCCTATTTCACGCCCCCCCCCCTTTTCCAAAATCCTGGATCCGCCCCTGTGCATCATAGCGAGCGATGGCATTATGCATCATGCCGCCCTTAAAGGATTAAAGTGAGTATTTCCAATGATTAGGACTCAAAATCAATCTGAGGGGACCAGGATGATCACTGAGATCACACTTGAATGGCTGCCTACTCCTGTCAGTCTCATTCCATATAACCTAGTTTGTCTCATCTTTACATTAAATCAGACGTGTGCTAAGTTTGGGAGTGTATACCAAAATTAGCATCCATTGGAAACAAACTGTAAAGGGACCCTCAGAGCTTAATTCTGACGTCCATAGATCGTGGTTGTCCCACATGCCTCGAATAATAGGCCTATATAATTATATATACACTGTTACATGTATAGTCTTTGAAACACATTAAAGTCGGATTTCGAATTTGAAAAATATCGGACGTAGCAAACTTTAATCCTGTTATTACCTCGTCAAAATAAGCTATATGTGCATTTGGTAAATCAAATAAAGAGTAGTATCAAATTAGACCATCGTATGATATTTACTAGTAATAGAAGTGATTGAACACAACCACTTCCGGATTCAACAATGCTTCAATAGTTGGTTTGGTACATTTTGAAGCCCTACTGGAGGGGACACACTGTAAAAAATAGATGTACTTTTTACAGATTCACTCTATAAAATTTAACTCTGATTCACCGTTATTTGGAATACAGTGAAGCATCGTAAATATCAGCCATTTTACAGTGGATCCTTGTTAAATGCTAACCTGGTTTGGATTACAATGATTCAACGTAAATTCATCTTCTAATGTCAAACCCAAGAGGGAGCCACATATTGTGGATCTTGCCATAGATAGGTGGCCTGGTTTGTAAGAAGATTTTTCTGGAGAATGTGAGCCCTTGAAGTGGAGTATACATGTTGAAATAATGCGATCACCATCGCACTTTGGAGTGAGTGCGATGGTGATCGAGTGTATGCAAGTAGTCATTTAGCTACTAATCAAGTAGCTGAATTAATTACAATTTGGTTGAATTGACACATGTTTTAAAATTAAGAATTGGAGATTGACAATTTGTAATCACCGATTTCTTCTGTAGTATTAACTGGCTGGGGGACGGGAGGTGGCTGATTTAGCATCACCTGAATCCCATACAGTTCTATGAATGAATGGTACTGAATTTATCTAGACCCGGTCATAGAGTTCCTATAACTGGTTACAAGTGGAGACTGCTAGTTCAGAGTCACTGCAGTGACTAGTTGGGAATTGCGACCGATAATTTGGATATGGCTGAGTGATTGCTTGCTCTCTCCTTCAATACCAGCTTAACTCGACGCGCCTCACTCCATCCTAGCCATTACTGTCAGCTGTTGGCTAGTGCTCTCTGCCTTTTGTTGTTTGCTTTTTGCTTTTGTTATATGCCTCTGCCTTTGTATTGTGGTGTTGTTGGGAAGCCTTAAGCTATCACCAACACCATCTTGAAAAAGGAACTATGGCCATGGTTTCAAGTCGTGGCTATCTTGCCCTGTATACTTTATACTTTATGCTGAACTTTGGAGGATTGAAGATTAATCATGCATCAAGTTTGATGCTTTTTGTGTGCAATGTATGTATGCTGACATGACATAGCTCAACTGATCATCTGTGTCGGATATTGGTCCATAATTAGCTAGCTAAAATCTTGGACTGTGATATGAGTCTGACAACTCTGTAATTAATAATGATTGTAATGTACATCGATTTAGATTTGCATTAAGTTTAAAGTCCTGAAATATCATCATCCAGCTATATGTTATATTGTGCTTCAGTGTGAACGAATGTTAACGCTTTAACGCTCTTGAAATGTCCGTAGTGCACAGACACTTAACTTATCTAAAGGTAAAACCATATTCCGACAACCAACTCTACTCTAGTCTAGGCTTGTTATCTTTTTGTCCATGCGTCCGTCCACTAAGCCGATGTCTTATCTTGTCTCGTCTTGTGTTATTTCGATTCATCTTCATTGCCTTTCTGTCATTTTCATATTCTTCATTAAACATTGTATTTACTAATGTGAAACTGTAAGATTTGATATGGAACCACGATGCTTTGATTCATGTTGACTTCGCCAAACCACTTTTTGTATATTGTGAGAAGATCAATAAAACTATTTCAAACTCAAAAAAAATAATGGTAATTTTCAATTAATCTATATATTTGACAATTTAACAATTCAATCTTGTGATAGGTTTGACAAAATACCATGATCATTTGATAATATCCAGAAGTAAGTAGCTGTCTGGATCAATACACCCATTTTGTGGTAACATACTATGCATATATCCTCACCTCTGGAAACTCTGCCTTGTATCAATCCCATAGAGTAAAACCTCTTGTATAGGCTAGTATGCAAGTCAGATCGCCAGTGTGACGTATATATGATGAGGACAAAGTCAAAGTATGGCTTATCCGTAAGTTTTTAGATGTATACTACAGTAACTAAAGTCACCATAATCAGACTCCCTGTGAGGCTTATCGAATATTCTCTGTATATGTGAATACTCTGAATCTATTAATGGTGATTCAAAGTAAAATGAACGGTGATTCAACGTAAAATGAACGGTGATTCTACATAAAATGAACAGTGATTCAACGTAAAATTAAAGGTGACGGGTCACCGTTAAAAAAACAGTGAAAGTTATGTCCCAAAAGTTGCCGGTGATTCAACGTCATTTTGACGACATTTTTTTTACAGTGCAGGCACACAACGCCGTTGTAGGTTGTGCCAAGGGGGGAAGTGATGGTGATCAAATCTATGAGGTGAGTGAAGGTAGAAAGCAAGCCCCTACACTTTTAGGCACTACACAGGCATAGTATTAGATGAACAGGCCTTTGGTATGTTGTATGTCAACCACAGCAGGGGGAGTTCGTAAAGTGACATAGCAGGGGGCTAGTGAGACTCGAGCTGTGTACCTCCCACATCCGAGTCCAACGCTCTGCCGCCTGAGCTACTCCCCACCCCCTTCAATAGTTTCAGACTAGTTATGAGACTACAAGCAAAGTATTGTCCCGACTTCATATGGGATTTTTGATACTTTATTGTGGTGCTTTATCGCTGTATAAAGTGGCCGTATCCGTGTATCAAGATTGTATTTACTAAAAAATCCTGTGAGAATCCAATTAGACTATTTTCTTATCATTTTCCGTCAAACCGTTCATGGCGATCGATGCAAAGACCCTACATTCCAGGAAATGTGAAGTCTAAAGAAAACACCCCTTTACTTTTCATGTTAGCTTTTATCGTTAGTCTATTAATTAAAAATATTCTGAAATACCTGGTAAATCATGTGTTATCTGAAGCTAGAATAGTAACGGGCTTATCTGATGCAGTGTATGACGTCACTATCTGTTAAAGTTAGTGGGTTTTCAGTTATCTTTTCAGTACACGATAGGGCTCGAGTATGTACGTGGTAACTTGATCTTGAAGAAAACTTTAAACCAGACTAGCCACAGTGTATGAGCAGTACGGATATTGCTATGATATTGATATGGGATAAATTCATATTTTGAATTATGAAATTTTTATATATCCCTGATATCCCCCCGTATTGGGGCTTTCTAACCTACACCTTTATGCGGTATGTTCGGATGTATTGCCGTGTATATTTGATCAATATGGACTACTTTTAGAGCTTTGAATATTATGGTCTTCGAAAGGCGCCCATTCCAATAAGGTACAATAAGGGATTCAACAAATATATAGTAATAATTTTGTTTGAAATAAATATATAGATATGTGCGAGTATGTATACCCCTAGATATAGAACTCTCTCTTTACATGGACACTGCAATGGGGGAATACCCCCTTGGACCCCACTTACATAAAGGGTCGTCTGTAACTCGTTGACTTCTGTCACCATTTAATCATCATGTCAACTCCACAATACAAACAGGATATGGGCCCTACATGTTAGTGTCCACATTATCTAAACCCCATGTTTCACCATTACCAATAGTCAACACTGGGTCTTCCCACAGCTTCCCCCTGTCCCCCTTTAACACCCTTACACCCTGTACACCACAAGCTGACAAAACAGGACAGAATGCGCTCATCGTGGACGCGGCAAAGGTGAGGAAGCTACATGTGCTGCAACGCAGGGATTAGCCCAAAGGGAAGAGACACTTCTATAGAGACCAATGAGAGGATAGGATACTACTCCAATTGTCTACTCTCTCAGGGTGACAAAGCAGTAGAAAAATGCGCACCTGTACTGCTGTACAGAGCGGTCCCCGTTGCTAAAATGCTTTTTGATATTACTTTAATTACTTTCCCTTTGAACCCACGACAGCTGCCAAGTGTTAGTCACCCGTCTAGCTGTGGCAACGGGAAGAGTAGGAAGGAGGGAAGGGTTTTCTTAGTCCACATGCATTCAATAGTTGGGAGCAAAAAGCACCACTGAAGAAAATACCAACATTGAAGGTGGCCTACCACACCTGTCCGCTATAGTCGCGACCAACCACCTTGATCTTGACAGACTTTAGTCAAGCTACATGAATGGTGGGGGCACGTGGGGGGCACGTTTACAGTCACATTAACTGTTCAGATGCCACTCAAACTATCTCCGTGAATGACCTCCCTGACCTTCGGTACAATCCTATAGAAATGGCCGGGTCAGCCGGAACCTATTTATAGTTCACCTAACGGAAGTGCTGTCAGAGTTTGGGAGCGTTCCTTGCGCGTCTGACGTCAGAGAGCTACTTATCAGCGTTCCTCGAAATCATCCAGAGATTAGTCCTATTTAGCCGCGTCCTCGCCACTGGAGCGATTTCACTTTGCACTTGGAAGTAGCCGGGGTTAGGCTACCAGATGGATATACGTGAGCCCAGCGTGTCATTCGGATCTACAATATAAATGCAATTACCTGGTACAATTACCCTTACAGTAATTAGGAGGATATTTAGAGGCATAGAGCATGTCTCCTGCCATCGGCTTCAATTTCGACTTCATTAGAGAAACTCTGAGAATGGGTAAGACACCTTAGATAATTGAAGTCACCTCAGAATGACCTTATCTGAATTTATACTCGGGGAGAAATTAGAATAATTCCTGGAGGAAATAACAACTGAGATATAATTATTTTTGGAAGTTAATCACTCGATTAAAATACCATGCGTGTGTGTACACACGTCCATGGATAGGATAGGATTTTATAAATACTAGGTTGGAAGAGAGTAAATTTAATTAACAATAACACGCCTGTCTCAGGAGAGATGGATATCGATTTTAACTTATATTTAAGGTAAAAACACAGCGTCATCAATCAGGTACTTCTGACTCCAAAAAAGAATTGATCAATGGGGGTTTGAGTGGCATTCTTCTGTTATCAACTCTTTCAACCCTATCATTCTTTCTTCACTTGTTATATTCAACTATTGATTTATACCCGTTTATGATAGGGCTTGGGTAGAATATTCAATCAGTATTGAACTATTGAGGCATACTTTCCCAGATCAACATGTACACATATAAATGTCCACGCATTGCTTTGGGGTTTAAAATGAATCATCATCATCATAACTTTATGTCCCAGATGAGAACATGGACAATGATTCTTCAAAAGTGTCAATGTATCATAAGTTTCCAAATTATTTATTACATCAGCAGAGTTGTCAATGTCAGCTACCAACTAGAAGGAATACCTTACGTAACCAGCTGTTAACCAATGGTACAACTCCCCCATCCCATATCCTGTATCCCATCATCAGTCTGCCACACCCTCACCCTTCCCTCCGTTATAATGCGGCAATTCATACCGTTACATGCTATTGGGAAACAGCCACAAACCAAAGTATGAATCACTTGATATAAAGTGTCAACTGCTGCTGAAAGATGAAGGGAGGTTATAGAAAGGATCAACCAGGAACTCCACACAGGGATTCTGTACTGATTGAGGAAAGAGCTCTGGCATAATATGACCACTATCGATGGTTTTATTGAACTTATATATAGCAGACGGTTTAGAAACTGTGGAATCTGGCACAACATTAAAATATTTAAATATGAATTCAAATAGGAAAATATATGACCTATTCCCAACATTTGCATTTTACACTGTGGATCACTAAGGAAATTACCATAATAGGGAACGTCCACACATGATGTCAGCTTCTTAGGGGGGGGGGGGGTGTCTCTCTGGGTTTAGGGACGAAACTTGACCCGGCACGTACATTTCTATGGGCCAATTTTCCCAAAATCAAATAGTGACATGGGGGTCTTGAAAAGAAAACTTAAAATAGGTGATATCATTTGTGAACGTTCCCATGACCTTCATATTGGCAGGTGTTTTTCCTCAATTGACACACAAACATGGCGTTTATATCAAATGACATGGAGTCCTTTCCAGGTATTGCTCCGAGTTATTCCCCATCACATATTGATGACCGTGGTTCTGTTTTCCCCCTGTAGGTGGTGCACAGGCGGTGTCGGATGCCCTGGAGCATTACGAGCTGCGGGACAGAGTGGACTCCCTAGCTGCACTGCAGGATAGTGCACCAGGCAAGGCAGGACCAGACCCCAGGATGAAAACCAGACGGGTAAGTAGGAGTTTTCTGTCATATAGAAACACTGTTGAATTTAAGGTTGATTGTCATACATATTGGAACATGAAGGCTCCTTGCAGTGGGGGATTTGATGCTGGATTTGGACTGGATACTGCATACAAACTTCGCCAAATCGGCTTCAGAAAGGTGAATAATTTGCCCAAAAAGAAAGCTGATTCATGATATCAACAGTTGGACAATGCTTTGGCCCTGAGATCAGATCCGTAGAATAAGTTATCCCCGCACAGCTTTACATAGACATAGAACTGCCAGTTCGACTGGTTAAATCGAATCATAGATATTATCTATAGATACTGCACAACTTATAATCAACACAATTATTATTATCAAACTAGTGAATTACAGCTTTTATAAAACACATGCATTGCCTCATAGACTTTCATTCAGTGTGTGCGTGTGCCAATTAACTTTAAGATATACACAGTTAGATATACAATGTAGATCAACCTATTTGCATGTCAGAAATCTCAAGCTTTGAAAACCTTACCACGATTTGCAGACACCTCTTTAATAATTCTCCATCCTGATACATATTCCTTGAAATTATCATTGTGTTACTTCCCTCATGGGTGCAATTTGATTTACTGATTGTGTTAACTTCCTATGCCAAAAGCCATGCACAATCCATCAAGGAGTTTATAACTTTGACATTTTAATTGAAACTTCTTTGTGTGTGTGATCCAGCAAATTTTGTTGGCCCAAATTTTCAAGGTAAGTTTTTAATGTTGTGGTTCATTCCTTTTGTTTTGGGTGATTGGATTCTGGTCTATAAGAGGGTCTACACTTAACGTTTCATGGCATCAACTGTCGCTATTTAGGATATACATTTTAGCTCTGGTACTGGTTGTTCAAGATGTACACTGGCTATCAACATGCATCAATATACTAGGCTAGGAACCTCATACAAACTCCCAATTCCAATTTCAATTTATTATGCTGCTGATGTTCCTTTACAAAATGTTAAACCTCTAAAGACTATTAATTATCAATTCTCATCAATGCAACTCAAATAAATCTCCCATGTCTTGAATCATACCTCCTGTCTGTATTACAAGTACAATTTAAAAGCATTTGACTTGTAGACTACAAAGCACTATTTCTGTTAGCATCCTACCTCTGTTAATCTGTCTCCACAGGCACAGATTCCACTAGAGCTAACACTAACAAACACTGCCTTACTGGCTATGCACTATAGTTTCCTATATCAGACACCAACCACACTATATTATGCTTAATGTACATCTTGTATATTTTAGCACATAGCTCCACAACATTCCTTCTCACAGTCTAACTCTTACTTCAGTTTATGCTACATTTATTATATTATATACAAATATAAGAGTTACACATATCGAAAAGTAGATCCGATAGCTATTGTCTGGACTTGTACATTCAATTCTTTGACTGCATAGTAAGGATACCCTCTTTTGATGTCAGTTTCTATACCAACTTTAGGAGAGAGCACTGACTGACCAACTAGTCCAAACTGTAGAATTTAAATGTAGAGGTAGAAGAAAATACTGACCCAACGTTTGACCTTTGACCTACGATCCCATAGACCACCATCATAGACTAGTACATTATATAATTTTTGCGTAACATCGGACCAAATTTTCCTTGTCGTCGTATTAGAGTATAGATAAGAATATAGTGTCAATTTCTTTATGCAACATGCTTTACAGTTGTTTTCACCTTTACGTAATATATGCAACATCTATACAAGGCCTATACTGTGTACGATTTTTTACTTTTTTTTATTTTTCTCATTTTGCTTTATTTGGTTGATTTTTATCTTGTTTCATTTTGAATGGCAAACTGTCTTCCTATAGTCTAATAGCTTTTTTACACAACATGTCCTATGTCTTCCTATTTTGCCGTGTTTATGGAGGGTCCATATAATACCAGGCAGTAAAATTTGGTACACTTATTCAAGCTGAGTGAATCATGGGGTATATAATCGTTGGGATGACTTGCCTCGGTATTTGGTTATTCAAGAACTTGAATATCAACCATATTGATGTCATCACGCTTATTCATTCATGGAATGATTTTGGAATATAATAGCAGTTTGTTTAGCGGAATAGATCCAACTTTTAGCAGTGTTAAGTTTAGTAGAGTCGAGAGAGAGTCGTACAGAATCCTCCTCACTGTTTCTGTTATATATGTATACATGCCTGCAGTGCCGCCACCTGTCAGTACAATATGGTATTACGAGAAATGATACCATTTATAATGTCGAGAGAAGTACCATATATTGTTGTATTAATAACCTTGACAACCTTAATAAATGGACTTGTGTTTCATGTATGCTATACTGCAGCGGTGTTTATAAATACTTGTACTCGACACATATTTGTGAAGTATGATACAAATGCGCCATATTGGATATAAGTGTTACATCGTAATAGTATAGAACCGTGTTTACATGACAAGACTATACAACTGAGACTGTACATGTCTTTAAGAACCAACAGGTGACAAATGATAATAACGATCGAATGTTTGACTGTTGCTATGTAGACATATACATGATTTATTTTACTCTTGTGTGTTGACATGTCAAATGATAACGATGAGCTATACATTCTGAAACACACACGTTTTTCGGTTTATTAGAAAATAACATTTCGCCTTCCTGCTGCCGACATTATCAGAACATACACATCGCAACTGCATAAGATGGCTCTCATCTCACAAAAAAACATCCATGGAATTTCTCCCATTAAAAAATATCAATCGAAATATATCAAACACAACCAAACCAGGTCTCAGTCGATTAATCCAGGGTGGCAACCATAAAATGAGATGCAGCTAATACACTCTCCTATTGTGCAACCCCACATGGAAAAGACACAATATACTCACCAATAATATCCATCAACAATTATCATTGCTCTCATTTCCTGTTGCAGATGTCCACGCCTCACCCCATCAAGATGCGCTCAGAGCGGAGTCCGCCCAACCAGCACCGGATCCGGTACCGCGGCCGGCTCCGACGGTCACGGAGCGCTCCGGACCTGCTCGACCGAGCCCGACGTACCAAGCGAGTCTTCCAAGGTGAGCTGCTCAATATATATCATACATATCCCTTTAACCCCTTAAGAACAGATGTCGCTGCAGCACTGGAGAGTTACTCGCCAGGGCTGCATTCGTGCATCATGACGACGAAGTACATGATGCATTAAGGCATCATGCGGTCTTCAAAGGGTTAAGGGATGCGTCATTCATAATTGTCGTCATGCATGGGTATGTATCAATCGCACAGGGTCGTCATGGTGCATCAATGCAGCCCTGGCTAGTAGAATCACCATGCGGGAAAGGTATTTCATGTGTCTCTGCAGTCCTCACACTCGGATTCAGTGGGTACTCCACCAGATCTGATTGGATGCTGTAAGCCCTGGATGGTCGCTGATTGCTATCCATATACGTTGTTGTGTTGTAAAGCCCCTGCAGGCTCACAATTGCCGTTTATAGGCATGGACCAAACTTAAATGGCAGAATCAAGGGATTCTCCAGCAGCCAGAAAAGAGAGATGTGAGGAACAAGAAGAGAGCAGGAGAGGGAAAAGCCGGGACATCGAATATTGGAAAGTTTGAATTAATGCCATAAGAATGACAACACAGAGATTGACTCTCTAAGCACCAGTTAACAGTCAGTGTATATCATATATGCTGGTGCGTTCGGCATGGCATGATATATACGTTCTTAGTACACCATGTAGCAAGATTGTACCAAATTGATATACTCGTTTATGTATCATCCTAAATCATATAATACTATTAGATGTTTGCGCCATCCTATATCATATCATTAATCAGATCAGGAAGTTCTGAAAACAGGATTATTAATCCTACAGTAGGAGTTATTTTGCTACACATACATTTACTCCATTTGTTTGATAGCTGAGAGATAGATGTCTGAAAACGAACACAATTGCTGCAATTGATACACAAAATGAAGATAGATTTGACCCATATGACCCCCATACAATGGGTTATCAGTATATTGCTCTCTGAAATTTAAGCAATAAGTTGGCATGCTTGAATTGTTGGATAAGCTGAGGGAGATATGCAGGAAAGCAGGAGTGTTTTATTGGATACACATCAAGCCTAACTGTATCAATCCGTAAAAATGTACACCAGAATTAGCTCAAATATATGCCATGAGAATAAACATACAGAAAACAGAGATATATTTGTCACGAATGGCGCCCCATACACTGAGTGACAGCCCCTCTCAGGTCAGGTGGTCTGCCTGGAGAGACACGCGGCCGCCCTGGAGGAGAGGAGACGTGCGGTGATGGAGGATACAACCCTGGAGGACAATATACCCTGACAACATACCTTGAAGTACAACTCAGTAAGGTCTGATTTAAAGTAAACCTCCTCCAGTAAGCAACTCATCTAGGCAATAGGAGAGTTATCATTTCAATCTGGGAAAACTGGAGTGGTTAACTGGAGGAGCATACCTGAAAAATATACTTAATAACATAGGGGAATGTGCATTAAGGATGCGACCCTGGAGTAGGTATCCTATAACAGGACACCATTGTACCTGGATCACTGCCTGCATTCTGTAAAGGAGCCATTACACCGGCAATATGTACATTGTATGGATATTATTGTCCTTTTGAGTAGAGGGCTGGAGCTGCGCCAACCATGGACGTCAATGCATAACTTGATGGTGAGTCTGGCTGGATACATGCAGTATGTGCATCTAGAGGTAGCGTGATATACCGTGCACTGTTACAACAAGTGTTCTTATCCCTAAAAGGGCCCTAATATAATCCTTTTCACCCGTTTAAAGGCTTTTAGTATAAGTTGATTCATTCCTGATAGTATTGCATTTCAATTGCAGTCTCTGAAGTTCCTCTGGTTCCTCTGGTCCTCCGCAATTAGTACTTAACAAGATGTATTTATTGTGTAATTAAGGATTACCTTCAAACGATTTTAGTAACTTCCAAACCGTCGCATTAAAGCGACGCTAACAAGTTTGGGGGATAGTGACATAACATTGACTAAGAGACATGGACATTTTATTCTTTTTTTTTTAAATCGACAGGGCAAAATGGGCATCTTTTAAAATCGACTCTAGGGGACACTCTCCCCATGTGAAAGTGCCTATTTTGGCTGTGAAACATGGTCCTACCTCCTCAGCAGGAGGAGACAGTCTGTGTTTTAGCTGGTGACACGTCCACCAGGCACATAAACACACACTCCTGGTACCACCTGGTCTGGCCCTTTGTCGGCAAAACGAGGCTCAAGGTGGCCCTGTTAGGGGGATTCTCATGCTGAATCTCACACTTGCCACTCTATTGTTTTCATTTGGGTTTTTTCTTTTTCTTTTCCCAGTATTGAGAATCCACAGAGGTCTTACTTTACGTTGTGTTTTATTCCATAGCATGGTTTCCTTTATAGCAAATATGCAGGCTGTCAATACCCCCCTAAATGCTCGTTTTCTAGAATCATCATATCGAATCTATTTGTATGATTTCCCTTCAGATAGGTATCTCCGATCATTCAGATTTATCTTACTATTCTGAAACATAACTTTGGTATCATAAGATATCAGTCATCTTAATTTGCAGGACGTTTTAATTAACTCCATACACTTGTTATACTTTTGCCTCCGCGTCAAATATAGTTAGGAAAATGTTGTTCCATGTTTCCTTTGGTCCGAATAAGAACACTACAAGAGGGAAAATGAGAGCGAAATGCAATGCATAGCGATTTAATGGGGCTGTACCAATGGTGCAGACATAAGACCAGTAAGATTAGAATCCACCTTGAATTGAGACAAAGAAGTGACGATTCCTGCTATATTCCACTCTCCTAGCCGAGAAGTCTATTACCTCATCTAGACATGTGTTTGGAGAAGGAGAAGAAAACATTCTCATATTTCAAAACAGAATGGGTTTGTCTGAAGGTCAGGGTTCACAAAGGTCCCGGAGGTCACAGCCGATGGTGTCTGGGCTTGGGGTGGGGGTAGGCGATAAGGGTAGGAGGTGTGCTTCTGTAGGAATGCCAAGTCAAGAGGTTGCAACATAAGGAACTGCCAGGCAACTTACCTTATTTTATCATAGTTTGTTTCTGAGCATAAGAAAATAATAATAATCATAGATTGTCTATATTGTGTGACTTTCCCAGGCTAACCAGACACTTGTTTAGTTCTAGGAGGATGTGTGGTACACACATATAGACACGACCTCCTGCTGTATCAGAAGGTGGTACTGTTGTTATATTGTTGTTGTAAGTCCGGGGGCGTTGGCTTAAAATGTCAGAGGGTGTGTAGGTTATATCTACGTCCAACTCCTGCTTCCACTGAGCTGGGTATGTGGGACGCTGCCACTGCAATCTGGGGAGCAGGCTATGATGTGGGGGACTTTGTCCTAAGAAAACAAGAAAAGGTAACATAGAAAATGTGTTTGTGCCAATTCCTATTGAAATATATTATTGAAATGTATTTAATCAATTTGGTGCAATCATAGTCAGCATAGTTATTTGCCATGGGTAGGGTATAATATATAGGGTAGTATCTCCCTATGATATAAACACAGTGATCCCCCACCTGTCAATACATTGATCCGGTATTGTGGCGGGTCTATGATATTGTTATGCTATATATATATATATATATATATATATATATATATATATATATATATATATATATATATATATATATAAACATAGACATGTACACTCATCATGACCTCCCACTACTGAGTCACTAGGGGTATTCTACTTTGCCCACTAGGTCAGTACTTGTATCTATATAATACGTATAGCTTTGAACCTGCGGCTCAACACTTGGCATCCTCTCATTCCCACTCAGGACTCTACAGTACAAGTACCACCTCATATTTGTTTACGAAGGAAACCGTCTCCTTCCAGGTATTACCACTTTCCTCACATGGGAGAGCTGCTTAACATCTAAAATCCGTTGGTGCTGCTATTTCTCCGACCCACCCATGGACATCATATTAGGTACCGAGGAACTGAATATCTTTAAATTCGCTGATGATCAAACTGAGGAGAGAGACGTTCATTCGATTGGTTTCAATAATTTGTTTGTCCGAGCTGGACTGGTGTTGCCATTTCTCCAATCGTTGACAGTTGCCTTCCCTAATGCATGGCTAGCACATTAGATACCATGGAACTGGATTTTATGTATCAAATTAGTCAATCTTATGATATACAGGTACAGTCACATCATGCATGCATGCATGCATCGAGCCGACTATTTTGGAGCGTATCATACCCATAGGGGATCATAGGGATGGCAAGATGGATTAATACAGCCTTGCCAAGTTACGCACTCACCATGCTGCATTCATGCATCATAACATTAAAGAGCTTCAAAGTGTTAGAATAAGTCGAGTTTGCATAATCTGTAATTGCTCATCGTCTCATTCCCCAACCCTAAAACTAACAGTGTCTTGTGTCTTGTTGCAGCGTCTTGCAGCCAGGCCGGGGATCTGGCCGTGCAGCCCGCCGACCTGTCCTCAGACGAGGAGGATGAGGGGTGTGACACCATGTCTCTAGAGACGGCCTCCGAGACCAGCTCCGTCAGCTCCATAGGCAGACAGGCCATACTCGATGAGGTAAGGAGACACTTGGCCTTAATGCATCATGCCCTTGGTCAGCATGATGCATGAATGCAGCCCTGGTGAGTAACTCGCCAGTGCTGCATTCAAGCATCATGCCGACCCTACGGGGTTAAGACACTCCCATAGGGTTGGCATGATGCACCAATGCAGACCCGGCGAGTTACTTGCCGGGGCTGCATTGGTGCATCATGACGACCAATGTCATTTTTTAGTGGCACATGTCCTGAAAGGGTTAAGCGCCACGTTCTAGATTAGTGCCTGTCTTGTATAAGCGCCGGGGTATAGAGGGGGATTAAACGTTTCTCAAACACTAGAATAGGATCTCGAATAAGCGCCGGGGTATAAAGACATCCAAATCTAGAAGCACCGGCCACTTAAACACGACTTTATGGTATGTACAATAACTCATTTCTGAAGGCAAAAATTATGATTTTATACATTTTTACCCTTTGAGCTTTTTTTTGTGGGGGCGTGGGATGTTGTCAATAGTGGGGTCAATGTCTCTTCAGGCTGTCAGAATGCCAGGGAAACGTGTTTCGGTTATATCCATAAACGTACCATTGGATGGGACGCGGTAGCCCCACGGGGGTCACCCTAAGCACATTTTAAAAAGGTTGACTCTGTGCAGCATATGGAGTTCTAGGGGACCTGTACACCTTTTTGTTCAGTGTTGTGGTGATCCCCGTCAAGGTTTGGGCATTGTCCACCACCACAGTAGCTACACATTCAAATCTGTAAATCATGTTACGTTGTACATCATGTATTATACAACACGAGTACACCACCAAATGAATCAGAAACCGATACAATATTACCAGTAAAGTATATATGTAGTACCAGAAGGAGTTGTAGGGACAGTGTCTCATTTCTGTCATGAATATCTGGATAATTATGTCCATGAATATAAGAATATAAAATGTAGCTCCCTGATACATTCTTTTTTAATCTGCTAATCGATAACTTCTGTAATGGGAGGTGACCCCAGGAATTTACAAATGGGGAGGGGGCAGTAAACGCTTGATTACCGACGCGCTATGCCATAAGCAACATATATATGTAGGCTTTATTTTTCCACACAAAAGAAAGGAGAAAGGTCAAAAAGCTTGGGGTCCCTGGACCCGACCCCTCCCCTCTATCCACCCTGCAGGATATACATGTACTTGGGGTGTATATTTGGGGTGGTGGGTGAGGTTTGTTTTGATACAGGGCACTAACTGGTCTGTGCCCACCTCAGTATACATGTACCTACCTTATGGTGAGGAGGCATGACCTTTGCCCTCTGAGCAGCTCAGGGTGACAGGGTGGAGCAGCTCCTGTTACAATCATAGCTAAACATAGGCCATTTGGATGTTAGATTATAACTTATAGGGTTGTCAAGTATAAGCTACGAAAGACTAAGATAATTGGATTTGGACAAAAATGATAACTGGTTGCATGTTACTGAGAAACAAATGATCTGTTATTAGTAATATTTTGTATCTTTTAAATACCATTTACAGCAGACAAATGTTCGGATTTATTTTTCGGAATTCTTCAATTTCATTTCTATTTTCCTACCTATTCGTCATAAAAAGACTGTAATAGGTCACGATTTAGGGTCGCATATTAATACACACAACAACATATGGTGTTTATGATCATCATATGTTCTACTGTAACAACCATCACCTACATGTTGATGCATATTTAATTAACATATATTTTCGCTTCCCCCAGATCTTTGAGGAGGAGCCGCCGTCCTACGTGGAGGCACTATGGGACCACGTGACGCTGGACGCCGAGGAGCTGGGTTTCCGTGCTGGTGACGTCATAGAGGTGACGGACATGGCCGACAAGGACTGGTGGTGGGGCAAGCTGCGGGAGAAGGAGGGCTGGTTCCCTGCCACCTTCGTCAGGGTGAGTCACTCTCTAACATGTGGCGTGTGCTGGGATATTGGGGACGAATGGGGTGCTGTAATTCTGTAAAATCATAATAAAAAATAAAGTAAAACGATATGAGATAAAATGAAATAAAATAAAATACCCGTATTATGGAGTTAACATGTGCATTAATTTGTACGATAGATTGTTGATAACT
This sequence comes from Harmothoe impar, assembly GCA_947462335.1. Lineage (NCBI taxonomy): Eukaryota > Metazoa > Annelida > Polychaeta > Phyllodocida > Polynoidae > Harmothoe > Harmothoe impar. The sequence goes on from OX381714.1 coordinate 19,981,923, forward strand.
AAAAAGAAACTCTCCTCACATTGGTGAAGTGGTATTCATAGGGATGAAGGCATAGCTGTATGGCATTGGCAGAGTAAATCCCAATAATGAAGTTCGTGTTATATTTCTACAATATAAAATTCAATATGAGAGACATGAGACGTATAAATGTATAATATATCAATGGTGTGGTATCATGATAGAATAAGATATTCCAGACAACCAGTTATTCCAATTCCATCAATGAATATAATACTACCAAAGAACAAGTGATATGCTTTGATCGTTGCTGCAACTTTACTATAAGCATCAGCCCTCAACAAATCAAAATAACACCTACCTGTTATGTCGTCTGCAGTTACGCGCCAACCAGGAGGACACAGCAGACGACTTTGCCGCCCGAGTTAAGGAGGGTATCCTGGACTCAGACCTGATCCTACAGAGGTACTCCCCCCACCTCCTCAGCAAGGACCAGGCCAGGACCAACGTCGTCAACGAAATCATGAACGCCGAGAGGGAGTACGTCAAGCATCTACGGGACGTCATAGAGGTGAGAGAAACTCATATTTATATGCTATGATAGAGTGAGTATGTTATATGTTATAATATTAGAGTATTTTGAAGATCTCTTTATTTCAAATAGAATATCATTTGATGTTGCTGTATAGAAGGAAGCCCATTGTCCCTTCATCTATGAATAGATATATCTATGTATACGATATTATCAAAATTTAAATAAACTATGCCTTAATGATGGGACCACTATACAGTTGACTAGCACCTGATTTTACAATGATGAAACCAGCATTTGATAAATGTACATGGACTGAACTGATATTAGTGGCCTTTATGTTCAAGGGTGTTTTGATGCAATCAAAGGCTAATAAATACAGCCAAAATACTAAATAATATTTACCAGTGCCCTAGCAAACTCCATTGACTTCTAACCTTTGCCCACACCCTCAGGGCTATGTTGAGAAGTGCAGAAGGCGGCCTGAGATGTTCCAACAAGGGCAGATGGAGACCATCTTCAGTAACATAGAGGACATCTACCGGTTCTCACGGGAACTACTCAACAGCCTGGAAGCAGCCTTTGTGTCAGATGCCCCCCAGACCAGTCAGATGGGGAATGTGTTCCTCCAACATGTGAGTACTTGGACATGGGGAGCTCGCTTTTGAGATAGGCTCTTTGTTTACATCATTAGCTGATGTATTAGAAGAGACTCTCCAGGTTTCCAACTTGTAGATAACTTAGATAGTTTCTGATTTGTTTCCGACTTGTAGATGAACTCATTCCTAATTACTATCAGTTAAAATTTCAAATAAGAATCTTTTTTTTTTTCAACTTGAATCTAAATCTGCATTCACATACTTAAATTAAGCCCTTCAACACATCAGTTCTGTATCCTCAGACCCTATCCACTGACATAATAAGTCACAAATAAAACTGCCCGATTACTGTGTAATGGTTGGCCAAGGCTATAGCTCACTATGGCACATATTATTTGTTTTACTGTAATTAATATGTTGTACAATTCCCTGTTTCAGAGTGAAGGATTCACGATATATTCAGAGTACTGCAACAATCACCCACAGGCTTGCGAAGAGCTCAGGTCGTTACAAAAAAGTAAAAAGTATCAACATTTCTTCGAGGTAAGCACATATTTCTCTTACACACGAAACAAATAATTCTACTTTTTATATCATTTATAACCCCTTGTTAAATGGCTGCTGACTTTCAAGAAATATATTATGGTAAACATCAAAATAGGCAAATATGGCGCCTACTGATCCAATCTAATCTTAATTCTCACCTTAATTTTAAATTATCTGGCAGTACAGAGGGACAGTTTTTCGGATTTTTTCTCTCCATTATTTTATTTTGAAAATATGTACTTGAAAAAATAACCAATAACATTATTAGCACATGATTATAATCATACCACCATAACCAATTTGGTAAACATACTAAAGTAAAATATCAGGCGTTGTTATGATCACATCTAACCTCCAAATGTCCCATTGCAGGCATGTCGGCTCCTGCAGCAGATGATAGAGATCCCCCTGGAGGGCTTCCTCCTCACTCCGGTACAGAAGATCTGTAAGTACCCGCTACAACTCAACGAGCTGCTCAAGTACACGCGCCCCGAGCACGCCGACCGACGACTGCTCACCGAGGCGCTCGTTGCCATGAAGCGCATCGCGGTTCTCATAAACGAGCGCAAGAGGAAGATGGAGAGTCTGCAGAAGCTGGAGGAGTGGCAGGAGCTGGTGCAGGACTGGGAGGTGGGTGTCTTCTTTCATCAGAATGATAAATCAACCATTCAAGGGCCTCGCATTGTGCTTCAATGTGTTATAACTGCGGTTGTGATACATGATTGCACCCCTGGATGGTCAATTCAACAGTGCTTTATTCAAGCACCATGCCCATCTTACGAGGTTGATACACTCCCGAAAGGTCAACTTCATATATATTGTCTAATGTACAATGAGTGTAGGCTACATGTAATTGATATACAATGTTATAGTTGTATAGTTATAGCTAATTTATATGGAGTTATTATCATGAATTTCATCACTGTTTGACACAAAATGGTTACACACTTACCAATTTGCTATGATAACAATTTAATACATTTTACTGACCTGCGTATTTGTAGTGATAAACCACTCATCATGACCCATAAGAAATATTTAACAATGTAGATGCACTATATAACCTGTATTGAAGAAATAAAGTGAGCATTACTGTGTTTAAAAAAACAAAAAAACATTTTTACTGACACACCCATTTGCTCACGCAGGGCCCGGATCTCCTGGAGAGCAGCTCGGAGCTCATACACTGTGGGGAGCTCACCAAGGTCAACTCGAGCGGCTGGTCACAGGAGAGGATTTTCTTCCTCTTCGATTACCAAATTATTTACTGCAAAAAGGTGAGTTTCTGAAAAGAAGTACTTATAGAATGTCCTGCATGAATTGGAAAGTGCCTTCAATGATGACATGATAGTTTTGATATTAAATCATCAATGCTATTAGCGTAATCTGGTAATAAAATTTATGATAATTATCCAAAGAAGTAATTTTTGTAGATTAATGTCTATAATTATTATAGTCATTCTGAGTGGTTGTTCAGTAATTCCTTGGATATAATTCATATGTTTTTGTTATTTCTACAGGATCTCTTATGGCGTGATATCATGGTATATAAAGGCAGAATCGAATTGGATGAAGCAGAGATTATTCCAGTTGACGATGGCAAAGGTAGGTCATGCTTATAATATATCGTTGTATACTTCACAAATTCATAAAACCTACCTAGCTCATGGCACTATGATATGTATGCATACATTTGGATTTCCTTTTCTTCCTCCCTCCCTGTCCATCTCTCGCTAGACTTCAACCTATCTAGGTGTCTCTGCGTGTTACTGTGTACCTGTGTCTCTCTCTATCTTAAGCTTGCTATGGCTCTCTGTCCCTTATTCTGTCCCTCTCTCTGTTTTTCTCTACCCCTCCCTGTCCCTCTTGGGTTCTCTGTCTCTCTGTTTCTCCATAAATCTGGCTATCCCCCTCCCCACCCCTTTCTCTCCGTCTGTCGTCCTAACCCAATCCCAACCCATCCATGTCATTCTAACCACTCATGTTATTGTGCTGACAGATGCCCAGTTTAACGTGACCGTACGGAACGGCTTCAAGGTATACGACCGCTCCAAGGACAAGTGGTACCTGCTGTACGGGCGGACGGCGGCCGACAAGGACAGGTGGCTTAAAGCCCTGGAGGAAGAGCGGCAACGCACTGAGCAGGATAAGCAAAATGGTAGGTCATGATACCTAACCTTCGACTAGACAGCTCTCTCAACAGTTACTGCACAAAATGAACGAGTACATATGTCATATACGTTGACTAGAAGCCATCAATATCGTAAACCATATTGACATTGAATATTATGAAATTTAAGTGTAGAATGATGACATAGCAACGTTGGCGCAGTGTACGATATATATCCAGCTAAATATTGAGTTTTGGCACAAAAATTCATTCTATTTAACAATAATAGAAGAGGACGAACAGCTAAACATAATTGGGCCTAACAAGTACATGATAAAATCTAACCACTGAACAACGGCTAGAGGCTCAATTGAGGTGAAGCATGGCTCTTATATTGAGATACAACTTAGTGTCTAACAAGAGTCTAAATATCTGACTGTATTTTGCAGGCTTCTCGTTGGAGGATTACCGAGACAAGATGCCCCGGTATGCTTCCCGCCAGAGAGCACATCCAGACACAAAGGTTAAAGGTAGGTAACGCTGACAGCTTCTCAGTCAACCATACACATGGGTATAGTTACTACACTACTTTGTGTGATCTAGGTGCTGAGATCACGAAAATGCGATATAAACGACCTATAATGAAATGGGGAGGGGGTGGTCGAGCAGTTCATGTCTTTAAGTCATTGTGCTTAAGGTTTGCATAGAAGTTATTGCTTGAAATACAAAATACGGAGACGCCAGACTCACAATGAGACCATACGCAAAAGTAGATATATATATATGTTCTCTAGTGGTAGGGTATATATTAGACATCAGCAGCAAGTATATCTCATAGAATATAATGCTAATAGTCAATAGCATGCTTTAGATGTCTTTCTATTTAGAAAAAGAGAACTAAGCATTGTTTCTCATCCAAGTTAATTATCTTGTTTTTAATAATTCAGAAATGATCTATTTTAAATGTCAACTTAAAATTATCTTGCAGCTGACAAGCTTCCAAAGAGAAAGATGGTCGGCCGCATGCCCTTCCTCTACAAGCAGGAAATGATGAAGACGATCCCGTCTCACGTCACGTTACCGCGCGGGGTGTCGAGCCGTGAGGCCCTTCTATACGGCCAGATCTCTGGTAAGAAGAGGGGTTGGAACCCCTTCTCAAAGGCCAAGACCAAGAGGTGATGACCACCACCCAGAGCCAAGGGCTGGCATGTACATAAACTGACACTAATATCAACCAGCCTGGATGTATTAATATCATTATTACGTGTAATTATCCTAATCGCCTATTTATTGTGGCCTGCCGTGCAGTGCTCTGGAATAGTACACCGATCGGTTCAGTGGATTTTTTGTAATCCAACTTTGCATTTCAACGGAGAAGGCCATAAGGGAGTCATACTTCCCCATTGACCGTTAATTTCTTGATAGAATCACCTACCAGCACAGTTGATCTCAAGCGACCTCGGCAATATGCCTCTTTGGAGTATGCATCTGTCTTGGAGGGAGGTGCCAATTACAGGATATACTAAGGTTCAGGAGAGCAGCTGGACTACAACCATTCATTCTAAAAGGTTCTTTACATTGGATTCACAGTATCTAAGGGGAGTACTCTGCACAGGATTAAGGTCTACATCTGCAGCTGTTACATCTTCAACATGAGTTCTCCACCAGAGTTAGGAGTTGTATTGGAAAAGGAGATTATGTATACACCATAACTATCTATATGGTTAATGTACAAGTTAACATCTGCCGAAAGGCTTTACAGACTGGACTTTCTAGCCTTCTGCTGGAAGCTGTGATGTGACCTAAGCTAAAGGAAATTATCTGAGTCTCCGATGTCCTATATTGATAGCGGTATAGCCTACCTAGATGTGGCTATGTCCATACCTCATAGGGCGCACCAAGATACTTATCACATAGTTGTCAGGTTGTGATGAGGACAGTTTACCCAAGAAATACATGTTTGGCCTCTGAGCCCCAGCCTGATGAGACTGCAGGCTCTGACCGATAAAGGAGTCAAATTCAGTATTTCCTGATGTCCACAGAGGTGATAGAGTGAACACTTGAACAGGTGAGATGACAGATGGCCACATGTGCAGTAGTAATATAGATGATCTCCACAAGGGAATTTCACATTGGTCTTTAACACCCTGGTCAAATCAACAACTTTTCTATCCCCATGAGATTAGATTATAGTCCTACTTCAGGCCTCCTCTGTCATAACTTAAAGGTTGATACTTAACATAAAATATGTTGGGAGTAAGCCAGACTACAATAATTCAATAGCTCGGTGTCTAGAAGGAGGAGATATATTGTACTTCTTCTTCATTGGTAATACGGCATTCAATTCACCGTACTAGAATCTGCTGTTCTAAATACTATGTCTGGCAGAATAGTTACTTGATTGATAACATTATGGTGATGTGCAGTTCTATAATACCCTACACTCTGAATCTGAACTTGTAAATGCCTTAAAACCGGACCAATATCGTTGTTGAAGCTACGTTATAATGAATAACAAGTGGAACAGTACATTTATCTTTGTTATATCCTTCTCTAACAATGCGTAATGTGTAGGTTTATTGTTTCCCATAGTTGAGATACATATGTCACATCCTCACAGTGAAATGGTGGAGACCCACATATTGTTGAACTACACAAAGTTAATGTTTACAAATGCACAAAAAAGGATTATAATACTTGACTCCTTAAGTTTGTTACTGGATGTTTCTGGCAGAAGGCTGGTATATTACATAGAATATATTGGGTTTGTTTCATGTATAAAAGTGATTTTCCGTATACATGTAGTGTACATCATCCTATTGCACCTATGGATTTTAAAAGTACACCCACTAGACTTACCAACGTTTTCTCGATGCATTTCTCCTATTGGATTACCATTTTATGATGTTCAGAACCCTATTCATTGCTTACTCCACACATTTCGATTTCACCCACACTAGTGGGCGGTTCTTAATGGGATATCTTTCTTTTATGGTTAAAATTTAGATCTGCCTGTTTAGGTTCACTTTACAGACAGGACTAATTATTTCATGATGAAATAAAATGTCCATCTTTGATAAACCATCATTAATGAGATACAATTGATGTTGTGATACATTCTCTTGAATTAAAAGGGTGATATTAAAACAAGAAAACAGATTAGGAATACACTTATTGTTAGTCATCAGGGTTTCACCATAAAGTATTAAACACGATTCACACTAGAGGGCGCCACATCCACCAACCTCACACTTGATCAACGCCTCGCAGTGTGCAACTCGTATTTATTATCCTGCCACTAACCAAGCCTTTTTGAATATTAACACATCTTTCCCTGAAGGAAGTTCTTATCTTAAAACTTGAAAGAAAACAGTATGATAAAGCCAGTCCAAGTGAAGGATAATGCATTCTGAATTGTGAGTGACGTCCATGGTGATAATAATGGTTAAATGAGTTTTAGCCATTTTTGGTGTTTTTTTAAATTCCACTTTTGATATTTGTCTCTGTTTAATGTATAATACATAAATAGTTATGGTAATTAAATGTTTCGATATACGTGTACAATATCAAATGACCTTCATAGATCTTGCCAAAGACACACTTCCAACATAAGTGTTACTCTCCACTGTCATGATATAGCAGTAATGTGGCATGATATATCAGTCATGTGGCATGATATATCAGTCATGTGTTTTTCTGACATCCAATAATGCCACAGGAAACACACCCAGCACTATTTCAAGATGCTCTCCAATCTCAAAATGAGGTTTATAGCTATGTCAATTTATACATTGGTGAAAGAAAACCCGACTTTCCACTAGTGTCAACACATTAGTAGACCACATTTTATTGTCAACACTGGTGTCACTCTTCATGAAGTATGAGTAAAAATACTGTAGTCAATATTCATATAGCTAGTAAGCTACATAATATTATGTCCACATCATGATAATGAGATGTCGTCGTGGATGACCAACAATAATATCCAAGCCCCTGTAGCATGGAATGTACATGTACATATTTGCGGGTTTTCCTTGGGGGCATTTCCCTTTCTTTTGGCTGGCTCCAAAAATTGGTGTCCATATATAATAATATATGATTATAATAATATAGGGGCCCAAGCATAAACTGCTGGGGAGCTGTGTATATAAGTCCCCTATAAATGATAGGAGTCGGAGGTTGACGGGTGCTATGTACGACTATGATCATTTTCGACACATGTGGTGACCGAGACACATTGTAGGATGCGCAAAGTGCTCCAGTGTATTCACCATTTTGACTCATATTAAGGATATGCAGGTGAAGCATACTCAGTGTAACTATACATATTATGTATACATGTTCTCATAGAGCCCAGTTGTGAAGAGGACGGGACGGAGTCACATTGTCAAGTCCCATCTTCATTTTTTGTCACCTTTTACCCATCTTTTCTCATCATGGTCAATGTTGAATATAGTCCCTTTACTGACAAATTATATACCATAGATCATCTTTTTGGTGAATAATTGATTATAATTATTATATGACCTCCTTGTAAGGCTGCTCCGTTGGTTTTTAGCTGTTGTTTGGTATTGTGAAAGCTAGTGAGAGAATACCAATGTACTCGGTGGTGTACTATAGGCTTAGTCAGCTGTCCATATATGCGCCTTTATTTGTTGAAAAGATACTGTATCATATCATGAACGACGCCTAGTCTATTATTAACTGTACATATTATATATATCCAACAATATACGATATACAACAACGATATGTGTCTATAATGTGACATTGAATTAAACGCGTCCAATTGCTGAAAAAAAGTTACTCCTTGATTTGGTTTATACCCAAGCACATTACATTTCATCTTCATTTCACATCATATATAACGAGCGAAATACTTTTTCTTTTTTCTTTTTGAGCATTCTGGGATTCTGGGTAAACTACAGCCCTGGGAATGGGGGAGAGGGATGTATTAGTTAATGAGTTTCTCAATAGTCTCGGCTGGTATTTGCCAAAAACTATGAGTCACATAATCTCTCTGAACTAAGGCTTATTTCACAAGGGAGACCTGGACCTCATTTTACGAGGCACCGCCAAATGGAAAACTGTCTGAAATCAAAACGAGTGAAATAATCCTCAGTTCTGAGAGATAAGAATACTCACCTGCATTTAATTCTGAATAAATTCTGCTAAATGTTGTATTTACGCTGAGATTGAACTAAAATTGAACTTCACTTTTTAAACCTGCAAACCTGCTACTCACATAGATTTACTTAAAGGCATAGGTCTACATACACTCAAAAAATAAAGTCGTCTGCAGACTATTCTATGTGACAAGGTAGCGGATGTCCTAACTATAGTTGTCAGATAAAGCACCTACTTGGCCTCTGCCAGCCCAAAGCCTGACGTATGCCAGCCCTAGACTGGTCAACCAGGGCCTGATTCAGGATTCCCCCTGTAGGTGGTGTTAGTATAGAATGCATTATGTATAAAGTGAGGGAATGAGTTGCATAATTTCTATGTTAATCTTAATCATGATTATGGAAATACACATGCATGCTTTGGTGAATCGCGAGAATTACCTATTGGGGATGCTAGAAAAGGTAAAAGATTGAAAGTTTTGATATAATTAAGACAAAACAAATATGTGTAGGGCATAGACACCTCTTTTGTGTTTATTTCAATAGTACAATAGCTGCAAGGAAACTCTCATTGGTATGACACCCACATATATGTGTCAACAGTCTGTTACGGAGGACTAGAAATACTCTCATGCAGACTTTGAGGACATGGCAGGGATTCCCCTAACATACATGCCTCTATGAATTAGCTATTACAAACCTGAGAATTGGAGACATGAACAGTAATTATGCCTAGGCTCAGAACTCAATTAGCTCCATCTGCAGTGAAGTAGAGGTTATAGTGCACAAGTTAATCCTTGAAGGGCTGCATTGTGCTTTAAGGTGCTATGCTCTATGTGATCATAATACATGAATTCAGCCTTGGTAAGTATACTCACCTAACTGTTAATACATTTCCAAAGGGTCGGCGTGATGTATGAATGCAGTCTTGGTGAAGAGACTCTCCAGGTTTACATTCATGCATCATGCTGACAAAATGATTAAAGCATATTTAAAGTAGTTTGCAGCCAATAAAAGGTTAACTATTCTAGGGTTGTGAATTCAACGACCCTAGACTCATCATTTGGATTGTGCCACCACCTAGGCTAACATTGTCAGTTAGATGTGTCTAGTGTTGTCTTGTGGGATGGTAACTTGGTAGGTCCTCAGGTAGACAACCTTTAACTCGTTTATTATATGACCGTCACTTTAAAGACCCTAAACTCTTCTTATAAGACGACTATTTGACAAGTTTGGATCCCTTCATTTTATCAGTGTGCTTACCTATAGTTAATCATTTACTCTTGATTTAGGCATGAAATACAAAATTATCTCTTTGCCTTCTAAAAGTCTAAAAAAACATTCGTCCATCTTATTTATGCATCCTAGTAATGGTTGTCATTGCGAGTTCACAAAGAGTTCAAGAGATACAACGGCCGTGAGAGTAACGGTATTTACTGTGATCAGGACCTGAGTATGTGACAAGTGATATCATAGTCAGATCTGATATCATACAAGTACTAGCTTACATCATGCCATTCATCTAGGTAAACCTTACCATAGATACCAGTGTGCTATCAGATAGATTATTGAGCATCATTCTGTGCGTGGTAAGCTTCCTATTACTAGAAAATAATCAGTATTGGCAGTGGCAGTGCAATCCTTTATTAAATCAAACACACGAAAGATGAAACTAGGAAAGTAGCTACAGACAAGATGTTGGCCATAACAAAAACAGGGTGGGGTGGATCTGGAACCTGACCAAACATACGTCGACATCTTTTGGGTAGAGATACAAAAGTCACATCATTTCAGTAAAATGCCAAAGCAATTTTAAAGGGGGGAGGCATATCCTAGTCCACCTGAATTTCGTCCTCACTCCTTCTGCTTTAAAGCAAAAGATTACTTTTATCAATAAAGTATTGCATGAGAGTACCTGGCACCCATACATGATGGCCTATATCAATGTTTTACGTCATGGTGCATGGTTCAAGTACTGAGGGATTGGTATGATGGGATGGGGGTCAACCACCAGCAACACTGTAGTACTATTGGGTCATTCATGGACATTACCCACTATGACATGGAGCCTTAACTCTGTATATATATATAGTCAACCAGTAGGTTAGTAGCACTACCAGACCAATACAGAGCACCCAGCTGTGGGAGAAGTTGGGCATCACTCCAATAGGATTGGTGAAGGATAAGGTAGGCTCAGTAGACTATAACTCTATACATTGGTTACACATATACAGCAAGCCAGGTGCACATTATAACGCATACGTACATATACATTACTAAAGCTCTCCCTACAGGGCTATAAACCAGCACAAGGAGTTATTTCCTAAATCGGGAGTATCACCTTTTTGGCATATTTACTGTACCAATGAATAGGATACCTACTTTACCAACACTCACTGCTTGCAGAATTGTTCCACTTTTCAAGCGGATCGTTTTTGGAAACCCCATCAATAGAGGCCTTAGTGGTGGAGTGGGACAGATTGAGCAGTGCTATAGGATCCCTACCCGTAGAAAAAGGCTTAAAGCTACAACAACTAACCTTGCACCAACAGAGCAGAAAAAGTTTACAGTTAGATATCTACACTCTACCTCAACCACCACCATGTCTTCAAGAACCATAACTGACAACAGGAAGCTATTTGCTGGAACTGCGCATGCAGAAGCCTACCGTATCTACCGGCCTACCTACCCTCCTGCAGTCTTTGAAGCAATTTTAGAGTATCTTGCTGCAGGTAATGAAACTGCCAAGTCTAACATGCCTTATCAAATGGCCAAACAGTATCGCATGGCTGTGGATATGGCCTGCGGTACAGGCCAAGCCACACCTCCGCTTGCAGAGCACTTTGCCAAAGTCATCGGTTGTGATGTTAGTCAAAGTCAAATTGAGGAAGCCAAAGGTCATAATCAACTAGAAAATGTTGAATTTCATGTTGCACCCTGTGAAGACATGCCCTTGGTAAAAGATGAAAGTGTAGACCTTGTGACCTGTGCATTGGCCTTCCACTGGGTGGATCCTGACAAGACATATCCAGAAGTGAACCGGATACTACGTCCTGGCGGTGTCCTGGCTATTTATGCCTATGGTCTACCTGATTTTCAGATTAAGGAGGCACGAGATGCATACAACGAGGTATTTTAAGAGGTTTTGTGAATATGGTCTAGATTAACACAATAAAAAATAAAGAGGAAAGGATTCACTGTTGAGATAAAATATGAAATATGAAGAGCATATAGCTCATAAAATACATTACCAGTAATTCCCAACACTGACTTCAATATGGATTTAGTTGGCACAGCCCTTACATCGGCTGTATAGCAAATCATCCCAAACCTTTAACATGTCAATCTTCATGAATCTCAGTTTATAAACCAGTTATGCGAATTATAACAGCAGCAGTAAATGAGTAGCCGTAACACTACCCGTTATCTCCAGTGCTTTTAATGTTAAGTTTGTGTTCATGTCTTTATGTTGTTATTTGTAGTTCTTTTTTAGTTCATTGAAGGAATATACATCTCCGCAACTTAAAATTCTTCTAAACCACTACCGCGACGTGAAGCTTCCTTTTGCTAATGTTACAAGGTCAGTATAGTACCAGCAGCCTTGCAGTTGATTGCAGTTTAAGCGAAATCATTCAATCCGTCCACAAAGAACTTACACAGAGCCTAATCTATACTTGTTACTTACCCAGTAGTTCAAATTTAGACTACTGTTAATTACCAAACAATATTGTAGAGTCCATTATCTTAGATTGGAATGCAATATATTTAATCCACTGTCGTTTTACCAATTGTGCTCTTTAGGAAGGATGACCTGACGATTGAGCTGGATGTACCCTTGTCCAACTTCATTGGCTATCTAGAATCTTATTCTGCATACCAGGGTCTTTTAGCTGCTCATCCCAGCTCTAATGTCTTGCAAGAGTTTTCTGACAAGTATGTATTTTAAAAGACCTTGAAAACTTAAGTTCTTAAACAGTGTCATCAATGTTTTATGTGAGGAAGTTTTTGACACAATAATGTACATCTTAAGGATATTTTTGTTTGTTATGCTCTTATATATTCTCATCTCATCCAATCTCATTAAGGCTGTGTCTCACGACCTTGAGCCAATGTTTTTGTCTCTGACCGGGTGCCGTCTCTGACCGGGTGCCATCTCTGACCAGGTGCCGTCTCTGACCAGGTGTCAGAAAAACGTTTTTTTTAAATGTTAACCTATACTCATATGTATAAGGATGTGTAAAAACGTTATGGCAGTTGTTATGTCATTATTATTAGACTCCTGCTGTTGGTAGAACATAACTAAACTCCCAAAGTGACATCCGGTCAGAGACGGCACCCGGTCAGAGACGGCACCTGGTCAGAGACGGCACCCGATCAGAGACAAAAACATTGGCCCAAGGTCGTGAGACAGAGCCTTAATTACTCCAGTTTCTAAAGACATGTAACATATTCAATACTCAAGATTGAAATTAGGACTGATTTACTAATCTCCTAATAAAATGAAAAACATTCTAACATTTCATGCCATACTTAATCCACATTCATGTCATTCATTTTCAGGTGGAGGTCAATCTTGGCACCTGGAGCTACTGATTCTGATGATCCCACTATTCACGTTTCCTACCCTATATTCATTGTCATGGGAAGGAAGAAGTGATAACTTACATTTGTTATACCAGAATATGTAACTAAAGAAACTTTCCGTGTACAGTAGAACTTAGCTAGAACAAGCATGGATACAACAAGTACTTGCTTATAATGAGCATGTTCGTTATGTCCCAATTTTTCCTATACATTTCTATAATAAAGACACTTTGTTACAACGACCTCGATTTGCACCCACCTTTATCATAACGAATAAATTATTGCAATTATAGCTCTCGGAGCCTGTTCCATCCCCTCAGAAGGCCGCACCTGCTCACCTGTGCCACCCATATCAAAGCAGGGACGTCCTCACAATAATACAACTTAAATATAAGTGTATGATTTGCAATCACATGTTCTGATAGTTTTCTCCTATTTATGCTCAAGACATTCTGTGATTGAGTCTGCATTTCAGAGGTCTAGTAGTTCTGATTATTGATACTGAATATCACTACTATACCATACGATTTTCAAACAAAGCCAGATGAATTTGCCTTTTTACAATAATGAAAAGAAAAGGTTAAGGTAGTGTAGGTAACAATAAACAGATGTTCTTACAGTTTGGAAATAAGGTAGACTTCATAATTATTATGATGAAAAAGCGATTATCTTAGGAGCTATACATTGTGGACACCATTTCTGTACATGTTCATATATGCTGCATTACAATTCGCTCAACACTGGACTCGTGCTTCATGTAGGTAGGAACTATAGATTTGAAGGCCAATTTTTGACTTTTTGAAGCTGCATATATGTATAATTGAGGTGGGGTGTGAGATTCCTAGTTGGTTCAGACGGAAACTATCTTAACAATACATTATCATTCCCACTGGGCACAAAATTCAGTTTAATGTTGAATCAACATTGCATCAACAGTGAATCAACATTGACAACCCTTTATCAATGTTGATTCAATGTTCTGTGCCCACTGGGTTATAGGCCATGAAAATTGATTTATCTTATTATGTGCACAATGCTGAAATTGATAATGAATAATATTTCCAGCTACCAACCTCAACTCTTATGGTTGAGGGTGCTTGCTGGTTACTTTTATGCTGGATGGAAGCTGGTATATAATATGAGAACCAGGACATAAAATGACCTTCTTTAACCAATCTACCATCTCCCTTAACCCACATTGCATGATAATGCCATCTCTCAAGTAGGTCTAGTTGAGGATAAGTGTGGCACAGTACATAGGCCCTAGGTTATATATAAACAGGAATTCAGGTGTGCATTAATCATAACACATAAATACATACTTTACCATCACTCACTATAAAGCCATATACAAGCATAAAAGGCCATGTCCCAGAACAGGAGAAAAGGCAAGGCAACGTACAAGGGAACTCTTTGACTTTTAGACTTTTTAGCACATTTACTGTTCAGAAGCTGCAATGCCTGTCCCTATCGTAGAAAAGTAATCCAGGAATAGGATGCCTTCTTTGCAAACACTTCCTGCATGTAGAATCATCACAGTTTTCAAGCCGGTTGTTTTGAGCAACCCAATTAATAGAGGCTTCAGTGGTGAAGTGGGACAGTGCTATAGGGCCCCTGTCTGTGAGAAAGGTCTTCAACACAGAGAGCAGAAAAGGTTTACAGTTAGATATCTACACTCTACTTCAACCACCACCATGTCTTCAACATCAAGAACCATAACTGACAACCGGAAGCTATTTGCCGGAACTGCGCATGCAGAAGCCTACCGTATCTACCGGCCTACCTACCCTCCTGCAGTCATTGAAGCAATTTTAGAGTATCTTGCTGCAGGTAATGAAACTGCCAGGTCTAACATGCCTTATCAAATGGCCAAACAGTATCGCATGGCTGTGGATATGGCCTGCGGTACAGGCCAAGCCACACCTCCGCTTGCAGAGCACTTTGCCAAAGTCATCGGTTGTGATGTTAGTCAAAGTCAAATTGAGGAAGCCAAAGGTCATAACCAACTGGAAAATGTTGAATTTCATGTTGCACCTTGTGAAGACATGGCCTTGGTAAAAGACGGAAGTGTGGACCTTGTGACATGTGCAACTGCTTTTCATTATGTAGACCCTGACAAGACATACCTAGAAGTGAACCGGATACTACGTCCTGGTGGTGTCTTGGCTATTTTCACCTATGGTGTTCCTGAGCTTGAGACTAAGGAGGCACAAGATGTATTTGGTGAGGTATGTGACACCTGTGAATATGGTCTGATTAACAGGGGTTAGAAAAGGGAACTGATTAACTGTTGAGATGAAATATGAAGGAGTACCCCGTATGCATTTTCCTCATTAACCACAGGCCGTGACTATTGACAGTTCCAACTATCAATAGAAGAATAAAATTCCCTTATTGACTGTTCAAACCCGATTTTTACTCTTATGGTCGAATTTTACTCCAAGGGTCATATCTTTGTCAAAGGCTGTTATTGGCTCCAAAGTCAGTGGGAACTGTCAATAAGGGCCATTTTCCATTGGCCGATTTGGGGGTAATCGGCAGGCAATCGTCAGAGAATCGGCAGGCAATCGGCAGGGAGAGCCACAAGAAACCACTTGAAAGTGCACTTGTTGTGGCTCTCCCTGCAGTTATACTACACACCAGTGGTATGTCAATAATAACGAATGCAAATTCTAGCAGGAATCATTGTTATAACATTTTGACTATAGATTTATGTTGGAAATCATAATGATACAGCAAATCTTTCAACGTTATATATTCTATTATTATGCCGCTTGGAACAAAGTAGAAGACTGTCATAGATCATAACCTTTACGAGAGCTGGGCTGCAGAGTCAGTTATTGCATTATGCCCATTGGTCGACATGGTGCTTAAGTGCAGCCCATGTAATATACTCTCCAAGGCTGTATTGTGACAACAAAGGATATGAACGATTTAAAAAAAACACTATGCAGCATTATAAAGTAAATATAATCAATCAGGTTTGAAAACTTCCTCAACAATTTCCTCAATATATTTCATTCTACATTCCACACTCAATATAATTATTTGCATACCATTCATTTCAGGTTGAGGTCAATCTTGGAACCTGAAGCTGCTGAGTCTGATGATCCCTCTATTCATCTTTTCTACCCTCTCTTCATTGTAATGGGAAGGAAGACTGATACCTGTATCTAAGAAATCATTCAATGTAGCCTATATGTAGTATGCAACTGGGTGGATATTTCACTTTGACTAATTTCTTCATCCCTTGGTCCAGGAGTGTCCAGCAGTGGTCTCCAACTGCCTACTACTTCCTACTTCCCCAACTGCTTCAAGATGTTACACACAGGATCTGCTCCCCTTCTCTCTGCCAGCTCTGATATTGGCCCTGCCTCAAGACAGAGAATGAGGGGCCTATCTTGGTGGGCCCTCACCTCATGAGGTACTTCTGCCCTTACGCACATCAGACCATTACCACCATCATATAACCTTGTCTGGAACCAAATGCAGAAACTTTGAAGGGGAGGGTCATGCAAAAGTTGGACCACACAAACACAGCAATTAGTTATCCAAACCTGAGTAAAATATATTAACACTGAATGACAATAATAATCATAATGGCAGGGGTATGGTTATGTTGCACAATTATGAGTGGCTATAACTAATCTAGCATCTCGTCAACCCCCTAGTCAGTGTTAATAATTTAAAAACTGTCAATGAGAATATCTAGGTTATTACTTAGCAGTGTAATATCAATTTTGTTGGAGCATCAAGTTTAACTGACCTATATTCCCCTCATCACATTTAGCAATAAGAAATACAAATAAATGTGTATGATTTACAATCAGTGACAGTTATGCCCCAAGCATGCATGTGGTAAAACAATACATAAAAGTACACTAAATGATCTAGCTGATATGTCAAAAGATATAAATGTATCATGATTGTATGGAAGGTCCTGACTATTCATTAACTGATTAAAATTCCATTATTGAGAGTTTGAACTGTGAATAACAGAAAAGAATTCTCTTATTGCCAATGTAAACTGTCAATAGCAATTTTGTACTGATATATCTGGAACTTGCGCTGTATGAATAAAGTGTGATTCATTTACCATCCCATATAAAATCACTTCCCTGCAGAATATAGGTGCCCTTCGGCGAAATGAAGGAGATATCTTCATATTATGATGTGTCTGAGTCAGACTCCACATAAATGTGCCAGTTGGCGTTTTCCAGTGTTTTTCACCTTCCATGAGCTATAGAATAGAGACATCTGCACAATACTAGGTCTTGTTAGTTTTGGCCAGTAGGGAACACTCTAGCCTTCCAGAAAAAAAAAGAATTTTCATGTGTCGGACCAAATTCTTTGATTTATGGCCCTCCAAACTCAAAAATTACCCCAAAATTCGGGTTCCAGCCTATTTTCTTTCTTTTCATGTGTCTCTCATGGTCAAGAAAACCATTACAAGCCTTATCAACCATCACAGTTGCCACTTGTGTAATGTCCGTAACAATAACTCTTGATGTCTCAGCCAGGTAACTTTCGGTGGCTACTGAATATCAATTATATATGTCATATACATAAGAGTCTGTAGGTACTCAAGCTATGAAAAACATTAGGAGCTTTCTCGTTTTATTTCAGCCTACAGGTACAAAAGAGTTAATTTGTAATGCAGTTAACGTTGCGGACATTACAATACACAAATCCTCTATAAATCTATATGCCCCAAAACTACCAATCCAAAGTAGTTCTTATTTATGGCTAGTATGCATTCATTCATTCTGGAAGGAATCACAATCTAAATTCTCTTCTGTGTATTAAGTAAGGGCTTTTCAATGCAAAACTGTAATGTCTGTAACGTTAACTCTGTAATGTCTGTAACGTTAACTCTGACTGACCGTAACCCCCCCCTGCTGCATTTTCAGACATGCACTATGCTCAATAACAACAAAATAAGATAGAATGGACATTGCTACAGCATTGTGTGGCATTTAGATGCATTCCTACTGGTATTACTCAACCTATCAGCCCTCCAAATGACATATTGAGTCCACCAAAATCTCACTGTCAAGCCCTGAAACCCTGAGTGGGGTATGTTTTCTGTTGTTTATATAATACCTATGCCTACTTCTCATTACTTTAGTGAGTTAAACTTGAACTGGTAAGCTCTTTTTGATTACTAGATCTAAAAATAGTTAACGTTACAAACATTACACAGTTAACATTAAGGACATTACATGGAAAATGAAAATCCTCAAGGAGAAGTAAAATATTTAATACTGATGATATGTATATATTTTTCTGGATAGCATGTTGAAGGGTTATCTAATCTAAAAGCCTAAGGCCGTATCTCATGAGATTGTAACAATTGAAACGTCTTTGACCGGGTGTAGTCTCTGACCAGCAAGTTTCAAAGGGCTGAAATTGGGGCTATGTACACAGAAATGGGGGGAAAGGTTAATGGATATGTTAACACTAAGTATGGAAGGACGAGGACTGTGTTCACTCCGCCACTACTCTTTCAGAACTGAATCAGGTATGTCGTTCCCGCTCTTACAGAGCCACAGGTCAGCTGACCTCACCATGACCTATTTCCCTTCATTCCCATTGGTTTAAACACAAATTCAGGTCAGATTTTGTGTGTTTGGTCCCAATGTTTGGGATTTACAACAAAAAACAATTTCGAAATTGTGCTTAGAAATTTTCAAAAATGAAATTCTCTAGTTGGGATTCCTTTGATAGGTCTCCCTTCCTTCAGACAGGAAATTTTTGTTGTTTATTCTAAACAAATTTAGTACCAATGTTTGGGGTGTATAGCTATTCAAGCTTCATCAGGTGATTATGCAGAGTTTATGCAGTTATTTTTATTTGTAAACTTTAAATGTTTACATTTAACATTTTTATAGACCCTTGTGAATTTTATTTTTGTCAGTGGGTGGTTGTGTGGGGACTACCATTTGGATAGGCATATTAGGCCTACATTTGGGACCATGGGGGTGTGGTCACTGGTGGGCCTATATGGCTTATATATCTGATTCATTTGATTTGTAGCTTCTGGTTTTGACTCTGGGATCAATCTTAAATCATTAAGGGAGAACTATCAATTTAGGATATGTTAACACTATACACTACAAACTTTCCGACATTTCTGTGTACATAGCCCCCATTTCAGCCATTTTGAAACTTGCTGGTCAAAGACTACACCGGTCAAAGACTACACAGGTCTAAGACTACACCCGGTCAAAGACGTTTCAATTGTTGCAAACTCATGAGACACAGCCCTAAGCAAGAAGAAAGAAAAAATGCCATATTTTTCATTTGTCAGTGTAGACTTTGTTGTATGTAATTTCCGTAACGTTAACCATATTTCTAATTTCTTTGAAAAAACTACTTCCACTCAATCCTCTCTATATTTTAACACAACATGCGCCTATGGTACTTTTATCATCCCAAATAGTTAGCTACCCTATAGAAAGACTTTGTTTTTTATGAGTGCTAAGTGCTACCAATACTGTAATGTCTGTAACATTAGCTGCATGAAAAATGCCTGTTTTTTGCAATTAAATTGACAAAAATGGTCTCCTTGTATGTAAAACTATACATATTTTGGAAGTAGACACACTGAAGATGATACACAGTGACTTCAATGATTAATAAAACAGTTTTTGATGAAGCTAGAGTAAAGTTGGGGATATTGTGTAAATACTTCATCATTTTCAAGATTTTTGCAAAGTCCCCTGAGTGACAATATGAAAAGTCTTTGGTTTATGGTTTTCAAACTTGGTATGCCTGATTATACATAGTGTAGCTACTTGTAAACCAAAGTAGAACTTACTGTGGTGTTTTTCAGACATTTTATCTGAAGTTTAATATTTTCAGTGTAATGTCCGTAACGTTAACTTCAGGTTGTATTTTGAGAGTGAATAAAAACTGACCCCCTGGGAGTTAAGCTTTCCCTCGAGTGGGATACTAGTCTTTCAATAAAATAAACTTGTATAAAGATGAATTGAGTTTGGTGCAAACTTTTTTGTTTCAGATTTGGTACCAGATTAGTGCAATTTTAGAATTCTGACTCATCTGTGGGCAGGTGGTCATCAGGTTTCAGCCGATAGGGCATTGTGTCTTTCCATTTTCTTGAATCTATGTCTACTAGTAGTCTCGTCTCAAGGACTGTGGCACCACCTGCGGGAATTGTTGACAACTGACATTGTATATGCTATATAATGTAGACTGAACCTTATTCTATAACATAGAGACAGGGAGGGCATGACCTTGTCCTCTGATTGCAACTGAAAGGGAAGGGTATCGCTCCTCCCCCTCGCATAGATTGTTTTAGTTTCTATTACATTATTTTATGGATGGAGCTAGCAATTATATGATTTCATATAATGTGACATAAAAGAGTTGTTTTGTCTTACATTTGATATTGGCATATTATATAAACGGTATATTTTAGTCTAGAATACCTGGACGAATCAAACCGAAACATTTCTCCTTTCCTAGACAAAAAGGGAAGCTATACTGCACATATTTTCTCTCCTTGAGGTAAAAAAAAGACAGTTGTTCAATATATCTAACACAATTAGCTTATAAGGTAGTGTTCACTTGATATAATTATACATAATTTATGTATCTCTTTTTTGGTACATCCAAAATGATCATTTTGCGCTAATTGTTGTTATAATTGCAATACATTTCATCACAAAAAACCTTTAAGACATAAAGATTTGAGTTGACGAAAACTTCATGATGGTTATTGAATGTCAGGGTACACCTTTTACAATAATGGACATGCTCCAATAACAGTTATACAGAAAGGTGTGTTGGTTACACTATACTCTCAAGTAAAGCAGATACACAGATAATATTTTAACTCCAAAACTTAGTCTATAGTGACGAACCTAGCTAGTATTTTTTTGGTTTCCTATACGACCGACAATGGTTAGTTAATCGGGTATAGTAAGTAGGGGAGAGAGGGGCACGTTGAACCACTTTTGCACATTTATTTTTTTCCTGACCTTATCAAAGTCCTCTGGACTTTAATTTTGGATCTAGCAGTTACCTTATATCATTGCGATATACGATCACCTAAGGAAAAGCAATTATGGTTGTTTTTTGTATTTATTTTGAATTTCTGAAAATAAAATCTTTGGGTGGTTCCACGTGCCCCATGCCCTGGGCAGGTTGACCCACCTCCTGATGCACCTTGAACCACATAATTATATTGAATGGTTCAAACTATCAGCAATATGGATTTATTATTGAGGGTATAGGTGTAATTACTTGCTATTGATACCTTTGAAGAGGATTGAGTATAGAAAATACATATTTAATTCAATTAAAGTTTCTAGAATAGTGACTGGGTTAGAACCTTACAATTTTTCCTTTAGGTATATATAAATTATCTTAAGAGGATTGCTACTATTTGCAAGGTCTAAATATATCCTTGGTTGTATTCTTTCATGATGTAACAGGCTGCTTTGCTTCTATCATGATAATATAACCAAATTATATCTTATGTGTGTCTCTTTTTGTGTGCCTAATAAAATATGGGTTTTTAAATACGCCTATATAGCCTCTAGTAGACCCCGAGGTTGAACGTAATATCATCTTCTCGTCTCTCACATATAACCTGATGAGGAGACCTTGCAAAGAATGCTGCCCTCTGGTGAGGAGTAGTGATACCTTGTCCTTCTATGGACTTCAATGCATAGACGCATGGTTCAAGGTGCCCCAATTTTCGTGGTTCAATAAAACCTATGCCAGCCATCATAGATAATGATGATGTAATTCAAATCAGATTCTATTGAAGCATTTAGATTTATACTTTGATCTCCATACAGATCTTTGGCCAGCAATGTTTTGTAACAACAAAAGAACAAAAGTTTAACAATTGCAAATATTTACTTTCAAGGACAAAAATCTTCAATGTTGTCTAACTTGCTCCTCAGCATCCCAAAATAGATATGATGCTGCTGCTCTGAACTGTTTATATAAGGGGGTAGTGTGGTAGGCAAACTGCTGGACATTTTTCAAAGGAATAGCAAAGAGAGTGATTGGTTCAACATGCCCAGGTGGTCAACGTGCCCCTCTCTCCCCTAGTGACCGACCCACCTTAGTCATTCCATTTCAATGAGTGTTAGGCCTCAGTCATATTTTGTTTTACCTTAGTCATTTTTGATTATCAGTTTGTCATTCTGGCCAATATCCTTATGACTAACCTGGGATAGCTACTACAGACTGGGGGCCGGGGCATTTATAATTATTATCAATGCTATGAAGTGACTCCGAGTGGAGTGAGAACCGGTACTCGGGGACTTTTCTAGTGGAGCTGGTGATGTTAAGGTGGAACGGAGAAGGCTGATAACATCATCCAGAAAGGTAGGTGTACATCTCTGTTATGAATAATGTATAATTACATTTGGATGGGAGGGAGGTCAAACAGTGGTTAAGATGGGGGATGAATGGCCACTGGCTGCTTACTGTCTCAGAGATCAAACAAGTCTATGCCATGCCCTCCCCCGGCTACTTTTTTTAGGGGGGGAGGGGTCAGACTGATTTTGTAAACAAGGGCGGGACAGACTGCTATCCTATACGTGTATGCTATAATACCGTCTACAGGTTAGTGTGGTACAGACCTGGATCAGAGGTAACTGATTACTGGGGCATGAAGCTACCAATCACACAACACTGTCACGGTGTGTAAGGGTAGGAGGCAGGCAGCCCATTACTCGACAGGCACTTTAATCGAAAAGCATATAAAACGGTATATATATATATGTAGTTCACCTCCCCCGAGTGTAAGTCATATATAATCTCAGGTGGTGTTTATATATATTTATATCCCAGTAAACACAATTACGTTGGTCAGACGTAAATTAACGTTGCTTTTTGGTCTGAACTACGTAATTTTGGAAGGTTTATCAACGTTAGAACGTTAAGGTTTATTTACCAATCTCAAACCTGCAGGTCTGACTTACGTAGCTCAGACGTAAATCTACGTCCAACTTTGTAAACACATTAATATAATATTACATAGTGGGATTCAGACAAAGATATCACAGACACATTTACATTAACAGACAATATCTATACAAACTAACTACTATCATTCTTAATCACATTTCTTTCTATATATATAGTACATCTTTATAGTTGAACAGCCTGACAGTATAGATCTATTGCTCAGTTTTGGCTGCAGAGAGGCTTTGTATTTCTTCCATTAACACCAATGTGGTGTCTGCCCAGTAAAGTCCTTTAATGTGCATATCAATGCTTAATTCTTTAACCTGCTGTCCATAGTATATAATTATCAAATTGTATATGGTTCATTTGCATAACATTTAATTCATAATTAATGAGAAATTACTGCTTGAATGTGGTAGATTCGTTAAAGAGCTGTCATATTCTCTCCACAGTTGAAAGTGCTGCCACCTAGTGTGAAACTGAGAAGTTATATACCCAATTGAAGTTGAAAAATTACGTAGTTTAACGTAGATCTACGTAGATTTGTTACGTAAATTTACGTTCGAATGAGGTAGATAAACGTAAATCAGACGTCTACGTCTGTTGAACGTAAATAAACCTTCATGTTTTGACGTCTACAAACCTTCCAAATTTACCAATCTCAAACCTTTGGTTGGAAAACTACCTAGAGAAACCTCAGAGCTACGTTGGAATTATGTAGGGTGTTTACTGGGATACCTCCGGTGCTGTAAGACATCAAGGGTGCCTGTAGGTGGGAAATACAATTCACTTCACGTCTTTTTTCACTTTTAAACTTCTTGTCTTATGAAGCTGCTGTCGATTGCTACACCATCTTAGTACCTGCCTCATCATGGCAGGCCGCTACTGGTATTTGGATCCAAGACAAGTGAGTGACTCTCTACCTCACTATTTCTCAATGTTATTCTGAATTTAGTCAATAAAATTCGTACAGACACATATTCTAACCTATAGACACAGTCATGCATGTTGAAATCAGAACTTAAGCACAATTACCTAAATCTGCTGTTAAAGTTGCCATTTTGGGGAAAACACAGCCATTTATCTTTGCTCTCTCTTCAGCTTTCTAAACCCCCTCCTTATGACGAATCGCATATCCGGGACTTCATTAAAGGCAACTTTAAGGATTTGGGTGTAGAAGACCCCAGGTAATTGAGTAATGTAGAGAAGTTAAGGCGTTTTGTTTAATGTTTTTCTACAAGAAGTGATCTGAAGGCACGTCTTTAGTTGTCTTTTCTCTACATTGGGTCATAGTTAAGGAGGTACCGCTTATTTTGATGTAGAGTGGGAGACAATGTGAAATCCCATTGAAACCCTTAAAATTCACTATGATTGACGCTCAGGGCCCATTCGTTTTGCCACTATTTGAGTATTTGAAATCATAAAGTGTATTGTGTGTGCACCTTACAGGTATCTCCTGCAGGATGGTGTTGATACAGGCCATGTCCTGGAGGAAAGTTCTACCTGCTTTGGAGCATTGTCCTTTCTTGGCTTTAAATCCGGCAACCAAATAAACGTTCCAGTAAGTGTGCCCGAATAGGTTTTTTCCTGTGTGGGGTATTGACTGATAAAGTTGTTGGATGCCTTTTGTGATAGAGTATTAAGTTCAAATAGGCATAACCAGTAAACATAGGGGGAGAAATCTGATTATCAGGGCTACAGACATGACAATTGGGATCATTTTGTTTTGTACCCCTGGCCTAAACAGCACGGCAACATGGCGAACAACATAATAAAACATAAAGAGTCATAGTCATGCACATTGGCAATAACCAAGGATCCATATCACTTATTCAATTTAAGAAACGTTTATAGCTCAGTTCCAATGTGTACTATGGGTCATATCATATCACAGTTGGGTGAAAAGACAAAGGGATATGGCTGTTTGTATAACACGTACAAACCAATCACAAACCAATCAATGGGTATAAGTCAGATATGGGTACACATGAGTAGCTGTATACGTGTTATAAGCCATGGACAATGGTATTATCCTTGGCTGGCGTCTTAGACAATTACCCTGTCCTTGGCTTATAACACTTACACAGCGACTCACGCGTACCATATCTAATACTTGTAGTACATAAGAGTGGGACCAGATGCACAGTGTGACACTGTGTGGGAGTTGCTCTGTGATGTGTGGAAAATGCCGCGCCCCAAGATGGTCATCTCAGTAGCTGCAGCGGGGGACCTGGAGGACCTTACAATATCAGCACCGGTCAGGAGGAAGCTGCAACGAGCACTCCTCAATGTGGTCACAAAAACAGGTAGGGGATAGCCCTGCAGTTTCTAGAGCCAGAGAATGATACATAAATAGTGTTCTGCATATGACATTGTAGTTGTAGGTATATGTGCTATGCTGTGTGGGCTGTGTATTTTATATGATTATTACCCTTGACCAAACAGATGACTATTTCATAGCACCCAACTAAACACAATGTCTTGTCTCGGAGTCACTCATAGCTGTAGTTAGTGTCCAATGTACCGCACCAACTTACAGCACTGCATGTGGTAGATATGGTACGGGTGAGTTGCTGTATAAGTGTGGTACACCAAGGACATATTAATTGTCCAAGGCGCCAGCCACGGATAATTACCAATTGTCCAAGTCTTATAATATGTATGCAGCTACTCACATTTATCATATCTGACTAGCAGAGGTTGTTCAATGGACCACATCCACATACAGTCATGTATGTAATATACAGTCAGGCAATTTATTTTGTGCTCTTGGCTAACTGTGGTGCAAATACATGTATACAGCGATGTCCTTCTGTATGTCAACCCTCCTGTGTGCTACCCCTTGCAGATGCCTGGCTCCTAACCTCAGGGTTGGGGAGAGGGGCTGCAGGGCTGGTCGGGGAGGCTGTCCATGACTACCAGCAGCAGTTGATGCACCAGGGCATGGATGGACCACAGATCACTCTCCTTGGTATCGGTGATTGGGGTATAGTGAACAACAAGGAGGCACTCACCAAAAAGCAGGTAACTGATCAATTAAAGGTCAGACTTTGATGATGACCATGATTATTACTTATACACAGAGGAAAAAGACAATGTTAAAACATAGAAATAAAGAGACGGTTACTAAATATGAACAAAAGAATCCTAAGATATTGAGTCTACCTTAATTCATAAACATCAGTTTTAAAATGTTTATACCAATTGCATTTTCCATTCATCATATTGGTCTCTTTAACAATACCAATAACATAGTAATTAAACTAATTACTGTCCCTGTATCTGCTTATATTATAAGTTATAATGTGTAACAGGAAGGAGACTTTGATGCAAAATATATGAGAGAGCAGCTCAAAGACATGAAGACAACAAGGCCACTAGAGAGCAACCACACACACCTGCTGTTTGTAGATGGTGGAGGGGTGGAGAAGTTCAGGGCAGAGTTAGAGAGTTTTATATACAAGCAAGACATTCCCGAGACACAGGGTAAGTATAGAAATCACTTGCTTAGATGTGCTACTCATACTACTTAGCGTTTGAGTTTGATTTTTGATATTTTCTATTAGGCATAGATTTCAATACATGTATATACTTTCAAATCAAGTTTAAATCGATCGACCACGATGGCAATACATGGATAGATATATGATATGCTTTTATCAAATATAATAAAATACAATGTAATAGTATATACTTTAGTTACATCAAATGTGACATGTACTCCCAGCCAACATTGCTTAGTGGGGCCCATATGTGTTTTTCATGGGCAAGCTGATTTGCCCATATCTGGGTTATGGTCCTTTTTGTCCAGGGCTACCATTGGGAATCCAGATGGGCCAGCCCAGATTCAAAGTGCCCAGGTCGAGCCCAGATTAAATATAAACTATAAAAGTGTATAATAAATTTGCTGGAGGAAGATCACATGTCAGCATGTTTTGAAATATTTACAATGTATTTATGGGAAAAAAGTTTTCCAGGGCTGGCCCATCTGGGCCCCCACTGGTAGCCCTGGACAAAAAGGATCATAACCCAGATATGGGCCAGCCCAGCTGGCCCAAGTAAAACACATATGGGCTCCAGGGACCAATGCTGATGGCTGGGCCGGTACTAAGAAAAGGGGTCTTAGTGCACACTACACCAATGTCCCTTTCCGCAGATCGTGCCACTTAGCTAGCACTTCTCTTTTAAGGTTTGCATGTGCCGCTGGTGAAGCTGGTATTAGCAGGGACAGCCATTGACACAATGAGAATGGCATGGCAGGCAGCAAATGATGACCTCCTGGCCATACTCATTGAGAGCACTGATGGGATTTCAAACCTCGTTTATCAATGCAGAGGATTGCAAGGCGATGTGTGAGTTTAACTTCTTCAGTCGGTTAGGGCTACCATAACCCAGTAAACAAGAAAGACGTTGAACAACGCTTTATAACGTTTCTTCATGACTCCATGTTGTGGAAAGCTTCATTGACATTAAAAACGTTATTTTGACGCAAAATAATGTATTTTAGTCAGCTGGGAATACCCATGTGGTTCGATTCTCAATTCTGAATCGTTTTACTGGTCTAAAACACATTTCTCTTACCAGGTCCCTTGCGAAGCAAAGTGCAAGAGGCACCTGGACAAAAGAAGACGAGGAGTTGTTGCTGGGTTTCCACAGGGATAACCACGATCCATACCCAGGATATGTGAGTATCAGCTCAAACTATATTCTGTGATTCTACCATGTAGTAAATGTATGTAAAATGCTCACATTCTTTTATAATATTCATCAAATTAGATCATTTAATATATTCTACATTCATTGGGTCCTAATCTAGTATAACTTAGTGATGGTTGTTCACCCATAGGTTCGTCTTATTGAGGAGAAGGATTCAGTCAGTGTCATGGAGAAGTGCATCATCGAGGATCTCTTGGAAGGTTAGGTACCTTGGGGGCCTGACTTACAAATAATATTACTGAATTTTTCCTACCTTTCGTAGCTTTATCAAAGATAAGATAGAGAATAAAATTTTCAATATTTCTCTAATGAAGGTAGCCATATTGGATTTGGCAGCTTGAACTGTCATATTTGACTCTTTGTAATATGGAACCATATCTGAGGGTCATTAACAGATCGAAATAGTAAAAGTAAACACCCAAACCAGTGCCCCCGTCTTTTCTCCACTATAACAGCCAAAATATAAAGTTTAGTGAATGTGATATAAGATATGTTTCTTTGCAGCTCATTCTCATGAAATTATGTCAAATGGGGATGTGCGCTATAAT
Source organism: Harmothoe impar (assembly GCA_947462335.1). Classification (NCBI taxonomy): domain Eukaryota; kingdom Metazoa; phylum Annelida; class Polychaeta; order Phyllodocida; family Polynoidae; genus Harmothoe; species Harmothoe impar. The sequence continues at coordinate 20,010,590 of OX381714.1, forward strand.
TGGGAAAAGATGGACGTGGCCTTGGTTTGGAACCAGCCTGATATAGCCAGGCAACATGTTCTCAACGCAGGCAACAGGACAGCCCTGAAGGTGGGTTGGTAGTATCTATAGCAAGGGAACAGCCCTGAAGGTAGGTTGGCAGTATCCATAACAACGAGAGAGCCCTGAAGGTACAACAGGAAACCCCTATAGGTGGGTTGGTAATATCCATCACAACAGTGTAACCTTCGATTCTGGCAGAATCGATATGAAAGGAGTCCATTCATTTGAGAGCTGAAACCACTTCTTTGCCAAGCAGTTTAAGGAACTTTATGTAGTATTCATTTTTTCATATATTCAATGTCCTTTTATTTTTATATCAGGGTTTGGGATTCAATAAACATCTACTGAGAGCACTGCTGCAGCGCAACACAGACTTTGTGCAGTTACTCATCAAGCATACTGTGTGGTCCCGACAAAACGATGACATGTCAGGGATGACTGATCAGGAGCTGTTGGAGGAACTCTATGCAGATGTAAGTTTACAACAACACTTGTACTGATCTTATGTAGTCAATGAATGTAACATTCTGTTGTCAAATGACAACCTTTCTCTATGGCGTGGGATCCACACAGCATTGTTTTATGTAGGCGTTGAAAGCTAACCGCGACAGAACTCAGATCGCTCACCATGCCGGGGTCCACACAGCGTTAGAACTACTGATTCCCACCGCCCAGTTTTGACTTACCTTCCCATCCCTCTTGTTCATTGAAGGTGTTACCGTATAGTATTGTGTAAGAAGTGTTGTATACTTTAATGTATATATTTCTATAGCAACTTAAATTTAGGCCATAGTGCATCAAAAGAGACCTAAACTTTTGGTACTATCTTTTTAGCATGAAAAATTGGGCAAAATCATTTATCTTATGAAAGACGTGGCATTGACCTGCTCTACTCACAACTACGCTCTTGTAGGCCCATACACTGCCCACTACTGGGAGAGCCTCTCGCTCTCCCCGACCATGTTAGACGCCTTACATAGCTCAGTGCGGCCTACGGTAGCAACCCCCAGTCTGCTGGAGAGTGAGTGACTGCCTGCTGTGTTATGTTGCCATCGGGAGGACCGGGTCCTACCACAGCCCCTAAAATAGGGGTGGCCAGTATTGGACTGATTCTAAAAAATAACACATTATGTCTGAACTAAGGGACTGTAGCTGTTGTATTACAGCTCTTTGTGTTCCTTGGTGCTAACATGATCTTACAAGATGTGCAGTCTCGACTTATGTCTCATCATTCTTCACCCAAAAAACTATATTGTTTGACATTTCTCATAATTTTTGCCTCAAATATTGCTTGAATTATATTAAAAATGAGATAAATATCATGCAAGTTGAGGTGCCCAGCATTTCTACAATAATTAGCGTATGTACAAACCGATTTAGATATGCAGAGACAATATGCCATAGACCACTGTCAGAAAAAAATCATGGGCTTCTACCAATTTTTAAGCAAAGCCCTTTGTGTGAGGTTGCTTTTGGCGATGTGGGCTAACGCTCAGGTTTAGGAACTCTTACAGTATTCAGCAGTTGACAATTCCTGTACTACATAACAGGAAGCTCGCATCCTGTGTTTCCGAAATGAAGAGGAACAAACCAAAGCCAAGACACCACAGGAACGACTAGCAAAAGTTGCCAGGGCTATCAGACCATTTGTGGATGACCAACCAAACAAAGGTAAAGGTTTAGGAAATATCACACCATTGATCAATATAGAATTGTGAACCGTTGGCCCTCACTACCTCCAAGTCTCAACATTACTGATCCCGCAGTACCTAATACGGAACCTTTGCAGCTGTCATTTTCTTTTCAAATATGTTTAGACTTTGAACCCTGGCGAGTTTGCTTCCTTAGAGAGAGTGGCCATATTCCGGTCATATCACAAGAAATTCTCATCAAATCGGTCAAATTTAACTAAATTCATCCCGTCACCCTACATGCGTATATATTTCAGCTATATCTTACATTATTATACGATCGGGCCACTCATCGTGCTTTTTCTGTGATATCCCCGTGCTGATATCTAGTGATATCGGCACCCTTCCGGTGGATATCAGCACGTTTCCGGGGGATATCATCCCGTTTCCGGTGGTCCTGAGCAATTCCGAAATTTCGTCCCCCATAAAATCCGAGGATTCATGGAGACTCGAACACGCTACATCAAGACTTGAAGTCCGACGTGCTAACCACCACACCGTGTAGGCGCTGGTAGAGGGAGGTGGCGAAACAAGGAGTCTACAGGCGGATTTCCAGCCCTGTAGGACCATTATTTACCGAGTTACAGAAGAAAAGACATTTTTTGGTATAATTTCTTTAAAAATCAATATTTTTTTCTAATTCCTTTTTCACTATAAAACTGGAAGTTGGACTTTACTTACCTATTCGTTAAAATAATTCTAGGGGCTTTTTTTCACATAGAAATAGGCATTTTAAAAATGGTTCGTTTCCACCCAGGATCGATCCGGGTACCCCTGGTGTGCGAGGCGAAGTCGCTAGCGCCCACGCCAATCCGGCTGTGTTGGGTCTGGAGGGAAACGCTGGTTAGTATATAACATAGCCCCAAGCTGGCCCCCTTACAAATTCTATGTTGGACTCAGTGTTGGAGATTGAGGTTATGACGTCACCAGGCTCCACCAATCAGCGAGCAGGGTTGGTGGGAGCTCAAAACAACATGGCGCTGCTGGTGTTCGAGTGATATTCAGTCAATAATCCTTCAAAATGGCGAAATTAGGACGTTTTAAAGGTAAATAAGGACATTTGAATCAATAAATCGTATAATAAACCTAATAATGTATGGCTAACAGGTCACTCGGGGTGTATCGTATGGATATCGGGCACTCGGCGCTACGCGCCTCTTGCCCGATATCCTACGATACGCCCTCTCGTGAACCTGTTAGCCATACGTTATTGGTTAAATATCGGAATCAAACGGATAATTAGCTTCTAAAGGTGCATCGCAGGCATCCTTAAATCGATGAGAGGACACAACTGTTACAATAAGGAATTTCCTCTCAATTGCAGATACCTATGGGGAACTGAAGGTTGATATCCTGGTTAAGGATCTGTTTTTCTGGGCCATCTTTCTAAATCAGACGGAGTTTGTGAGGATCTTCTGGGAGGTTTATAAGGACCACATTGGTAATTCTAGAATATAATCGTATAGGGAACAACTTTAATTTGCACTGTATTAGTAGTATGAATAAATATCGAACACGATTTAAGGGCAAGAAACAATTACAGAATATGGCAAATCAGTATATATATACTCATAAATTATCGTACAATGTACATTTGAAAATACTATATGTAAGGGGTGTGCTTTATGCTGTATCAAGAATGCCTGAAGGTGATTTGAAATACTATGCCATTATCTTGATACATAAATGGCAAGTCTACTCACCAGTATGCACTCATCCTATTGGCATGATGCATGAATAAAGTAAATTCCAAACATACTTGTGCAGGTGGTGCTCTGGTGGCAGGTTCACTGTTCAAGGCGCTCAGTGAAATGGCACGAAAGAATGAGGAGTTGGATCTAGCTCAGGACTTAAGCAGGAGCTCCAAGTGAGGGGTTTGGTGACAGTACTTAGAAATAGCTGATTAAGATGTAATACGGTGGCCCAAAATGGCCAAATGAAAAGAAAATCAAAAAGTGAAAAGTGGAAATCAAAATGTGAAAAGTAAAAATCAAAAAGCGAAAAGTGGATATCAAAAAGTGGAAAGTGAAAAACCAAATCAGTGAAAGTTCTTCAAGATTTCATGTTGGAGGTTTCCACTTTCAAAGTCACACTGTTAATCTGTCAACAGCTTGTGACAGGTTTCTTTTAGCATTGCGTATGGCTCATATACCGGAGAATGCCAGTATTGAGGCAAAAGTGTCAATTTACACAAATGTGGAGAAAAATATTAAATTTCACTTCAGGACCACAGTAACAGTAGTTTTTTGGGATGTGCTAACTTAAAATCAAAGCGGTTGCTGTATGTACAAAATGTGACACATAATGTGTTTCCAGGGTGTGGGAGCAGGTGGCGGTGGACGTCCTGACCGAGTGTTACACCCTGCACCCTGAGAGGTCACGTGACCTGCTGCGGGGTGTGATGTCCACCTGGGGGAGCTGCTCTCTGTTTGAGATGGCTCACTCAGGGAGGTTCATGACCTTCATGCAGCACGCCTGCTGCCGAACCACGCTCAGCCGCATCTGGACCGGTGCAAGGTCATCACCCTCAAAGGCCAGTGTTTTTATTCTGTATTCATCTCTATACATTACCCCTATACAATAAAGGCTTGAAGGGGTCGAAATCTTTTATCCCCGATGGGTCGAAAATCGCTGCGTGCAGGGGCCCTTTGAAGCATAGTAACTCGCAGACTTTTTCGCTTTTTTTTGCCCTCGCCCCCAAGAGGAGTCGAACATTTTTACACCCCCTTAGTCAAGGGGTCAAACTCTTTTTGTCACCCACCCCCCCCCCATGTTGTTAAAAATAATAACTCACCACAGGCTGCGTGGGATGTGCCCCAGCCCCCACAAGTGAAATGCGTCAGAGAGGTATCAATGTAGTTGGCATTTGCATTTATTTATTTGATTTGAAGCTCAATGGATATGGTCACATTGTATTTAATGGGGGGCATTGCATGCAGCGTTTCAGTGCTAAAACATAGTAAATATTGTGTTCTTAAAAAAAGAATTATCTAAAACCTTCCAGGTCCAAGCTCCCCAAGAGCAGGTTGCAGCCTCAGATGGACCAGCTCCAGAGGTACACAGTTGCTGTACACCATGTAGCAACAGCTGTAGTTGCTGTACACCATTCAGCAACTGCTGCAGCAATGTCTGCAGCAACTGGACATCATGCAGCAGCTGCTGCAGCAATATCTGCAACTTCAAGGCCTCAGTCACCAGTATATCGGTACGTAATGATAAGGGAATCAAACTAAATCTGTTATTTTCATTTCTTAGAATTGTTTTTTTTTAAATATAATGTAATACAGAAAAAGAGGGACATAACATAGAACAGTTTAACGCCATAGGACTCATAGAGACCGCATAGATATGTCCACCTTACTCCTGTTGCATGGCTTCAGGTGCAAAGTTCCGTCTGATTTGTATGTATATTATCTAATTATTGCAGAATGAGCTGTCACCTTTAGTGTCTTCGTCCAAGGTATGAACATAATCCTAATATATGGTGCATATACTTCATACGAAATTCAAATTAGTTTCATTTCAAAATCTTTTGCCGATTATTGCAATGAAAGGTTCGTAAACCGTGTTCCACATAATCTTAAAATGTTTGAATGCTCTTTTTTTTGTGAAAAAGGGGGGCTCTGCCCCCAACCTTCGTTTTGTTTCCTTCCTTCCTTGTGTAGTTCACTATTCTTTCACGCAGGACCAGGTTCAGGCGTCCAAAGAGGAGGCTGCAACTTCAGACGGACCAGCTACAGGGGTACACAGCTGTACACAGTCTAGATGCAGCTTCCAGGCACCGAGGACAACATTTATATTGTACCTGGTGTGTAATCAGAAACAAAACAAATGTTTCATTTGATTTTCTCCAAATTGTAACAGAGCATGGAATTACGAGGAAGTATAAATTAGGTTATATGATTGTGGTCCTGTGAGCAAAAATAATTGTTTTTCTCAATAAGTGAATTTATTTCATGTGAAGGAAAAACGTCACCATTTGTTCTGTACGAGAAGGGCCGTTCTCCACAATCCTTTGGAGACACTGAATCTCATTCTCTATGATCTATGGCTCCGTTTGAAACTGTGATGTTATTCTATACTTAACCATAATGTTATACAGTAGCATGACATATGGGCCGTATCCCATGACTGGTTGATTTGGGACACTTATGAATGTTGCTACTGTGCACCACTCTGTTCCAGCTGTCCCACATGCTGCTGACGGCGCTGCTCAGTTACTTCATCCTGACAGACCTGGCTCCCATCACCTCCTCCCACAGACAGTCCTACACCGAGTGTGTCATAGTGATATGGGCCTTTACATTCTTCCTGGAAGAGATCAGGCAGGTATGAGGTACTTTTAGTCATGCAATTTTTGTTGTTATTATTATTATTAGAGAACTAGTAATTCAGAAGGACTTCATTCTGTTTATTCCTGCTATTATCTATGGGTTTAATCTTCGCCACCATATTGTTATACAACACACCAGAACTAGGGAGAAGGTGGGGAAGGTGTTGTTTATTTGTACATTGACATCATAGCCTTTTATAAGATCTCACAAATATCCGTTTTGCGGCATACTGTGTGCGTCAAATTTTACTATTGATTAAATGTGAATCATAAGTTACCGCCCACAGTGCTGAGCTATGGACGGGGAGTACATCGCTGTAAATCACGACAAAACAAACCTTGAAGCTTGATTCCTTTAATAAAAACTAAAATTAACTGGCTCCATCATATCATCTTAGATTGTCACCCAGCATGCAGCGGGCCTCATGTCCAAACTCAAGCTCTACCTGGAGGCCGGCTGGAATCGCTTTGACTGTGTGCTGTACATGAGCCTGATGGTGTCCATCATCCTACACTGGGTGTTGAATGGTGGGGCCTTTGTGGTGGCCAGGACCCTGTACTCAATCACAGTGGTCATGTACTACCTGCGCCTCTTCCAGTTCTTTCTCGCAGACAAGGATCTTGGGCCAAAAGTCATCATGATTCGATTAATGGTATGAATACAGACTGGAATATATTATTTATTTGATGCTCTGTGGTCTTGTGTAACATTATAAATTACTAGTAATGACACTCCCAGTCTCGTTCTACCTTTTTATAGCGCTTGTTGTAACCCCAATACTAAATTCTATGTAAATTTTTTTTCGAAAATCCGAGGGTATGACCCTCTAATATGGTGCAAGGACGGATTCAACGGCAGGGCCTGTTGGGCCCTTATCCCTCAAACGAGCCCTTAACCCTCAAACGAGTAACCGTTTGAGGGATAAGGGTTCACCACGGGCCCTTATCCCTCAAATATGGCGTTAAAGCACAAACGGCCTTATCCCTCAAACGGCCTTATCCCTCAAACGGCCTTAACCCACAAACGGCCTTATCCCTCAAACGGGCTTATCCCTCAAACAGCCTTAACCCACAGACTATATAGCGTTTGAGGGATAAGGGCAAGTTGATGTTTAAAGCAAGTTATGCATGTTAAATGACTATAGGGTTTGAGAGATAAGGGCGCACTGATACACAGGTGGTACTAGGTGTATAACCTTACTATATAGCGTTTGAGGGATAAGGGCAAGTTGATATTTCAGGCAAGTTACATATGTAGGATCACTATAATAGTGTTTGAGGGATAAGGGCAGGTTGATATTTCAGGTAAGGTAGGTATATAGGATCACTATGTAGCGTTTGAGGGATAAGGGCAGGTTGATATTTCAGGTAAGGTAGGTATATAGGATCACTATATAGCGTTTGAGGGATAAGGGCAGGTTGATATTTCAGGTAAGGTAGGTATGTAGGATCACTATATAGCGTTTGAGGGATAAGGGCAGGTTGGTATTTCCGGTAAGCTATGTATATAAAGACAACTATATAGGGTTTGAGGGATAAGGGCAAGCTGATGTTATATGCCAGTTAGGTAGGCCTATATAAGATCACTATATAGCGTTTGAGGGATAAGGGCAAGTTGATGTTTCAGGCAAATTATGCATATTATATGACGATAGGGTTTGAGGGATAAGGGCGCACTGATTCAAAGGTGTTACTAGGTGTATAAGCTTACTATATAGCATTTGAGGGATAAGGGCAAGTTGATATTTCAGGCAAGTTACATATTTAGGATCACTTTATAGGGTTTGAGGGATAAGGGCAGGTTGATATTTAAGGTAAGGTAGACATATAGGATCACTATATAGCGTTTGAGGGATAAGGGCAAGTTGATGTTTCAGGCAATTTAGGTATGTAGGATCACTATATAGCGTTTGAGGGATAAGGGCAGGTTGATATTTCAGGTAAGGTAGGTATATAGGATTCCTATATAGCGTTTGAGGGATAAGGGCAAGTTGATGTTTCAGGCAATTTAGGTATGTAGGAACACTATATAGCTTTTGAGGGATAAAGGCAGGTTGATTTTTCAGGTAAGGTAGGTATATATGATTACTATATAGCGTTTGAGGGATAAGGGCAAGTTGATGTTACAGGCAATTTAGGTATGTAGGATCACTATATATCGTTTGAGGGATAAGGGCAGGTTAATATTTCAGTTAAGCTATGTATATTAGACAACTATATAGGGTTTGAGGGATAAGGGCAAGCTGATGTTATATGCCAGTTAGGTATATAAAATCACTATATAGCGTTTGAGGGATAAGGTCAAGTTGATGTTTCAGGCAATTTAGGTATGTAGGATCACTATATAGCGTTTGAGGGATAAGGGCAGGTTGATATTTCAGGTAAGGTAGGTATATAGGATTACTATATAGCGTTTGAGGGATAAGGGCAAGTTGATGTTTCAGGCAATTTAGGTATGTAGGAACACTATATATAGCGTTTGAGGGATAAGGGCAGGTTAATATTTCAGGTAAGGTAGGTATATAGGATTACTATATAGCGTTTGAGGGATAAGGGCAAGTTGATGTTTCAGGCAATTTCGGTATGTAGGATCACTATATAGCGTTTGAGGGATAAGGGCAGGTTGATATTTCAGGTAAGCTATGTATATTAGACAACTATATAGGGTTTGAGGGATAAGGGCAAGCTGATGTTATATGCCAGTTAGGTATATAAGATCACTATATAGCGTTTGAGGGATAAGGGCAAGTTGATGTTTCGGCAATTTAGGTATGTAGGATCACTATATAGCGTTTGAGGGATAAGGGCAGGTTGATATTTCAGGTAAGGTAGGTATATAGGATTACTATTTAGCGTTTGAGGGATAAGGGCAAGTTGATTTTTCAGGCAATTTAGGTATGCAGGATCACTATATATCGTTTGAGGGATAAGGGCAGGTTGATATTTCAGGTAAGGTAGGTATATAGGATTACTATATAGCGTTTGAGGGATAAGGGCAAGTTGATGTTTCAGGCAATTTAGGTATGTAGGATCACTAAATAGCGTTTGAGGGATAAGGGCAGGTTGATATTTCAGGTAAGCTATGTATATTAGACAACTATATAGGGTTTGAGGGATAAGGGCAAGTTGATGTTTCAAGGAATTTAGGTATGTAGGATCACTATATAGCGTTTGAGGGATAAGGGCAGGTTGATATTTCAGCCAATTTAGGTATGTAGGAACACTATATAGCGTTTGAGGGATAAGGGCAGGTTGATATTTCAGGTAAGGTAGGTATATATGATTACTATATAGCGTTTGAGGGATAAGGGCAAGTTGATGTTTCAGGCAATTTAGGTATGTAGGATCACTATATAGCGTTTGAGGGATAAGGGCAGGTTGATATTTCAGGTAAGGTAGGTATATAGGATTATTATATAGCGTTTGAGGGATAAGGGCAAGTTGATGTTTCAGGCAATTTAGGTATGTAGGATCACTATTATAGCGTTTGAGAGATAAGGGCAGGTTGATATTTCAGACAAGTTATGTATTAGACAACTATATAGGGTTTGAGGGATAAGGGCAAGCTGATGTTATATGCCAGTTAGGTATATAAGATCACTATAGAACGTTTGAGGGATAAGGGCAAGTTGTTACACAGGTGGTACTAGGGGTAAGGGCAGGAGTATTTTTGGAGCAGTTAGGTATATAAGATCACTATATAGCGTTTGACGGTTAAGGGCAGGATGATTTTTGGAGCAGTTAGGTATAAATAGGTGACAGCTAACCAGGATTCCCTCATCATCGTGGTACACAGAGCCGTATTGCTTTTTAGTATACACCCACAGACAAGTTGTCAAGGCGTCGTGTTATAATGTGATGCATGAGCCAATATGTATACAATTCAAATTAAAATGAATTTGTGATCTTTCTTATGAATTAGTTGAATAAACTTATACTCTAAGCTAATAGATGGATACCCCTTCTAAAGGGCAGGATGATATTTTGGAGCAGTTAGGTATGAAAGACCATTATATAGCGTTTGAGGGATAAGGGCAAGTTGATATTTTATGGCAGTTAGGTATTTGAGATCACTCTGTAGGGTTTGAGGGATAAGGGCAGGTTGATATTTTAGAGCAGTTAGGTCTATGAGACCACTGTTTAGTGTTTGAGGCATATGGGCAAGCTGATATTATAGGCCAGTTATGTATATAAGATCACTGTATAGCGTTTGAGGGATAAGAGCACGTTGTTACACAGGTGGTACTAGGTGTAGAACTCACTATATAGGTTTTGAGGGATAAGGGCAAGCTGATGTTATAGGCCAGTTAGGTAAAGAGACCGCTGTTTAGTGTTTGAGGCATAAGGGCAAGCTGATCCCTTATCCCTCAAACGCTATATAATGATCCTATATACCTAAGTGGCCTAAAATATTAACTTGCCCTTATCCCTCAAACGCTATATACTGATCCAATATATACTAACTGGCCTAAAATATCACCTTGCCCTTATCCCTCAAACGCTATATAGTGATCCTATATACCTAACTGGCCAAAAACATTAACTTGCCCTTATCCCTCAAACGCTATAATGATCCTATATGCCTAACTGGCCTAAAATATCAACTTGCCCTTATCCCTCAAACACTATATAGTGTTCTAATATTCCTAACTAGTCCAAAATATTAACTTGCCCCTGTTGCCTCAAACACTATATAGTGATCCTCTACACCTAACTGGCCTAATATATCAACTTGCCCTTATCCCTCAAACACTATATAGTGCTCTAATATTCCTACCTAGTCCAACATATTAACTTGCCCTTGTGCCTCAAACACTATATAGTGATCCTATATACCTAACTGTTCTAAATTATCAATTTCCCCTTATCCCTCAAACGCTATATAGGGATCCCATACACTAACTGGCCTAAAATATCAACTTGCCCTTATCCCTCAAACACTATATAGTGCTCTAATATTCCTAACTAGTCCAAAATATTAACTTGCCCTGATGCCTCAAACACTATTATAGTGATCCTATATACCTAACTGGTCTAAAATATCAACTTGCCCTTATCCCTCAAACGCTATATAACAGTCCTACGTACCTAACCGGCCTAAAATATCAACTTGCCCTTATCCCTCAAATGCTATATAGTGATCCTATATACCTAACTGGCCTAAAATATGAACTTGCCCTTATCCCTGAAACGCTATATAGTGATCCTATATACCTAACTGGCATGAAATATTAACTTGCCCTTATGCCTCAAACACTATATATAGTGATCCTATACACCTAAGTGCCCTAAAATATCAACTTGCCCTTATCCCTCAAACGCTATATAGTGATACAATATACCTAACTACCCTAAATTATCCATTTGCCCTTATCCCTCAAACTCTATGTAGTGATCCCATACACTAACTGGCCTAAAATATCAACTTGCCCTTATCCCTCAAACGCTATATATATAGTGATCCTATATACCTAACTGGCCTGAAATATCAACTTGACCTTATCCCTCAAACACAATATAGTGCTCTAATATTCCTAACTAGTCCAACATATTAACTTGCCCTTATGCCTCAAACACTATATAGTGATCCTATATACCTAACTGGTCTTAAATATCAACTTGCCCTTATCCCTCAAACGCTATATAGTGATACAATATACCTAAATAGTCTAAATTATCCATTTGCCCTTATCCCTCAAACGCTATATAGCGATCCCATACACTAACTGGCCTAAAATATCAACTTGCCCTTATCCCTCAAACACTATATAGTGATCCTATATTCCTAACTAGTCCAAAATATTAACTTGCCCTTATGCCTCAAACACTATATAGTGATCCTATATACCTAACTGGTCTAAAATATCAACTTGCCCTTATCCCTCAAACGCTATATAATGATCCTATATACCTAACTGGCCTAAAATATCAACTTGCCCTTATCCCTCAAACGCTACATAGTGATCTTTGATAGCTAACTAGTCCAAATATCAACTTGCCCTTACGCCTCAAACACTACATAGTCATCTAATATACCTATTTGTACTAAAAGAATAATCTGCCCTTATCCCTCAAACACTATATAGTGCCCTAATATTCCTAACTAGTCCAACATATTAACTTGCCCTTATGCCTCAAACACTATATTATATAGTGATCCTATACACCTAACTGGCCTAAAATATCAACTTGCCCTTATCCCTCAAACGCTATATACTGTAAACGTACATATTTTCACGCATGAATATTTTCGCGAATTGCCTACAAAGTGCACTTTCACGTGTATTTAAATTCGCGGATTTTGCATTCAGTAGTTGTGTGACTATACTGGATAAATTTTCGCTCTGTACATATTTTCGCGATTTTGAAAATCGCGAAAATCGCGGAAATATGTACAGCGCGAAATAAAGAACGTTTACAGTAGTGATACAATATACCTAACTACCCTAAATTATCCATTTGCCCTTATCCCTCAAACGCTATGTAGTGATCCCATACACTAATTGGCCTAAAATATCAACTTGCCCTTATCCCTCAAACACTATAAAGTGCTCTAATATTCCTAACTAGTCCAAAATATTAACTTGACCTTATGCCTCAAACACTATATAGTGATCCTATACACCTAACTGGCCTAAAATATCAACTTGCCCTTATCCCTCAAACACTATATAGTGCTCTAATATTCCTAACTAGTCCAACATATTAACTTGCCCTCATGTCTCAAACACTATATAGTGATCCTATATACCTAACTGGTCTAAAATATCAACTTGCCCTTATCCCTCAAACGCTATATAATGATCCTATATACCTAACTGGCCTAAAATATCAACTTGCCCTTATCCCTCAAATGCTACATAGTGATCTTTGATGGCTAACTAGTCCAAAATATCAACTTGCCCTTACGCCTCAAACACTACATAGTCATCTAATATACCTATTTGTACTAAAAGAATAATCTGCCCTTATCCCTCAAACACTATATAGTGCCCTAATATTCCTAACTAGTCCAACATATTAACTTGCCCTTATGCCTCAAACACTATATGAGTCAGACCCCAGAAAAATGGACTATGTTGGTGATTTTTAGTCTTTTTCACCTTCCACCAGCCATACAATAAAAATACCTGCACTATACTAGGTCTTTTTGATATCATTCAAGAGGGAACACTCTAGGCTTTCAGAAATTAAAAAAAAAAAGTGAATCGGACTAAGATTTTTTGATTTATGGCCCCTCAAAGTTGAAAAATACCCCAAAAACGAGGTTCCAGGCAGTTTTAATATATTTCAAATGTCCCCTATCACTACTATTGCAAACAGAAGCCTTCCTATTCAACAAATATTATGAGGTATATGTGTTTACTGAAAGGTTCAAGCATTTTTACCTGGATATCTAGCCCAAATTTTTTACCATAGCCCCTACTTTCAGAAATGGCACTCATGTAACCTCCGCCACTTTTACTTTCTGGACTGATGTTTGCCTGATTAGAATAACAATCTTATATTCATTGTACCCTCACTATAAGGAGGGCTGTGGGTAGTAACACTGGGAAAAAAATTGTGCGGCTAACTGTAGTATTTACGGTGCCAGCCCCCGATGAGTGGTTTTGTTACCGAGGTAAAAGTGGCGGAGGTTACACCGTTAGACCTCAAAAACTGTGCAAAAACCTTTCAACTCACTCTTCTAACCTTTATATATCATGGAGACATACATTTTCTATCATTCTGGCCACTATTTGCAGCCTAAACTTGCTTCAGTGTATTGGGTTGCTGTGTTTTCCTTGTTTTGCCGTAACCTCCGCCACTTTTATGTAATCTCCGCCACTTTTACTATGATACCACGCCCTAGGCTCAGAATATACTGTGCAGTTAACTGCTCCATATTTTATATTATACCAGTACCTCCCTTCAAGCTGTTCAGTATGTCAAACTTAACCTGGGGCCCTATATTTGATTACTGGTAGTGCTTTCCTAGTAAAAGTGGCGGAGGTTACATAAAAGTGTCGGAGGTTACACACAAATACTTTATTTAGTCATGGAAAAGTTAATATCAACAAGATCAAAGTGAATCCTCTCCAGCACTTTGGAGAGGTATATATTTTAACATTCAAAGCAAAAAAAATTAATTCCACTAAATTTTTGACATGTCAGGATCGACCACCAATTATGTATTCTCCGCCACTTTTACTATTTTCAATTATTTGGTTAAAATCCTACTTCCACTCAGTCAATCAGCTCAAAATTCTAACTAAACATGCCCCTGTGGTACTTCTATCATCCCAAATAGTCATTTTGTCAGTATTAGATACTTTATTTTTGCATGCTGGATAATTCAATAATAATCAATGATATATGCGTAACCTCCGCCACTTTTACTCACTTATTTCGATTATGATGACAAAAATAGTCTATTTACATGTAAAGTGATGAATCAGATTGAAAGTATACATATTGAAGATAATACACAGCAAATCTTATGATAAACAAGACACTTTTAAGCAAGCTAGAGTAAAGTTTGTGATTCTTGGTAAAAATTGCAACATTTTCACGAGTTTCCAAAAGTTTGTTAACCCACAAAATTAAAAGTTTTTGTCTGGTGATTATCAAACTTGGTATGCATGATTATATATACCGTAGCTACTTGTAGACAAAACTAAAAGTTACTGTAGTGTTTTTCAGACATTCTATCAAATCTGTGATATTTCGGTCGTAACCTCCGCCACTTTTACTCTAGGTTATGTTCAGAGGATAATAAAAACTGACCCCCTGGGAGTTAAGCCTTCCCTTTGGTGGTTCCATAGACCCAAGATACTAGTCTTTCAATGTAATTAACTTGTTTTAAGATAACTTGAGTTTACCAAAAAAAAAAATTTCATACCATAGTGCCCCAGTTTAGAGCATTTTTGGGAAATCTGACTCATATATAGTAATCCTATACACCTAACTGGCCTAAAATATCAACTTGCCCTTATCCCTCAAACGCTATATAGTGATACAATATACCTAACTACCCTAAATTATCCATTTGCCCTTATCCCTCAAACGCTATGTAGTGATCCCATACACTAACTGGCCTAAAATATCAACTTGCCCTTATCCCTCAAACGCTATAGTATATCATATGATGTTGTGGAAGAGTTATGGTTAAGGCCGTTTGAGGGATAAGGCCGTTTGAGGGTTAAGGCCGTTTGAGGGATTAGGCCGTTTGAGGGATTAGGCCGTTTGAGGGTTAAGGCCATTTGAGGGATGAGGCCGTTTGAGGGATAAGGCCGTTTGTGCTTTAACGCCATATTTGAGGGATAAGGGCCCGTGGTGTGCCCTTAACCCTCAAACGGATACTCGTTTGAGGGTTAAGGGCTCGTTTGAGGGATAAGGGCCCCACAGGGCCCCTTTGAGAAGAGAGGGTACGATACTTTTGGGTACTTTAATGTTTAGCGGTCCCCACCCCCTTTTCAAATCCCTGGGTGCAGCCCTGTGCACATTGGTCATGCATCAATCCTAAATCTTGAAGGGGTGGCTATTAACGAATAATAGCCACCAGTGTATTCCCAACATATGGTTCTAATCTGTGTACCACATAATGATAGGCTTACCATATCCTTCTCTTAGTTACTGTTATTTTTATATTTCATTTTCAGCTGACCGATCTGTTGGTTTTTGGGGCCATTCTGGCAACAATGGTTCTGGCATATGGAGTAGCAGTCCAAGCCCTATTGTTCCCAAACTCCTCTCTATCCTTCAGCCTCCTGGGGGATATCCTGTACAAACCCTATTGGAACATCTATGGGGAACTCTTCTTGCACCAAACTGGAGGTAAGGCAACTATAGGTGATTGTGGTCGTTGTAATGAGCTTAATGGTGAACCTAGGAAGTATGTGAACTATACTGCGTGAATGTTTGCATTAAATTTGTAGTTTGTAGTTTAACTACTACTGTTAACCATATTCTAATTCGTTCTATGAAAACATCTTTTTGTGTACTATGTAAAGCTGGCTATTAACATGGTACATGTATGACACCATCATTGGGATACTGACTGCCACCCTTAGCCTAACCCCAATACATGTTGTAGCAATCACATACTTAGACTAAGATGCCGGTTCTCATCAAAGTCTAGATACTGTATTGTTTGTTTGAACCACATGCACCATGTTATGAAGGTGCATTATACACTTGAGTTTGACACTACCCATACTGTTGTCTCATTATAGCTATACTCTAATGAATTTTGACTGGATCAAGCCCTGAGAGTGCTGAGCAATACTGGATAACTCAGATATGAATGCTGATATTCCAGATAGCATATTTATTGACAGTAGTATGATCTCATCTTCACGCACTGTACTTTATCTTATGCTCTACCAATTTGAAGTTTGTTGTATTTCGAAGATCATTTATGAATAAATACACGTTGAAAACTCAAAAGCAAATTAACGATACATGAAAGGAAGACTTTAAGCGGCCTTAAGTTCAGTAATGCCATTTGAATGTCCCGGAAAGGTCATAATAGCATTTGATTGGCATTTACTCAAATAAGATATGCTTAAAGAGTTCCTTTAAGCACATCTTCCCATCTAACATCTTAACTTGTATATATCAAGAAACATTTTCTGGGATAAAACCCCTACAAAAGGGTACCTTTGAGTAAGATGAGATCTTTTATTTAGTATAATTACTCAGTACATGGTAAGAAATGGCAGTGACTTCTTATTGACGGTAATTCCTATGTTTAAAGGTGATGTAGATGGCTGCTCACATGATGCTCGGATATGGCAGAATGCTACATTAGGTGTACCGCGGTGTCCAGAGAAGAATGTGGCCGTAATTCTGTTGTTGGCCTTGTATATGATGATAACTACCATCCTCCTGCTTAACCTACTCATTGCCATGTTTGGGTAAGTTACAGTGTCACATTGAGCTTTCATAATAAACCTGGCTCGTAACATGCAATCTATCCGAGTAAATCGCCAATATATTGCATCAATCAGTGCAATACATTGGTGCATTATGTGGACCCTTCAGGTGTTATCAACTATGTAGGCTTTGAAGGGCTGCATTCATACACTATACTCTATCATCCCAGGGTTAAGGTGAGTGGACCTCAAAGTCTAAAATAGATTGAATTTCGTCAAGATTTTCGCCATGAGGCCCAACTGATAAGTAGTCATGTTACTTTGAGTTTGGAGTGATCTGTAGTATGATCGTATAGTACTTGGGCACATACATACACAGAAAAGTCAACGTCATTGTCGCTAAAACCACCCTCCTGTGAAAGTCAGGCACTGACTGCATGTTTTGATCACGCACATAGACATGAGAATGAGGTCCCTCTTGTGAAAAGTAAAAGAATATTTATAGTTCCATATTATGTGCAGGAACCTGCGCAGTGGACGTCTTTGCCATGCGGACTAGCCACCATTTACATGATGCAGCCCAGCTAACAATGATCACATTTTTTCAGCTACACCTTTAACAAGGTGCAGGAGCAGTCAGAACAGCTGTGGGGCTTCCACTTCTACAGCTTGGTGTATGAATACCACCACAAACACAAACTACCACCACCCTTCATCATGTTCTCATTCATCCACCTCCTCTTGAAAAGGGGCACATCTACCATAAGGGGACAGCCTGAACCTGAAAAGGATGAATTTAGTGAGCACAGTTTTGTCATTGTTTAGAAACAAATTGTACAATTGTATTATTTTCTAAGACATGGCACCTTAACTGAAATGATACAGATAGCGTAAATAAATCATACAGGCTACTTACATTTACTAGTTGCAGCATTTAAAAATACAATCCCATATATCGATGAATATATAATATATATATATAAATATTTATTATATATTGTAGCGGCGACGGAGGGGGGGCTGTGGGTTCACAGGCCCCCTCCGCCGCCCCAGCGTGAGTTGTATATAAGTTAATAGCTAAGTACTACGCCGGACAAGGGAGGAGAAGGTTGGCTCCGCCGCTGAAAGAACGGAGGAGTCGGCGGAACCCTCGCCGACACGGAGACGTTCAAAACGGGGGCGTCGGCGAAGTTCGCAGGCGCCCAGGACGGAACATCTCCGGCGCCGGAGAAACGTCATCAAGCTATATAAGGAAGGGGGGACGGAGGGTTCAGTTAGTCTGGTTTGACACTTGAAGCAGAGAGGATCTCCAACAAGACTTAGCCGGTGTGGCCAAGGAGAGCCAGGGCAATAAAGTATCTCTGGTTCAATTGTACTTAACGAGTTCTGTCTCCTTCCTAATTAAGGCAGACGCTACAATATATATATTATTATGCTGTTGAAGAGAATGGGCTCATAGCTTTCAGTAACCGCTATGTTAAATATCAAATGTTACTCATTTCATTATTACAATATTTGCAGAGGGAGACATTTTGAGGGTGATCAACTAAAAGCCCTAATTGATTTGGAGAAGATTGGAATGGAGAAATACCTCCAGGGGGAACGTGAAAGGACCGCCTCAAAACTCAGACAGGTGAGCTCAGGTCTAGACATAAAGATACTGCTTTCATCCTGTGACTATACATCATAATGAGATAAGGGTTCAAAACCTTCCGATGATTAATAGTTGATTAGGACTTTTAATCATTTGAATTATTGACAACTAGGATTTTTCAAAGACGTAGTCCATTTAAGAACAGAAGAAAGACTCTAGTGGTGAGAAGTAAATAATGTGTCCAGATGAACTCCTGTTCCTATGGACCACATATTGTTAATTCTAACAATGTCCCTCACAATAAATGATAAACAATTTAGAGCTGTAGTATACATGTGGTTACAATAGCAACCACATCACACACTGCTACGTAAATTGCTATAGAACAATATTGACGTTCATTTAGTGTATAAATTAACAGTACAGAGCAAAATGTGAGGGTCAGCCTGACTCTCAAAATGAGCCCAAAGCAATAGACAAGCATGCTAGCGTGACGCCAGGCAATTTAGAATCCAGTATTCATAGATTGCAAGAACACCTGGTAACTCCCTTTCCAGAGTCTGACAGTGTCGTCCCAGCATTGCCGATATAGTATTCAAAGTTGCGCTTTTTTTTCGGCAACCTAAGGAAGTTGTGATTTAGTGTCTTCTTTGCACTCCTTGTAGAACCTACCTAGTGGCAGCAGAGACCTGGAGTGGGACATGGGTAGGGTAGAACTGCAGGAGATGTTAGAAAAACAGAACCTGGAGATGACTGCCACCAGGGACCTGCTGCAGGAGCTAATCAAAATGTCACATCTCAAAGTAGAGGTGAGTAGGGAGTTCTCTTTTACGTCTGATTTTGTAGTACACGAACACAACCGTAAAACCTTGCGTATACTAGCCTAACTTACATTATTAGCCTCACCACTAACTTTGAAAAATCCTATGAGCCTGACATGGGGTCTGAGAATTTCTAGTCCAGCACTGCACGGTAGTTGCAAAGGCTAGCTCATTAAAAACATGTTATTTAGCAACACAATGCCTGATGTGAACCTTTTTCACCGAGAGGTTTCTAGTGTTTCAAAACAACTTATTTTGGCGACTTCAACATATAAACAACACAACTGCAAGTAAATAAGTAGAATCCAAATTAGAAAATGCTCAAAACGTCATGACTGTATGTCCAATACAATTAAATAAAGATCACCTTGTAACCAATGTTGGGGTTTCACTTGATTGCACCTGTAATATGAAATACTCCTGCTTTCTACACAGGACCTAGGTGAGATGGCAAATGGTGCACCAGTAGAGCCGGTCCATCCCCTCTGACAATAGCCATGCTGTGATCTGACAGTCACCCAAAAAGGAGCCCTGATGTGAGGGTTTAAGAAACTGTTCCTTATCAGAAGTTCACACAAAATCTTATAGGCCCGGTTATTTGAGTTTAAGGCGGGAAAGTGTAGTACCTATTACTCCTAGAGGGGTGATGTGATGCCAGGTAGCGGGGTTGTGTTGGCCGCCATATTGTTTGTATTCATTTCCTTGTATTCATTTCTTTATGTTAAGTGAAACTTTTAATGTGTGGAAACCAGGCCTCCTGCCAAGAGCTTACATGAAAGGGAAAGGACCCATCAGGGAAGGAATGTGTTATTACAATTGGTGTCATATTCTTTAAAATGAAATATCATAAGCTAAAAATAATCCTGGTAGTTTTTTGGGAATCGCTTTTCAAACATTAGTTTATATTACTAGTTGAAAATGGTATATAAGTTCTGCATGCATTATATTCAATAATACAATAGTGATCGTAATGAAAAATCGGTTTACTAATAAATAACTGAAGATGGGATATTTTAGATGGGGTCTCGAATGAGTTTTTTTAGCATCGGTACTGCAAGGATGTTAGAAGCAAATAGGGAATAGTTTCATGATGATCTTTGTAATCTACATAAGAAATTATATTTGAATAAGGTTATTATGTATATAGCACTATTTTCCCTTGTCGGGTTACACAATGTAATCCCCACAGTTATTTATCATATACGTCTACGTCTACATTATATATATCATGTTTTCACTTCTACATAATGCAAGGTTTATCATATATATTCTAGATATAGAGGTGACTAAGCTCATAATATGGGTGGATCCCCTGGTATGTGGTTCTCTATCTGTGAGCAGTAGTATAGATAAGATGTGGCACCGCCCCCTCTCACCCCTCACCCGTATAATCTATATACCTGTATGTACACAAACATCAGCTGTGTATGTACACATACTGGAGATACACCTGGGCAATCATGGCGGAAACAGGACCTAGAGGTATGTGCCAAGTCCCCAATAATTTTAACAATGTATAAAAACAAGACCCCTTCGGAATCTGTGGCTTTTAAAGGGAGCAATCACGAGAAAATGATTAGGAGATTTAAGAGAGTAAATTTCAATGTACCGTATTGTCGCATATAGCTGCCGGGTTTTGAATAGAAGCCGGGGGTAATGGGGGTTTGAAATTAATAGGTGCCGGGCCTTGAACAGTTGCCGGGGGTTACCATGAATGACTACAAAGGAGTTGTTTTGATGTGTTACCTATTGCATTATATACCCTGTGGTAGGGGCCCGAGTAGGGGGGTAGGGGGTTTTTGCTTTAGAATTTACCATCTTTGATTAATTAGGGGCCTGGGGTAGGGGGTGGTGTTTGCTTCAGAAGTCACCATCTTTCCTATTTCCTAGGGTAAGGGGGGGGGGCTGCATGGCCCTAAAACAATAACTGCCGGGCCTTGAATAGCTGCCTGATTTGAATAGGAGCCGGGGGTAATGCGGCACCCAAATGAATAGCTGCCCGGGCACCTATATGCGACGATACGGTATGCCATGGTATCAAGAAGTATAGAAGGTGTTTCGGCTAAGAGTATAGTTTAATTTTATAATCACGGTTTAAATGCTGCACAGAGAGAAGAACTAGAATCACTGTAACTCTTAAATGGGAGTCTGGCCACGATCACTGAGGTAACTCCCCCCATGGCTCTAAAGTGACTCCTTATCATTAGGGTGTCTAAATGCACTGACTCCCTTTGCATAGAGTCAAATAGGAGTCAAAATGGGACGACGCCATGAAACACGGGAGTCAAATCTGTTTAACACTATCATAGTAGGGAGTCAAAATGGATGATGCAAGGAGGTCTTAACATCTCCCTTCTCTTTGGTTTCATCATTTACATCAATCTGAATATGGTGGGTGTAAAGAGTTGCTCGAGACACTTTATCTCAGCCATCAAGCTTATAATCCATGCAAAGATGAAACAGTAAAAATGCTTTAACATAAACATTTACCCACAGAAATGGTGTCTATGCTTCTAGTGTACCTCATTTTGGTCTATTTCACATAATGAAATAGTATTTTCTTCAGTCCATGTACTTATTATCAGACATTCCTACTATTAGCATGAGTATTACTAAGTTCCCTCTTGATCATATGAAGAGGGCCATTTCAAAACATTATGGCAGGCACTGTTCTGAGAAAAACTCTACAAACTATATTGTTAGGCCCTCTAGTGGAAGATCTCAGAAGCTAAGTTCAAGAGTCAGGATAGTTAAGGGAGTCAAAAGGGAGTTGACTTAACATGACTCCCTATGGAGTTGTGACTCCCCTGTATGGAGCCCTCCAGTTCATGACTCCGTAAGGTGGGAGTCAATGCGAGATAGGGAGTCAATTAGATATGACTCTCTTAGAACAGGAGTCATTAGAGTTATTATAGAGTCCCACTAATATTAGGGAGTCACTTTAGAGTCCTTGGGAGAGTGACATCAGTGATCGGGACTGGACTCCCATTTGAGAGTTACAGTGATTCAACTTCTTCTCTCTGTGTGATCAATTGATTTTGGCAAATGGTGTGAGAACTTGTGCAGGTGTAAAGAGTTGCTCGAGATACATATATGGATTACTCATGGGTGTGTATGCGCTTCCCAGCCAACACACCCAAATGGGCCCCATATGGGCGTGTCTCTGGGCACCCTGGGCTAGCCCATATCTGGGTATTTACTGGTATTTGTCAGGGCTTCCAAATGGGGCCATGTGGGCTAAGCCCAGAATATCAACATGTCATGTTTGCACTGCAAATCCTTCAATTCATTGTCATTTCTGAAAATGTTTAATTGATTTACATTTTAAATTGACATTATATGCGTTTTTGCAAAAGCGGGTTTCACCAGGGTTGGAAATGGGCAAACTGGGCAATGGTATCCCTGGGTTTCCCATGGGCTCAGCATGGGCAACCAGGTAGGGCCCAGGTGGGCTCAGCCCATGTACTGAACTTAGCTTTTAATGGATTCCTTGCATTGCAGATACTTTAATTTATCCTCGCTTGTCCCTTTCTTCTAGAAAATGCAAGTTCAAATTATTTTTCTTATGCAATGTTGTCTACCAGGGTTTCACCTGGGCTAGAGCTGGGCTAAGTGGACTGAAGTCTGCATGGGTTTTCCATGGGCTTGGTGTGGGCTGCCAGGTGGGCCCCATGTTGGCTGGCCCACCAACTTCACTTTTCGGGCTAACTCTACCAACACAACTTTCATGATCATGTTTCAAAGACTTTTTCCCAAAAGAGAAGGGTTCATGTGGGCTAGGCCTTGGCTAAGTGGGCAAGTATTGTTCCTGAGCTTACCACTAGATGTCATCATTGAGAGTACATGGGATTTGATATCCTATAGACTATTGTCTTTATTACAATGAGCCATAAATTCACAAGTCCTTTAAAACTGTTGAAATGAAACTGTTTTCACAGCACGTTCATATCATATGAAATTGTCTATACAATTTTGCATATGAATAGAAAAACAAGGAGCATTCTGACACTGACACCCTTCCCCCAGATAAGATCATAGTACATAAGTCCAGGACTCCCTCAGGTATCACTATCAGACTTATAGGAACTCTGACTGTGTCACCCAATGTGATCAGAGTTGTAGTTAGTCGAAGGATGCATTTTGCCTTTCCTGTCAGGGTCAGGTAAAGGGAAGAGATGACATTAAATGCAGATAGGTTGATTGATCCACTGTAATAATTGTTGGTAACTACTCTTAACATCAACTACATAAAGACTAGGTTTATAGCTTTAAAAAAGTTGTTTCTGTCCCCCCAGCTCATACCCCCCAATTATGTGTTCCCCAACTGAAGGAGCCCACCTGGGTCCCACTTAGATCTGAACAGGGCCAGCCCACTTCAAGCCTGGGCAAGCTCTTCTGGGCCCCACCTGATAGCCCCGGTCAAAACGAAGCGGGCCCCAGATGGGCAGCCCATATGGGCCCCATAGGGCAGCCCATCTGTGACCCACCTAGGGCCCACTAGGGTGTGTTGGCTGGTTTAGGAGTGGTCATTGTTGCCTCTGTCTCGAAAACCTCCACCTACACACACCCCACCTGTAGGTAACACCCACAACCATTTACCTCAACCAACATACGTCACCCCTTCCTCCTCTCTCACACACCCCAAAACCAGTCGTTCAAATCTCTACCCTCTCTCCGTCAACATCTTTATAAATTTACCCACCCACCCACCCACACCTTAAACTCAATATTCACAGTCTATATGAAATCCTGCCGGACACCGGCTATAGCCGGCAAAAAACCTGCCGGTCCGGGAGAAACGTGGCTACTGCCGGCCCGAATGACTGGCTGTCATCTGCAGGTCTATGCCTACATGCCAGTTCTTACGGCTTGTAAATTGGACCAGTATTAAGGTTTCTACAGCATAAAATAGAAAGCATGAATAATTTCTGTGATTTTCTTCACTGATTTATATATTCGATTGATTTGCATATTTGTAACATACAGGGTAAACTATTCATTATCACTATAAGGGTGATAAGTTGCCTTTCATTTGATTTTTAAATGATAAGATTGTACTCCGATATCCGTGCCTGCAAAAAATAAGCCGGGCCTGCAAAATGAAATATCTGCAGGACCGAATGTCCTGCATGTTGAAAATGTTTTTGTATAGACTGTATTCAATATTCAATACCATTGTTATAAGGTAATCATTTACATTATAAAATTGTCAAACCATAATATCATAAATGTAAATCTCATACGTATACAATTCAAATGTCAATCAATTGTATACCGGGTACTATCGATACAAATCGATACATCAAATGTTGTATGAATGAAATGTTTGTATATATTTACCATGTCTACAAAATGTAAATAAATTCTATTTTTCCTGCCTCCCTCCTTCATTTCGTAGTCATGGGCGTGAGCGATAATGAAGGGGGTAATATTGTTCTACCTTCTTTCTCGCCTCCTCAGTGTGTCCAAATGTGTGTCTGTGTTATTTAGCATATTCTCTCTCACACACTCTGTCTCTCTCTCTCTCTCTGTCTCTCTCCCTTCCCTTCTCTCTCTCTCTCTCTCTCTCTCTCTCTCTCTCTCTCTTTCTCTGTCTGTCTGTCTGTCGTGCTGTCTGTCTCTGTCTGTCTCTCTCCTTCCCTCCCCTCACTCCCCTTTTCCCCACATCCCTTGCCCAATCTCTACCTTCTGCCATGAGTGTCCATTTCACACAGGGTTTAACTTCACTGGGGATGACTTCACTGTGACAGAAGAGATGATGGATGCCTTCAACGAAGATGGATTTATTATCGTCAGGTATGGATATTAAAACAGGGTTAACTACCAGGGGTCCACATGTAATTGTTTATAGTATATTGTTCTAGTGGCATGGTAGTGGTGAAGCCTTGGCATTAAATCCTCTATAAACGGCATAATCGCCTACTCACGATCATCCTTGGCTGTCACCAATATAATGAGTAAAAAGACAAGAAAACAAATCCACTGAAAAATATCATTTTACCCCGCTCCCTTTAGTGCGCCCCTGTTGGCTGTTCTATGTAAACTTTATTATCATAATACCTGTGGCGCCCCCTGACAGGGGTCTGCTGAACAACATGGAGCTGGCCAGGGTGCGTTCCGTGCTGGAGTCTAGTGACGTCATCACGGCCCATAGTTACACCCGTGACGACGGTACGGGACACAAGGCAGGCCTGGTGCTGTGGGAACAACCTGGACGTGACGTCACAGGCATGGTGGCACGGTCACACAAGGTCGTCAGTACTATGGAGACTGTAAGGGATTGTGCAAAATATCGCAAGGGGATAATAAAAACGACAAAATAATTATGTGAAATTTTGGTATAAAATTAAAGGTTATCATGTCAGTAATGCATGTGCATGTGTGTCGTTTTTGTTTAAATAGGGAAAAGCCCTTAGTCATAATTCTCTTGATCTAAACCTCAGCTAAGGAGTAGTACGAAAGAGTTTACACCTTGGTTATTTCACTTACCCTCACATAACCGGTTGAAATCAGACAGACAATGATTATTAGAGGGTAACTAAAAATACAATTACTGTATAGGGGCAGGAACCCTATAAGGGTGGATATTTTTAGTTACCCTCTCATAACTATAGTCTATTTATTACATCTTGTGTGCTGCAGTTACTGGGTGGGGAGGTGTACCACTACCACACCAAGCTGATGTTGAAGGACAACGACACCCCCGGCTCATTCCTCTGGCACCAGGACTATGGGTGAGGTGCAATGTTTTATCTATAGATGTAAAAATACAATGGTGACATGCATGTAATACTATTCCGTTTCTTAACAAAGAATGTATACACATAATACTTTAAATAAGTCATAGTCAAACGGTTCAAAAGGAATATTCCTACCCAAATCCAAGGGAAAAGCAAATTTTCCCCTCATTATTATTGGGAGTGGGGGGATGGTGGTGGGGGTGGGGTGGGCTGTTGGTTGAAGGACGTTACATATGGAATTCACCTATGGATTGGGTTTCTGGATTGTGAATCATAGTCCGGAGTTCAAATAAGTTAATAAACTTATTTGAACTCTGCCTTCATATGAATATTTTCCGATCTATAATTCATTCAGGCGCATTTATAAATTGATTTGGTGATGAATACGGAAAATATGTGACATTTTGTCAGAGGAAATGTATAAAACAGCTGTTCAAATAACTTATTGTGTTTCCTTGTTTGTATAGATATTGGTACGAGAATGGCTGCCTATATCCTGATATGGGTACAGTTTTCATAGCTCTAGATCAAGCAGAGAGGTCGAACGGATGCCTACAGGTAACGGTCCATACATTGTGTATATAGGGGAAGTGGTTATACAGGGCATACGAGGGATAACTGTGGCAGATATCTAAATGAATATAATATCATTCTGAGAAATACAAATCTTTAAAGGTATATTAGTTCCCTATCTAGAGAGTGAGGAACTGTTTGTCTTGGGATTTCCAGCAATTTCATTTTCGTTTAGGCCTGTGAAGGAACAATCCAGAAAAATGGAAACGATTTTTTCTGGATGACAAAAAAATTAAATAGTCAGACACAATGCAAAGATTTACCCTGTTTTGAGCGAAAAGCCCTACTTCAAAGATCTTCAGCCCGCGGGGAGGGGGGGAAATATCAACAGCCAGTTCAAAATCTTGCCATCCCCCTCTTTGTTGTTAAAACTGAGCACTCCCTGAGGTTAATGATGCTTTAAGTTGTACTCCATTTTCTAGGATCAATACCACATGATTAATACTGTGGTTTGTTATCTTTGACTATTCACTCTATGCATCGTGGATAAGATCCCAAACGTAATGACTTGAACTTTGGCAGTCAATTGGATAGGAGAGAAGGAACTGTGTATGTGACAGTTGACAATGAATCACTGTCCCTACACCGATGAGGGTGATGCGCATCACCCTCATGTAGAGACAGTGATGAATCCTGACAAAATAAATCAATTGATTGGGTGCAGTACTCAGCAATCACAACGTCCACTGAATCTAGTACATGTATATGCTGTGGAGTGAAGTGGAGTGAAGTGGCTATTCACAACATGTGGATGTCTGTCTGGTATTGGAGAGTGCATTGTTATGGCAATTGTTGGAGGAACTGACCCACGGATCAATCAAAGCCCAGATGTCGCACAGTCGGGGTGGAGCCAGGATACGTACTCTCCTGGCTTATAAGGGCTCTTGGGGTTAACTCCCCGGGGGGGGGGGGGCACTTAGTATATTTTGTATACACAGGTGTGCGGCTGGCAAGGGTAGTTTTTCATCAAATTCTCCCTAGCAAGGGTCCTGTCTCAGAGAAAAATGTCCCTAGCAAGGGTCTACTTTTGACAAAATCGCCCTAGCAAGGGTCACCTTTTAACCAAAATGAACTGTTTTTCACCAAAATGTCCCATTTTTGCCCATTTTTTTGCTAAAGTTTGTGGACATGGGTAAAATATCTCGGTGAAATTACTCATCCATTGTACATTTTGTGTTTTTCCTCTTCAAAACTAGGACTTTTCGGCCAAAAGTGCCCTAGCAAGGGTAGGTTTTTGAGGCAAAAGCTCCCTAGCAAGGGTAAGGGTTGTCAGTGGTCCAGCCGCGCACCCATATCAGAAAAAATTCAAGTACCCCCCGGGGGTTAACTACTACAGCCCTTCGCTACAAAAGAAATCCTGCACAGAATGCACTGTAGTGGGGGGGGGGGGGGGCAATCGTAACATTTCCTATATCCACTAGGAATATGATGAACATGGTGCTTTTTCAACTGGAATCTATAGTTTGAAGGGTGCTGAAAAAATAGGATACCGCTTCAATAGGATTCCTACCAAATCACAGTTGCCCCCCCCCCCACTACTGAGTGAATGTGGTTGTAAATAGAGATTAGTTCATGCCCCACGCCACTACATGGCACAGCAGTAATTGCAGCTTAGTAGAGCCAATGGGCAATAAATCCTCTAATTACGAAAAAAAACCCATTATCTTATCCTCTGGATGGTTTGTTTTCTCTTAGACCATTAAACGTATTTTGGAAGCACATTTAAGCTGTTAGGTGTCAGTTAATATTATCATGGCTCCATACCATAGAAACTCTAACACCACAGTTGGCTAAGAGAACAAATGAAATGGCCTATGGATACACTAGATAATTGCCATTGCACAGGATGCATCTCAATCCACTAGCCAGTGTCAGTGTCCATCCAGTGGTTGGGCGTGGAGCTAAAATGTATGGTTCTATACGATTTCTCAGTAATTAAGACACACTGTTCCAAAAGCTTGTCAATAATAGCTTCATCTATATATCAGGTACTCCGAGGTTCACATCGCTGTAGCCGCATCAACCACATCGGCATCGGCCACCAGGTGGCAGCAGACCCGGAAAGGGTAAAACTTGCCACCCAGCGACACGAGCTGTGCTTCCTAGAACTGTCACCAGGGGACGCGGCGTTCTTCCACTGTAACCTGCTGCACTGTAGTGGGAGGAATGAGTCCGGCAGAAGACGCTGGGCATTGCTCACTGCCTATAACAGGGCCTCTAACAGTCCGATGGTAGAGGGGAAGAGGCCCAACCCCAAGTACACACCACTGCACAAGGTATAACCCTTATAACTGCCTATAACAGGGCCTCTAACAGTCCCATGGTAGAGGGGAAGAGGCCCAACCCCAAGTACACACCACTGCACAAGGTATAACCCTTATAACTGCATATAACAGGGCCTTTAACAGTCCCATGGTAGAGGGGAAGAGGCCCAATCTCAAGTAAACACCCCTGCACAAGGTATACACCCTTATAACTGCATATAACAGGGCCTCTAACAGTCCGATGGTAGAGGGGATGAGTCCCAATCTCAAGTACACACCACTGCACAAGGTATAACCCTTATAACTGCATATAACAGGGCCTCTAACAGTCCCATGGTAGAGGGGAAGAGGCCCAGCCCCAAGTACACCCCCCTGCACAAGGTATACACCCTTATAACTGCATATAACAGGGCCTCTAACAGTCCCATGGTAGAGGGGAAGAGGCCCAACCCCAAGTACACACCACTGCACAAGGTATACACCCTTATAACTGCATATAATAGGGCCTCTAACAGTCCCATGGTAGAGGGGAAGAGGCCCAGCCCCAAGTACACCCCCCTGCACAAGGTATACACCCTTATAACTGCATATAACAGGGCCTCTAACAGTCCCATGGTAGAGGGGAAGAGGCCCAACCCCAAGTACACACCACTGCACAAGGTATAACCCTTATAACTGCATATAACAGGGCCTCTAACAGTCCCATGGTAGAGGGGAAGAGGCCCAATCTCAAGTACACACCACTGCACAAGGTATACACCCTTATAACTGCATATAACAGGGCCTCTAACAGTCCCATGGTAGATAAGAGGGGATGAGGCCCAATCCCAAGTACACACCACTGCACAATACAATGTATACACCCCTATAACTGTTAACAGACTGTAATGGCATTTAACAGTCCTAGATACCTTAATACACACTAGATGCAGCCAGTTCTCCTTAAACATGTGTTAGTGACAGGGTTTCTCTGAAAGGCGTTTCTATGAGACACTGGGACTCGAACACTAAGCCTTTCATCTTCTAAGTGACTGCTCTACGAACTGAGAACCATCCCCTGTCCGATTAGATAGACCATGTCTCACATTACAGAAGGGGAGAGGGATCACCCAATCAATACACCCCTACATGGTCCTATCTACAAGGCGTGAGTAATCTGGACCACTATACTAACCTCACTAGCTTCCATCATATCCCATCTAGGTTTGAATTTCTGGGGCAAACAATCATGGGCTCTCTTTTCCCCCTCAGAGGGGCTTTCATCAAGGAGAGAGTCCTAGACCCCAGAGTTTAGAGGTACCACCGCAGATTGAAGTTCTCAGTGAGGCTTATCTCAAGCAGTTGCCGAGATACTAGGCTTCCTAAGGATGAAAACTTTTTCGATAGGACAAAAGATATGCCTGAGTTGGTAGCGCAATCACTTGTCAAGTAAAAGGCCCTGGGTTGGAGAAATAGTGTTCCTCATACTGGCAAAGATTCCAGAACTTGAACCTAGGGCCTTAAATTACTTGCCACTACCGACTGCTCTACCCTGTCATATCAAATAAACCGTGTTTCGTGTTACTGAATCAATATGGTATGGATAGCTTCAGGGTTACTAAATTGGTATTATGGCAGAGCAGGTAACAGGCTCCTATGTAGGCCTATCATGCTCTGTGAGTCTAGACATACACTGTTCATGTATTTCTATGTTATCAAAATTGGAACAAATTACCATGATAACTCTATCAAACATGAGAACTCATGCACCCTATAACATCTCAAGTTGTTCAACACACACATGACATGATTGAAACAAAGCTCTGAGAGTTGCTTACAGGCGTACAGGGATTACAAGCAGAACTGCCCTCCACAGGAAGGCAAGACTGAATAGTTTAAGGGACAGATGGCTTTTTATTAAGTCTCTTGTGCCGGAGAACTTGGCCACTAGACCAGTCAGAACTAGGTTACATGACAATTGCCTCATAAAAGTCATAAGGGCCAAAGACCCCTCTTACCGTAAGAATCTTGAATTTAGATTAGCCAGAGTTTGGAATGGGCTTGACAATGAAGTTCTTGCATTGAATACACATAATGAGTTTGCTGGATGGACACAAATACACTTCTCTGAGTGTATAGCCAGATACAATCATCTGACCTGGACATAATCCCTAATATTCCTCACCCATGACCTGAAACCCAACTGACAAATGGGTTTCCAAAAGGACAAAAACATCGTCCCCTTGTATTTAGTATTATTATTTATATTGAATGGGAATTATAATATTTACAGGACATAACATCCGTCCTTTAGAAAACCGGTACACCATCTGACCTGTTTGACCATAAATGGGCTAATAACACCAGCCTTATGGTGTGTGAATACACACTGCAAATACTTTGTATTTGAGTGTGTATTAAACACACACATGACTTGATTGAAACTTTACATTCTCTGCTACTAACATCTGTAGGCTTATGCTGCATTATTTTAGCTATTCATGTACAAGTGAAATACATAAACCATCGACTGGATACAAAATAGTTACAGGCAATTGTTTATGCCTATATGTCTTCAGTATAGATAAAGGAATTTACAATACAATACAATACAATTATGCTACCTTAACATTTAAAATAAAATTTTACAATATCTTTCCCACCTATTCTAACTTTTGGACCATGTTGAAAGGCACCTTTATTTTTGTTGGCCTAATGTAGATGCAGGGGTTGTTGTTCTTATATAGTCTGCAGCTATTACCCATGCTTTCTGCACTGTATAAGTCTCTATTATGTTCTCTTCACACAGGTGGCAAATTCAGCTATAGTGGAGTGTGAACATCCCTTTCTGCCAGAGGAGAAGGACATGTACTCTGGCAGTTTAAACAATACAGCCTTCGCTAACGTGTGGTCCAACACACCAAAATAAGTAGCCATTGTATTTAGGCTCTTTAATTTTGTAGTTATAATCGTCGAGGCTTTTTAGAACTGAAAGAGTTTTGTCAATATTCCAATTGTAGGTAAATCCATGAAGTTTCAAAGTAAAGTTAAGCTGATTGAAAATCAAATATGCAGAGACAAACACTTCATGCAAACATGTCGTAACATGAATGTGACAATATCCTACTTATTCTTTAAATTTATGAAGTATTTTATCCATGCATAAAATGATTTTAAGAATACCATACAAGGGTTAAAACAATGAGATCGATTTCATGAAGGATGTTAAGCCCGAAGTCCACAGTGGTGGTAACCTGTGTTAAAATGGTTTCGGCCCCTGCCGCACATATCTCGCCCCTGTAACGCCGTGGACTTTGGCGGTGTAGCAGGGCCGCGAAACCATTTTAACGCAGGTTCCCGCCGCCATGGATTTCGGGCTTTAGTATCATGAATGTTTAATGTTATTGACAGGTCTCATTAAACAGTTCAATATGTATGTATGTATTCTACTAAACACATTTCATACAAATACAAATTCATTTTCCTTTTTCTCTTTGGTATCAATATTATAATACATATATGATTGGGGAGTGTGAGCAAGTGTTGTTGGTGTTGTTGTTGTTGATATTTTTATTTGGCAAGAAAAATTTTACATGGGAACTTTTTCATTTACATGCTAAGGTCAGACACCTGAGTAGTGCTGAATATATATGAAGTAGGATATTGTAAACAAATCGTATGTTTAGTACCAAATACCAGAATTAAATGTTTATGATCATAAATATCAGTCACATGGTTTTTATAGTCAAGTCCGGGTAGATCAAGATTTCAGTTCTTTAACAAAATCTTTGTAGGGTATTCGCTGGGCCTCCAGTCGCAGCTGGTTCCACAGGGTGATACCCCGGTAGATAGGACTTCTGTCGAAGGTGGCATTCTTTGACCTTGGTACCTTGATGAGCACCGAGGCGTTGCTGCGGAGCAGCCGTCTTATAGGGACTACATTGTCCGGGTCCTGTGAGTGCTTGTGTAGGTGGGCCAGTAGTTCCCTGTTCCTGGCAGCTAGGAGCTTTGGTACGCGGTTGCGGATGTGCAGGGCATCAATGTCAACGCCCCTAGGGTCTCTGATCCGTTCACATATGCGCAGGGCGTCGTTCTGCAGTGTTTGGAGCTTCCGTGTTGCCCACAAAGGGCCTCCGTAGCACACGAAGCTACAATATTCCATTATGCTCCGTATCATGCTGACATATACATGTACTGAAGTCTTTTGAATCACAGCAATAGCATGTCCCACCTAAATTACAAGTTGTATAGTTAAACCCCAAAAGAGAATTATGGATTATTATTAGTTTTCACAGTACTATGGTGCTTGGTATATGTCAAAAATGTCATACATGTAGGACTTTCACCCTAAATCGGGAATGTGCATTAACATTAACGATCAGTCCTGAACGATTCATCCACAGCTGAGTGGTCATACCACCCCCTTGTAACATGCACAGACAACACGATCAATCAGGCTGCACCCATAGCACACCCTGCTAGCCACCTGTCCGTGAACCTACTTCATATCTATATCATTACCTAAGCTGATACGTTTTAGTGAAAAGGAAGCACCTCTATCTGAATCTGATTTTCATTTCATGCCCCTTTACTCAAGTTTTGTAACACACATGCATTGTTGTAGGAGTCCTGCTTTTTCAGATGAAATAAAGAGTAATCTTTGACACACTATTATTTGTGTTCGTCTTTAATGAGTATTGAGAAATGAGTCTCCCATGAAAAGTGATGCAATTTTACCCATGTTGAATAGAAATTTTTATTTGATGTATTAACGAGCTTATTGTGGTATTTTTGGGGGTTTGTTGTAGGGTCTTATGAAGTGTCTAGTATAGCAATCAAATACAGCTTTGATATAAGTTTCCTTTGGAGACATTTACTAGGTTTATGCCCTTTATTGACCAACATGTCTCTAAGAACATATGACAGTATGATATTAATGAATCAAAATAAATAATGCAGACAATATTACACTCTTTTTTTAATAATGAATCTAAAAAATAAGTAAAAGTTGAATATGTGCATCTCTTATATTTCCAACATATAGCGGGTGGGGGGGGGGGTGACAAACAAGGCTACCTTTATGTAACATCCACCTGCTCTTGTGACTGACGTCATAGACACGTACACGGAGCATGATGCTGACACGGTCTGGGGGCTGTTTTACATCAAATGACAAAGAAGTGTGGACCCCTACAAATGCTATGTGGACCCCCTGCCATTGTTTTAAGCATGGGTCCCGCCGCAAATACTTTAGGGAGGGACCCACAAAACATTAGGGGAGGTCCATATTCAAAGCATTTACGGGGTCCACCTTTTTCATTTTAGGTGAAACAGCTTCCAGGCTACAGCTTAAGAAAAATATATTATACATAATAAAATATGTCATTTGATATATAATTTCTGTTCTGGTCAAGGCTCAAGAGATATAATATAATAGTATAATATAATGTAATCCAAGTATTGACATTTAAGCATGATTGTGTGATAATCTAGTTGCACCCGTTCTTGAAAAGGTCTGTAAAAATCCATTAGCTTAATTATCTCTTATTAAAACATAAATTTGGGTATAGTCCGTAAGTATAATCTGAGCAGATACAGGAAAGTGCATTAAATAAGCTTACACACGTTTTGTTCTCATGACACAACAATGCAAACGCCTGTAATTTACTTCCATTGTAATTTATGGGTGGAAATGCCATTGTCTTTTCCTTCCGAATATGAAATAATGTGATATATTTCAACATTATCTCAAAGGGAGTTTTATTTTTCATAATCTTTCATCAATCTGTGTACAGAGTCGGATACAGCAGTGGACGACAGTGACGTCACCGTGTGTGAATCTCTTTATTCAATCAAGATCAATTGTGTCTGAAGTGACCATGATGGTCAACAAGTTCCTCGTTGAGACCAGCGCCAGATGTTTTATGCGATTACTATCGATCTAACAAAGGGTCACTACGTGGGCAAAGCCTCATGCGGTCAATGGTTGGTAGGATAAATTGATTTCGGCTATTAAAATCAGTTATTCCATAGAGTGTGCGTCCAGCAATTCAAAAGGCTAAAAAGCATAAATAAGTAAATAGGTCTATTCAATATGATAGATGCTGGGGTCTGTTTCAAAGAAAGTTTATTCTTCTTTTCATGAATACAAATATAACATTTTCTCCCTGCACCTTCATCATATTGTTATCCTTAACAATACATGCATATTACATTTTTAAACTAGGTGTGTTAGAGAATTGGGTAATTGAAACGTATTTGTCTTTTGTCTAGTTCCTTAATATCTAGTGTAACGGGGGAAAAAGTAAGATTAAGGTAACAGGGCTTAATATCGATCGGCAAGCTTGATACAAAGTGAGACAGAAATACACAGTGCTCATAAAATCAGTTGTATTCTGTCAACCCTGTCAACCAACACAAATATATAAACAGTGCGCACCAGGGATGTGGAGTGGATGACGGATGAGATGCGCGAGCTCATCTATGATAGACAACGTCATATGGCAGAATATCTTTGTACGCAGCTGATAGCAGACTTGCAGATAGCTAAGGGGCTGCAAGACAGGATCAATCTTATGATCAAAGAATCAAAAACTATACAGATTGATGAAGCCTTCCAAATTAAGGGTGATGGGCATAGAGAGTTCTGGCAAAAAATATCTGACTTAATTAAACCTAAAGATCCTTGTTCAAGAGCTGATTTTATTCATCATGAGAGTCATGAAAAAGTGGCGGACGAAGATACTGCCAATTATTTTAATAATTTTTTTGCGAATGTTGGAGAGAACATGGCCAACAAAATGAATTATGATATCAACAAAAACATGGGTGCAGACAGTGTGGTTGAACACCCCTGTGGGACTGTTTAGTTAGATTATGACTGTGTAGAGAGACTCGTGGATAGCATAAATGAGCACAAATCAAGTGGCATTGATGGGGTGAACGCCAAGGTTTTGAAGGATGCTCTCGGTGTGTTGATACCACAGCTGTTATCCATTTTTAGAAACACAATTTCAGAAGGTATCTTTCCGGATAGCTGGGCCATCAGCACAGTGGTACCCATTCCAAAGAAAGGGAAGCTTAATGAGATTGGAAATTGGCGACCTATTAACTTATTACCTGTACCGGGGAGACTGATTGAAAAAGTGATCCATCAGCACATTATGGATCATCTCACCCGCATTAAATTATTGACGGATTGCCAATTTGGTTTTCGCCCAGGTCTCGGTACTAATGATGCAATTTTTGAGTTTACTAGGCATGTGTTTGATAAAATGGATGAACAACAACAGATCAGTGTTTGTTACGTGGATGGAACCAAGGCTTTTGATTCCGTCCACCATGCATTACTATTACGAAAATGTAAAAGGCTAAAATTAGATGACAAAACACTTAAATGGTTAACTTCATATTTATCTAACAGGAGACAGGCCACCCTGCTTAATAATAAGCGTTCTGATGAAGCTTTTGTTAGATACGGTGTACCCCAAGGTAGCAGCCTCGGTCCGCTAATGTTTCTCCTTTATGTAAATGATTTTCCTGATGCTATTCTTGAATCCAAGGTGTATATGTACGCTGATGATATAGTACTGATGACACGCTGGTGGGCTCAGCCAATAAATTAAACAGGGATGTAGCCAGGACGCACACTTGGTGTTTGAACAACTGTCTGACTGTAAACAAAATAAAGACAAAGGTCATGAGAATATATAGAAATGGGTCTATAAAAAACCCACCAAAACTAGTAATCAACATTGGCGATACTGAGCTGGAAGAGGTAATCGAGTATAAATACCTAGGGGCCATCATGGACTCCAAGTTCACATTTAGACCTCATGTTAATTGTGTTCTAGGCGGTTGAACCACAAAGTCATACTTCTTGCAAGAATTCGTAAACTAATCAACGAGGAGAAAGCCATCATGATGTATGAACAAATGGTCACTCCGTATGCTGACTATTCAAGCTTTCTGATTGATTGTGCAGCGTTAGATATAATTGAAAAGGTCCAAAAGGTCCAAAACAGAGGACTCAGAGTGTGTAGGTACAAAAATATGTATGAACGGTCGTCGGCCACAGAGCTGCATGAGTATTTTGGACTGAAAACATTAAAAGAAAGGAGACTGTCTCAGTTGTTTAGTATAATGTTTAAATTGTCAAAGAATGAAAGATATTCAATCCCAGAGGAAAACAGGCGAACCCGTGAAGATTATAGGATTAAATTTGTCAATCGAATCCTACGTTACAAGATCACTGAAAAGAGTCCGTGGTATAGAGGCATATGGGAATGGGATCACCTGGCCCCAGAAACCCAAAGGACTGACAAATTACCAAAATTTAAAGAGCTGGTCAAAAACAAAAAGGCAAGACCCAGACTGGTTTAGTGCCTAAGATGGGCTGACACACTGACATAGCCTTTGGCTTGTAACACCCACAACACACCATTTTCCCCCCTCCCCCGGCACAGCATATCAATATAATTACCGGTAGAAAAACCTCGAGGTAGGAATGGTTTCATACTACTTCTAAGCAAATTTCTATCCCCGTTAAATGACAAACAGTTAACTCAAATGTAGGAATGGTTTCATACTACATTTCTTTTTCACCTATAAACCTGTAGTGGTTTACACACAGGTGTGGGTCTAGCCCAGGTAACCCATGAATCCCCCCCAACTCCAATACCCTCCCCTAGCCACACTGTGCTTGAATTAAGCTGGAATGGTAGTCATCCAGCCCTCCCATCTCACTGTTGGCCCGAAACACCCCCCCCCCCCTTATTACATCTTATACTGTGATCTCAAGTATATCAGCCCAGACTAGGCGGTCAGTCGAGTCATGTGCAGCATTCTTAATACCAAATCAGTATGCAATGGAATAGCACATTAGCTCGCTTGATAAGTGATGAACAAACCGAAACAATGAAAGCTTAGTTTAGCTTCATGAGGGAGGGAGTATTGTAATAGAAGTACACATGTACACAGGCCACCAACTAGTGCAGGTCTGTTTTTTATATATGTTTCTTGTATAATCAGAATTTCTAAATAATTGTACAATTACTGATCATCATTATTGTTTGATTCTCTAAAATACTCTGTTTAACATGTATGTTTGTGACTCATAGAATCAAGAGGTTCAGATTAGCACTAAGGTGCCATTTAGATACAACCTCTGTTTAGTTGATACTCATTGTCAATGTCATCATGAATGGAAAGCAATGCCAAGATTGAAGGCTGAAGTATAACTTATTTTATTTTTTGTATTCAATGAGATGTTCCGATTATGAATGTCTGAACATCAGTAACTGAATGTTAGTTACAAGTTATATTAATACACATGGCATGACAATGTGAAAAAGTGGACAACGAAGATTGTCTATATGATATGGTATATATGATCTATATTTCTTTTTACATATATCCACGAGGGCTGTCGACCCATTATTGCACATGAATAACATGTAATGAATGGAAGCAATAAAACCTTTTTGAACTTTGAACTTTGAACTTTAACTTTTGTATTCAAACTAGGAGTAATACTTGAGTAAATATCCCGTAACTGCTGAGTCTCTGTAAATGTGTTATACGCCAAGGAAAAGGTTATTGTCCAAGGCACCAGTCCGAGGATAATTACGATTGTCCAATGCTTATAACACTTATGCAGCTACTCAGACATATCATATCTCACTTACATTCACAGTAGGAGGGGCCGCTCAACAGACCTCATCCACATACAGCATGCATGTATACATTCAGGCTATTTCTTTTGTTCTTTGAACCAACTGTGGTAAAATGGCCTATAAACGAGGCTGGGATTTTATTCAGGACCCCAGTAAGCCAACATATATATTTGATATCAACACACTGTCGCAAAAAGTGTGTATTGTGTTACAAAAAAAGGTGTCTTAAAAGTGGGTGCAAAAGAGTGTATTAAGAAGTGTGCGCGTAACACACTGTTCTTAGAGCGTGTGTACTTCCACACTTCACACAATCCTCCTATAAGTTAAACCTACATCTGTACCACCTAAAACATGATCATCACACATTTTTCACACTTGAGCACTTGTGTAACAGACCCCAGCAGCTGGATGGCCTTAACACCTGCTGATTTACCCTTTCTACCAACGGCTGCCCAAACCTGCTAAAACTAGATAATCTTGTTGATGGATGAAGCATTCCATTGTCAGCCATGTCTCGTGCAGGACAGAGGTATGTGTCCATTGCCTTTGTGCTTATTTCAATTATTCCCCTGTACTATTGGATGTTTAGTTATCACCATACACTAACACATCATGATCTGCGCGACAGTGCACCGCAGTTAGCCGAAAGACGGAGGCTCGTTACCAATATCAGTTGTTTGAAGCTTTTTGAGGCTGATGAAAGAGAACTTCATGAAGCTAAACAGTTCATATCCACCATGCCTCCACCTCCTAAGGACAAAGACTTTAAGATCCCCGCAGACTGTGGTGTCCTCAGAGGCTGGGGCTATCAGCTTGAGACCAGGTCAGAAGAGGAGAGGAACTTCCCCTTGGCAATCTCCATCCTAATGCACCAGAATGTGCACCAGCTAGAGTTCCTCCTGCGAGTGATCTACCAGCCACAGAATTTCTACTGCATTCACATTGATAAGAAGGCAAGTCAAATCGTGCATGATAGCGTCAAAGCTATCGTCAAGTGTTTCCCCAATATCTTTATAGCTAGTGATTTGGTTAAAATTGATTATGGATGGTTCAGCCGTCTGCAAGCAGATATCAACTGTATGACAGATCTGGTGAACAAGCACGCGGGCTGGAAATACCTCATCAATATTGCTAGCAGTGCTTTACCACTGCGCACCAATGCAGAACTTGTCAAGATTCTTCAGGTCTACAATGGTTCAAATGACATTGAAGGTGGCACTGCTGGAGGTTGGCTGAACTCTGTCCGATATTCTAACAATAGCCGTATTAACACCCTTAACGTTGTACCACCTCCTCCACACAAAATACAGATCCTTAAGGGCAGTGCATACGGGGTGTACAGCAGAGCTTTCATGGAGTTTGTCATTAAGGGCAAGGAGGCCCAAGATCTCCTCACTTGGTTCAAGGATCACAAAGGCATCTATAGTCCAGATGAACACTACTGGGCCAGTCTTCATCACCTCAAATACAACCCCCAGCTCAAGACACCCGGGGGGTTTCTTGGGGAGCCTAACGCCAAGCCCTGGCTGGCCAGCTACTCAGCCTGGTGCTATCAGGACTCGTGTCTAGGGACCTGGGGCCCCCATGCTATATGTCTATTTGGGGTGGGGGACTTGCCCACCTTGGCCAACCGTAAGGAGTTATTTGCTAACAAGTTTGAACCGAGCCTGGATCGGCTGGCAGGAATGTGTCTGCAGGAGTTGCTCCTTAACCGGAGTAGGACGGCTGCTCCCATGCACGACTGGTTCTACTATTTTGAGCAGCCCTTTAGTAACAATGAACATAAACAGCATAAAGGCTGCTGACAGGCTCTTTATTTAATTTGCAGTGTGCATTTATTATGTTAATAAATGATATTTCAAAATACAACAATCAAAAATCCGTGTGATCTTTATGGTATAATATATCCAAATTCATCACAATCGTAGGGACTAGTGCCCATGTCTTGAAGCTGAATGAATAAGTAATTTATCAATCACACCTGTACATCATTTATGTATTATACTCAATGGTGATTCTTTATATATTTGAAAGGTTTGTAAATAACTGTAAATAAGGGTAAGGATAATGTTCAAAGCTCCAGCCGTTTCTGGGACTTTTCAAATGCTAAAATACGTTAGCCAATATAGAAGGCTAGCAAGTTGAAATAATTGAAGCGAGAGAAAATACCCGTCAATTAATCAATATCTAGATAGTAGTAACAATTTTCCGAGTTCAGGGCCACGACTCTTTTTATATCCATTTGGATGCGGCAACATTTTACTTGCCATGGACCAGGAGAAGAAAACTTATATCCATTTATAATATAGACAACATATTCTGAAATGCTAATCAAGGAGGTAATGTTAATTCCTGCCCATCTATGT
Source organism: Harmothoe impar (assembly GCA_947462335.1). NCBI lineage: Eukaryota > Metazoa > Annelida > Polychaeta > Phyllodocida > Polynoidae > Harmothoe > Harmothoe impar. The sequence continues at coordinate 20,051,523 of OX381714.1, forward strand.
TATGATTTAATAAATCAAAAAATGAAATCACCCAGTGAAAAAAAACAACGTTATACAATATTTTATGATGTTAAATAACGTTTCCCTAAGGCTCCTTACTAGGTTCTAAACGTTATTTTGAAGTAAAATAACGTTTTTATTAGCTGGGCAGCCTATGACTGTGAAATTAAAACGAAATTGAAATGAGGGTAAGATTATGTCAAGTAACTTTATATTTGCATATAAGTTGGTGTAAAATCATCACCATTCCACTTTTAATTCATTACATACCATAATAGTTTCAGAAACCACGCACATGTGCCTTCGTAATTTGTGTACTATGCAGAGACAGATTTGGCATGTACCCATTGATCGAATGTCAGAACCTCCAGCGTTCCAGCAACAAGTTTCAGTCCAGGCATACTGATACCAGCTACCAGCGAAGAACTACCAGCAAAGAACTCCCTTTAGAAAAAAAAGGTTTATTGACAGCATCGCAGTTCAGATGATAGAGCCTCCTTGGAAGTCTGCACAGGGACAGTACAAATTGTGAAATATTCAATATGTGAACAATAAACAGTAATTTATCAATGTCGAATAATTCAGCGTTGTACATCTTTTATCTTTGGTGGTTCATTTGATCATTGCATAAAGAGCAATTATGCGTTCACATCTATTTCAAGACTTGAATACATCTTTTTGTAGTTCATTACTAAATGCAAGAGCAGCAGCTGCAGTCACTTCCTTTATAATTTTTATGAAAACCCTTTGAGGGAAGCTTTTGAATTTGTAAAGACAAATATTGATTTAACACAGCATACACCGAGGAGTAGACCAATATATCTATAATGATGGCATATATATATATATATATATATATATATATATATATATATATATATATATATATATATATATGTGTGTGTGTGTGTGTGTGTGTGTGTGTGTGTGTGTGTGTGTATCAGGCGCAGAATAGGATCCAGCCCACTTCCGGAATTGCCCCTGTACAATTCCGGAACTGCGCAGGCCAATTCCGGAATTGCACCATGGTTGGATTGCGCAGTATCAGAATTTCTATCTCTTTTTGTTGTAGCTACAGATGTAGAATATAAATATATATTTCAGATATGTTTGAGGATGCTGTACTGCATCTTGGAGGTGTGAAAACAGACAGGGAGAACCCATATGCATGTCACACCTGTATGAAGCTGTGAATAAGGTGTGGCAGAAATGCCTCTGCTGTGATAAAACTTTGGGGTTCTGGCTGCCTGGGCTACAAATGATATAGAATAACTCCCTTGCTTTACCTTTCTGTTTGAGGGGTATAGTGATATATTTTATAATATATTTTATGATCATGTAGGAGTACCGATATTGCACAAATTCCGATATTGCGCGTGACATATCTCTCTCTCTCTCTCTCTCTCTCTCTCTCTCTCTCTCTCTCTCTATATATATATATATATATATATATATATATATATATATATATATATATATATATATATATATGATATATAAATATATATATATATATATATATATATATATATATATATATATATATATATATATATATATAAAATAACACACAGTTAAAGGGTAAGCCTCATCTCCCTAGATGCTGGACAATTAGTCCAATATTTTGTAGGTTTACAAAACACCTGGCTTATATTTAGAATCACCCAAACGGAATCCTCCACATGCAGGCATAATTATGGCTCAGGCAACCAACAAATAGGTTACTGATTTTTCTTTTTTCAGCAGTCCTCTGGTCAAGATAAGTTGCACTGGTGTGACCAGCAGTTGGACTATGCAAGTGGTATAATATTGAGTACGACTGATACCCACCAGATACCCACCAGGACAGCATGAACACCTGGTCCCACTGCTCACTGCAGCCTTCACCCATACACTGTTAAATATGTCTAGTACATTGTTGTATAATTATTGGCACCAGTCAGCACACTAGTGTTTCATAACAACTGCTTATGCATTTGATTTCTCATAGATCTATGGGCTTTCCTAACTAAAAGCCTTTCATTACATATTTTCAAGAATTATGAGTCATAATGAAAGGCTTGTAGTTACTAAAGCCTCTCTATGAGATAATGTCAACAATAATGACTTTTGTAGGCTCACCCATCACCAGCAGTCGGTTCTAGGACATCTATCCCACAGACATCTACCCCCGGAATCTACCCCTGCCTTTTACCCCCCTGGACATCTACCCCCATGTCCAAGGGTTGGATGTCCTAGGGGTAGATGTCCTAGGGGGTAGATGTCCAGGGTAAATGGCAGGGGGTAGATGTCTGGGGGGGTGTACTTGTCCTGACCCCCCAGCGGCTATATCCCTTGACAGAACCAAGTGTTTAAATGCTGAGATTCAGGTAATCTTATTCAGTGAGAATATCATTTGAGACTATCATCCGAAGGAGATTGAAATCATAGCATTTCCAAGTGATTGTGCATGTGTAGTCAGTCAGGTCTTGGTGGGTATGTCGAGCAGTTCTTTCACGGTTTACCATGTAAGACTGGAGGCGGAATTCCAAAAGAGCTCTAGAAATCACTTCATGAGGAACGGTATGTTAGAGGTGGCATCCATGCCAGACTTGTAGTATGACCTGTACTGATCAGGTTTAGGGTGAATGCCACGCGCAGAAATCGTTTTTCTTTGAAATAGGGCTCGATAATGGCAGCCATTACTGAAAATCATGATTTTGGCTATATTTTGGTGAGAAATGATGTTATTCAGTAGTTTAAGGTGTCTAAATCCACATTTTCATGGTCTAGGATACTACTGGAGCATCAAATTTTATTTTCCATCCTTATATCATACTCTACTGGGTAGCCATTACCGAAAATTACGATTTTGGCTATATCTTGGTGAGAAATGATGATATTGAGTCATTTAATGAGTCTAAGTTCACATTTTCAGGGTCTAGGAATACTATGGAAGCATTAGATTACCTCCCCCATGCACATATTATGTACCTTAAGGGTGTAGCCATTACCAAAATTCACGATTTTGGCTATATCTAGGTGAGAAATGATGATATTGACTCATTTAAGGTGTTTAAAGCCACATTTTCAGGGTCGAGGAATACTATGGAGGCATTAGATTACCTTCCCCATACATATATTGTACCCTTTTGGGGTAGCTGTTACAGAAATTCAGTGTATTTGCCATAACTTGCCAATAACATTTGTGAGATGTAATGGGATAAGGGACCTTAGTGCACACTGCACTAGGGGTCTTTCTCGCAGATCATGTCACAAATGATGATACTCCTATTTGAAGTTGCTAAATCCACATTCTCAGGGTATATGAGGACACAATGGGGGCATAATTTATGTTCCCTGAGGCATACATTATATATCATATGCTAAACAATGATCTAATTTACTGGATCTCCCTGGACTCTCCTGACACAACAATTATGGTATTGCTATCCATATTTCTGTACTCTCTAAACTAAGAGTGAATGGTAACATAAGTTATGTTAACATTAAAATGTTCAATGTATATTAGCTAAAGGTTAATTGATACTGACCAGTTGCATAGGAAATATGAGGCCAGAGCAACAGGTTTGGGTAGAGGAGCCGAATTAATTCTGCTCCCTCCCCATAGAAAGGAACATACCATACAAAAAATTTAACCTTCACTATTAGAAATGGCCTTTAATTGTAATTTTGTAAGTTAGGCTATCCCAGTGGATCTGGTTCATGTACTAGTGCCTTCTATTCACCTCTACATACTGAACATCATACTAAAGACATCTGCTTTTTAGTATGGGTTACATATTAAATGCTGTGGGATGTTCAGTTTGAACTATTGTCCGAACTGTTTTTAAAGGTACCAGGTGAAAAGTGTTTCACCAAATTTGGGATGCAAATCCATTCTTCCTTCCTCTAGATCCTGACATCATATAGACTTGATCAATCCAGCTCATAAGGTTCAGAGCTGGTAACCTTGTACATGTCAATCATGTCCAGTAGGTATAGAGTGACCATCCATTTTAGGTATACTCAGAAGCCCATGGTTCCATACCTGCTGATTAAGTAATTCATTAGTTGCCTTGTGATAGATTGATTGATTATTGTTTCTTTGTGAATTTAAACATGCAGTTTGTCCATGACCGGGAATACATAGTTCCATGATACCTGTACTTATTGGTTGCTTGGGATGTATACATTTCCCCAGGCCAATTTCTAACTTAAATGTAGCTTGGTGAATGGACAGTGGTCCCTAAAACACCCGAGTAGTATGGGGAAAAAGAGATGGAAATGTCATAGTCCCTCCAATCAAACCTCAAAGATATGTGTTTATTATGCCTTTGTAAACTTGGGCCCAGGGCACTAAGGATGGGTTTACAATGGCATATAAAGTCTGTTTTCTGTATGCTTGGGTGGCCCTCAGTAGGGCCTGCAGAGTCTTTCAATACCGGAAAAATGTCTATATGCCACCTAATAGATAAGCAAATAGAGGCATGCTCAAGAATGTAAATGTATGAGCATCCCTTATACAAACTTTATTCAAACTTACTTCTAAAATTATAATTAACTCTCAAAGATTGAATCAATGGTTCCGAAGAGGCACAACAAAGATCATAATTGAAGAGCCTACTTTTCGAGGCCCATTCTGCACACAGAGTTATTGACCAGATTAGCCCAGGTATAATGTAAGATGCTTAAGAACTGGACGTGCCATATTCAATGCCCCCCATTGAATACAATTTGCCTGTATTCCATGGGCTAAGAAAACTTTCCTTCATTTAATGGCTTCAGATAAAAAGAACATGAATGCAAATGCCTGTTGATACTATCCCTGACGTATTTCACTAGTGAGGACTGGGGCATGTCCCAGTCAGGCTGTGGCTTGATGGGATATGGCCCCAGCCCCCATGACCACTTGTGAAATATGTCAGAGACAGTATCAATAGGCATAGGCATCTTTTTCTCTGTTAACAAAAAATGTGTTTTGGAAATAGGCTGCTCAAAGCTACACATTGATAAGGATTTAATCCATTCAAAGTATGAAAATTACAGACGGGGAGCTCCATTTATTGGATAATTGCTAAGTCCAATACTTTATGTACATTCTGCCCCCAGACTACTTGATATCTATCCTGGGAAGGAAACAAAATAATTATGCTCAACAGACAAACTCAGTGGGTTGAAAATACTATATCCTAGATACAAACTCTGATAAATGGATGGTAATGAACAAGTTTTTTTTTATCGGATTTCAAGGCTTAGAGCCATATGGAAATACATCTTGTCGGTTCTGAATATCCATGCTATGGCGTATTTAAAGGGTTATTGTGTATGATGAAACCCATCAAATATAAGACAACATTTTGACATTTTGTTTTTGTTAAGGCTGCAATAGCCAAGGTAGGCATGAGAGAACTTAAGTGATGCCACCAATGTGTTCCTAGACCATGTAAAAAGAGTGCCTATTGTCAATATTTGCAAAGATATGGCCAAAATTCAGAATTTTGGTAACTGCCACCCCATTAAGGTACAAAATATATGCATAGGGAAGGTTAGCTAATGCTTCCTTAGTATTCCTAGACCCTGAAAATGTGAACTTCATCCTTTCTCACCAAGATATAGCCAAAATCGTAATTCTTGGTAATGGCTACCCCGGTAGAGTATGATATAAGCATGGAAAATAAAATTTGATGCTCCAGTAGTATTCCTAGACCCTGAGAATGTGGATTTAGACACCTTAAACTACTGAATAACATCATTTGTCACCAAGATATGGCCAAAATCATGATTTTCGGTAATGGCTGCCATTATCGAGCCCTATTTCAAAGAAAAACGATTTCTGCGCGTGGCATCCACCCTAAACCTAATCAGTACAGGTCATACTATAAATCTGGCATGGATGCTACCCTCTAACATTCCGTTCCTCATGTAGTGAGATTTCAAAATTCTGCCTCCAGTCTATGTTATTTCATGGTGAATACGGCAGCTCTATTGTTTTAACAAAAGAACACCACACCTCACCCTCTGTTAAAGAGCCCTTCCCAGTATCCCTTGGTCTATCAGCTTATCAATACTAACTAGTCCTTCTCAAATGTGCTTTCAAGTGATGTATTTCTCTATTACATATAATAACAAACGAGCACGAAAATAGTTGACCACTGAATTATCTCACTCAGATTTACCTCGTGAGATAACACTCACACTGTGTGAATGTTTTCATTAAAATGAATTAAACTTGGTTAAGGCAAATTAAAATATCTATGGAGTCAGATCAGAGGTGCGGCTTATAGGATCGGCCCTAGGTCGGGGTGCGGCTTATACGAGGGTTTTCGCCACTACGGCACATTACTGAAGTTAGCATAATCAAATGGGCACTGAGGCTTATAGGATTCATCCAAAGTCGGGATGCGGCTTATAAATACGCGACTTAGGTTTGTATGTGAGGTTTTACTGTAATATGCGTAAATGCCACTTCAAGATACTTAAACACTGTTATGACCAATATTCATGCAAGGTCAGTGGTGAATAGGTGAGTTCGGTATTAGGTTTTTATTGACCGGATCTACCAGCCTGCCTACTCCTCCAGACCACCCCTCACAAAGAATAAGCTTCAGTAAAACTTAGCTGGGTGTTTGCGAGGAGTGTTCTGGGGGAGTAGGCAGGCTGGTAGATCCGGTCAATAAAAACCTGCTACCGAACTCACCTAATGATTCTCAATAATTTCCCTTGTGTATTGATGTGCCCCGGGAGTCTTAATTGTTTGTATAAACAGTATTTAATGCGGCTACGATGACAGCAGCTGACCTTGGAGGCTTGTTACGTGTTCACCACAATGATGTTTACTATCTTAGGCAGTCCCCTTCTGTCCTACATTGATCTTCTTTGGCTCCCTATGCGACTAATCTCTCAGTCACTACAGTGCCCAACCAAGTTAGTCATTTTTGGCTCCCTATATGACCACCTAGGTTGGTCAATATTGTCAGGTTTAGTTTGTGCTGGCCAACTCATCTTAGTCCTTCCTTTTTAGGCCTGTTTAGGCATTATTCATTATGTTGTTTTGCTTCAGTCATTCTTGAATAGCACTTGGTCATGCTTGACCAATGCCCCTATAACCAACCTCTCTCAGAATCTTTCCTCCAGGGAACAACAAAATTGCGGGGTCAATAACAACCGATCATATAATATGGGACATTGTTGTAGCTAATTATTGACAGCTAAATCCCATTGACCAAAAAAGCTAGCATGCAACATTTCATCATATGCATGCAGTTTTGGCGTGCACACATTAAGTTACACTCATTAGAAATACACTGAACCGTTATGTGGGCTGTCTAAATGCTAACCCCTACAATGTCATTAATTGGTGCTTCTTGACCTGGTTGTCTGCTGAGCTGCATTCCCGGTGTACATGATCTAAGTACACAGTGGCACCGACCAAGGTAGAATAGGCCATAAATATTGACACCAATTATGCTACCAGACAAGCAGTAAAATACCACAGATACAACTTAACAGTTCTTGAACATGAAGTGTTACATTAAATAAAAGGGGAAAAAAAGTTCAAACATAGTGTTGGAAGCTGAATGGACACACTTCCCATGAAGAGTGTTTCGAGATGAATTGTGTGTCCTGAAGGGCGAAACGCTTGCTGTCCCTCCAGTCACAGTCGTATAGCTGATCAAGGATATGCATGCAGGGCATTTATAGCGGAGGTGAGGGATTAATACTGTTTCCTCACTGAGTTGAACTGCGTTCAATGAGTTTGTTTTTAAATTTCTTAATTTGACATTCATATGGTGATATATACGTCAAATAGATTCATTGGACACGGTGAGAGTCCAGTACAGTTATGTATGGCACTGAAGAGACGTTGTGAAGATTTCACACTGCACTACAAGTTGCTTTAACCATTTAAGGGCCGCATAGTTCTGTGCTCTCAGGCGATTAATTCACCAGGATTGCATCATGCAGCGCTTACGATACTCTCGAGTGTTAAGTATGTTGCACAAATGCAGTACAGGCGAGTTACTCAGCAGCAATGCATTCGTGCATCATAAAAATAAATGTTGCCTTTGAGCAACATGTTGTCATCAAAAGGTTAAAAGAGGTCTTTTTGACACATTGGTATCTAACATATTGACCTCGGACCAGGACGTTCTAAGTTCATCAGCCCACCTTCCCTATAGGCTCTGTCAGAGGTATTTCTTTTTGAAAAGCTATCCCTTTGAAGGAGATACTCCACAACAATGAGTTGGAATGTAACAGCAGTTTGGTTCTATCACACACATGTGTACATCAAGAGTATACTCACAGAAAAGGCCGGACTCCACTACAGCAACACTGATCGCTGTAAAACGCAGCCTTCTTTTAATCGTTTGTTCTAGAAAAGGGTTATGCCTGGTTTTGCCCAAAGTGTTGCACTAAGGGAGTGATCATTTTTTATCAACAGGGGGGGGGGGGCAAAAAAATTTGGACCCCTTGACCGGGGGGGGTGTAAAAAATTTGGACCCCTCTTGGGGGGGGGTCAAAAAAATTTAACCTGTTTTGGGCCAAAAAGCCCGCGCGTTACTATGCTTCAAAGGACCCGCGCGCGCGCCGATTTCCGACCCGTAGGGGGGGGGGTAAAAATTTTTGACCCGTTGACCGGGGGGGGTGAAAAAAATTTCGCGCGCTCCGAGCGGAAAACCACCCCCCCCCCCCTGTTGTTAAAAATGATCACTCCCTAAAGAGGGCAATACTTGGGCAAAACCAGGAGAAACCAAGCAAAACATGAAGAACAATGGTCAAAAAAGATTGCTGTGTTTCGCAGCTACCAGTGTCCCTCTAGTGGAGTCCGGCCAATAGTCACTGTTGATGTACAGCGATGAAGATCAAATAGCAGAGCAGAAGGGAGTGGCGCTCAATATATAGACCTGGCCAAGAAAAAAATCACTGTATTATACGTGAAGGTGTCGTTAGCACACCGACAATTAATCAATGCATGATCTGGCAGTCTATACACCATGAAATGTGTGACCACTGTCTCGCCCTAATAAAATATACATGTGCTAAAATACCTAATGACCCCAAGTTAATTCCAAGTACTGCCAGGTCAAGGCAATTCTTTAATCGATCATGATTAGGACCCACTCAAATCACAAACACCAAACTGATCACTGATTGGACGTATGCTGGTACCCACGGCTTCATTGACCCAGTATGTATATAGACTAGATGCTAAGTGGATAAGCTCATAGCATGCTGTACTAGTACTAGTAATCGCATTAAGGTGGCCGGCGGGCTTAGTCTAAAAGTAACTACGATTTGACAAGATCTCTACCATTTGACCCTAAGGTTATATTGTTTCCAAAAACACAAAGAAAAACGGGGGGTCCCAGGCTAGGTTCTGAGATATTTTACCACAAAGTTTCAGTGTCCTATGATAGGATCATATAGTATTTTCTCACATCTGCTCAAAAAATGACTGTCAAAAGTAACTACGTTTTTTTTATTACTTTATTATTACATTATTTATAACACTATAATTCCAGAAAATGTGTTTTCACCATATAGTCCCGGGCATATCCTTATGGTTTTGGTGCTTTGAAATAAAAAATGTAAGGGAATGTGATCTCGTCACAGGAAGGCAATATAATGTCTTCATTGTGAGCTATATACAATCTGCCTCTGTGGCCTCTCTGTCTAAGGCGTAGGATATGTAATCAGAAGGTTCTGAGTTCAAGCCTCACCCATGCCACCAAGAAACTATTTTATTTCGTTTACATACATTTTATGTATGAATAAATATATCATATACAACGTATTATGTTCTTTACTTCCCATACAGATGTGCATAAAGTTAATTGTAGAATTGTAAATGTATGGAAAAAACATATGCAGGATAAGAACACCCTACCTTCTGATCATGAGACATGCATGGAACAATTGGGCCACCTAAAACCTGTCAAATGCAGGTTTATTTCTACTTGCACATGAGTCAATATCTGACCTAAAGTGTGCAGAAATCTGCGCAATGCACCTGCTTTCAATCCCCGCCGGCCACCTTAAAGCCACAGTTCTTACTGCACGTCCAGTAACAGTCAGAGTGCAGTCGTGACAGGTACTCAGCTCTATATAGGGGCACTGGGCCTTTAGGGGACAAGCCTAAAACCTGTATTTCGCAACACACAATATACAGACAAAGGTTCACGAGCATAGTTCCCAGGGTTTATTTCAAGAGGTGAAGCCGAGTGAAATAACCCTCAGTGGAGAACTAGTCGAGTGCCCCTTCGTGTTTATTTCATGTCATTATTGACAATTTCTGTTAAATGTTCACTGAATTGACCTGAAAACGTTTATTTATGATAGTTAAATCATCAATTATGATCATATGACAAGCTGTTAAATACTGGTGAGGGTATGTATATATATATATATATATATATATATATATATATATATATATATATATATATATACATATATATATATATATATATGTATATATATATATATGTATATATATATATATATATGTATATATACATATTTATTTCATACATACATATAATATTATTTATGGAAGTGACCTCATAAATTGATGCACCGAGTAGCAGAAAATGTTAAAATAACAAAGACTTTTCCAAGGAATCAAGTAAATTTTATTCCCCACTGATTTCTATAAATTTTCATTGTGCTTCTTGGAAGTTTTAGTAATAATCAAATGTAAAAAATGTTTCTAGGCCAGACTTCATGGAAGTCATTGACTGACCACATAATTGGGATTTTATTAGTTTGGCTCTTCGCCCACATTGATTCTTTTAGGGTGCAGATATTATGGTGTACAGATCATTAGATGATGTGTGCTTGGATTGTTCGGCATTCTTAATACTAAGCTAGGGGAGTGTTCATTTATAAATTACAGGGGGGGTGGTGAGATTTCGCGCGGAGGGGCGATAAATATTTACGCCTCCCCTCACGAGCGTGTGAAACGTTTTGCATCCCCCCACGCTGAAGAGGTTGAAATTTTTCGCCCAACCCCCTTTGAACTCTAGTAATGCACGGGCTTTTTTTTCTAAAAAGGGGCTAAATCTTTTACGCCCCCCTTAAGAGGGGTCAGAATTTTTACGCCCCCCCCCCTAAGGAGGGGTCGGAAAATTTTACGCCCCCACCAAACCCACCACCCCCTCCCCCCCCGTAACTAATAAATGAACACTCCCTAATTTACTTAATGGACAAAGAGAGACACATCTATATGACGGGATGTATACCAATTGATGACAGTTCACATAAATTGCCCTCTATAAGGCGCTGAGCACTTGACACAGTGACTCATCATGCTAGCGGGAATCACAACCAACTATACTTGGACTGAAAGAAATTAGAGGAACATTATTACAATCTAATTAGATATCAGTTGGGCAAATATAAATAAATAATATAATGTGATTTACTTTCAGCCCTCATTCATTCCTCATTCATTCAATCTTTCCTCTGATTACGATTGTGTCCGTAGATAACGCTGGGTAAGGAAATAGTCCTGTGGGAACTCCATGATGGGGTTCTTATTGTTAAGGTCTTCTTGAGACCACATCACCCCATACCCAAGTCTCCATAGCACCTTCTCACATACCTCCTGTATGGTCAGCACCTGATGTAGAGTCAGCCTTTTTGTCCAGGCTCTTACAACAGTGGCAGAATTCCGCTTGGTGCCATAAGCATCCACTTTCTTATTTGTGCTACCAACCGTAGAATTTTTAATCCATTCACGGACTTCACTCTGAAGATCAAGTCCGGTGAATTTGTACATCCTCTCGGTCATGACCTCAGGATTTAAGGCCACATCTTCGTATCTCACCAAAAGGTAGTTATCCCTAAGTGCTGGATTTGCCTTTAGTAGTTTTTCTGCAGTATCCAACATTTTTGTAAGATCATCACAAATTCCTGCAGCGCGCTCGCGGAGATCGATCAAAGAGCGAAATCTTGTTTTTTGCAGATTCACGATTGAACTCATCTGGCCTCGTGGATCCCTTATAAGGTGGATGACCTTAACACTGTTTGCTGTTAGGTTCTGGAGGATATTCCCATCCAGAAGCCGAATTGTTTTGATGACAGTATGTTTGAAGGACTGACAAACAGTTGAAGTTGCTGAAGGAAGATAAGTATCCTGTTCTGTGCATAACCTCTCATAATCTGCATCATAATTATAAAAGCTACCCTTGGTGCAAAAGGCTCTCTGCCAATGTTCACGATGGGCAACCATTTTAATGGAGCTCTTGTAGATTTGGTCGAAGGCACATTTATAGATGCTTTCTAGTGTGGAAGGGGCAATCTTGTTCAGCCATATTGCTGACAAAGCTTTATCCATCTTCAACGTTGACACCAATTGTAGTGGTTCAAACATATAGTAGACATTAGGATGGTGACTAAATAGACTTCCAACGAAAGAAGACCCTGACCGATATCGAGTCAACACCATGACCCTAACTGGGGTGACTCCAGGTGGTACCTCAGTTGAATTAGGAGCCTTAAGAGCAGCTGGGACACCCTGGAGGTAGGCAGGCCCTGGAGGATTCACCTCAGGGCATATCATGGGTACCTGAGATGTCCGAAGGGTATCTGAGATGGATGGCCAGGCCCCATGAAGGGTGAGCAGGAGACATAGGCTAAGGAATACAATGACCACCCACCGAAGTATCCCCTGTGTTGACAAAGATGCCATAGCTGCTGCTGAGGGGCTCCCTGGCCTGTCCACAACGAGGCTGGACATTGACGCCTCACTGCTAGAAAGAGAAAATACACAGCTGAAGCATAGACCCATGTACTTTGTACATAATACATGTAGTATTATTATCTAAATCCAATACTGAGATTACCTTGTATACTACACGTATCAGACTGGGGCATCGCTAATCATGCACCCATGCAAGAGATAACACATTATGCCAAACAATGCATGCATAGAAGAAAGGAGGGCTAATATAAATCAGGCTCTGGCTCTGCTGAAGGAGTAAGTTTGCCTCTTGGTTAGCGCCTTCAAATATAGTTCAAGGTTTATACACTCACCTTAAATCTCCATTTATATCAGGTACCCTTAGTATAACCTACAGTAATGTTAAAGTTTCAATAAGGCACCATCCCATAAGAGGTGTAGCTCTATTGTGTAAGGCATATGGAAATGCTGGTACTGACACATTGGAGAAATGGCTATAGAACACCCTTGTGGTTTATGGTGAATAGCATGCGGGAAGGAGATGTGAGCGGGATAGCACCGTGACATGCTGGTTAGTGTATCCAACCTTTGAACATAAAGACACCAGACATTGTGTAAAATGTGTCAGGACAGGAGAAGGTTTTTCTGAATAAAGTAAGGAATTTCCTGGGAATCTTCAACATGAGGGTTGTAGTGTACTGTAGATCTGTGAATATAGATAGTTATTCTCACTTGCCTTTTATAAAGGCATTATAACAACTGTGGTATTTGACAGATGGCAGTCCCTATAGATTACACGTAATTTCAATTATGGACGCCAAAAACTATAGGCTAAACCTATACTGTATAGCCACATATCAACCTACCTCCAGTATCAGGTCACGGAATAATTTGGAGTTGATTGTTCTAGGTGTTCAGTTACATTAAAATGAGACCAGTATTACAGAGCCTGGGGTCGGACAACTGGCCACCACCCGTTAACATAGAGTCTAAGTATGCACTGCCCCATACCGATGTGTTCCAACTATATAATGTTTATTTAGGCTATATAATAATTTTGACATATAATGTCACATTTAGACTTATGAATGGAGCCCAATTTGTCGCAGATATGTTCATTTCCCCTTTACACTTAAAGCAGCAGCGTTGGTACATAATACCACGACTCATCACATATAGTACACTACAGTAAATACATTTAATGGTTGCTGTAAATCATGTGTTCTACATAAAAGTCCATAATAAGCCTGGGGGCTACTCCCTATATATTATATGGTAACTATGTGAACTAAATATCACATCAAACTTAAGATCCTTTTCACGGTTGGCAAATGAACAAAATAGCACCATTTTCATATAAATTGAGCAAGAAAAAATATACCGCTATCCAAAGGGACCAAGAACACTCATCTTTTATCAAGTGCGATCGATAATAATGATAGAAAATAACTCACACATGTTAGGCCTAAACGTTACCATGATAATGTCCACTGTGCAAGAAACATGAAAATGTTGAGAAAAGCTGGAGTAAAGTATCTTTTTTTTAAATTGTTCAAGTCCTTCTGTATCCCTTTTCCTCCAAAATAGCTGTAAGAGCACCTCTTAATAAGGGGAGCCTTGCTTAGGGGCTAAAAACATAAACCATCCCTTGGAATCGTGTTCACACATATTAACGATGCATCGATGCTGAGGGAAAGGCCCTCGCCCCCCCCCCCCCGCTCCTCCAGATAATAAGTGATCCAAGTATCAAAGTAAAGCCACCGGGCCGAAGGGAAATGGTGCACATTATAGGCAAATGGAGAGATTACTGGTATAGAAGATGTAGGTCAATCATATTTACATTGACAAAACAACTCAACAAATATTATTTGGCATTTTCTATGGCGTTAATTCTTACCTTTTCTCTGTGCAGAAGCTCATCGTCCACGGGTATTATTATTCGACCAAAGTAGAGGGTGTAGGAGGACGACTTAGTTATACCAGCGGTAGTGATACAATGCAGTAGTACTAGGATAGGCAGCCCTGTGTACTAGTATAGTGAGCTGCTCTGTGAGCCGCTCACTCCACGTGTTGTAGCGACACGCAGAGCAGCTCATAGAGTGATTACCACCACCTCATTACACTCTCTAAGCCGATCATCGCTCACCATTATATATATATATATATATATATATATATATATATATATATATATATATATACATATATATATATATATATATATATATATATATATATATATATATATATATACATATATATATATATATATATATATATATATATATATATAATTATATATATTTATTTATATATATATATATGATTATATATATATATATATATATATATATATATATATATATATATATATATATATATATATATAAACACTTGCCATTGTAGAGTCTCCCCCCCGCCTCCCACTAGGCACTCGTTAGGATAAGAAATTAATAGCCTCTTTAACTTTATAATATTTATAAAGTTAAAGTCATTAAGTGCAGAGGTATTTTATATCTAAATATGTCTCCAGCTTTCAGGAAAGACGATCATTAAGAAGTTTGGTCATTTGTATTGCAATCTCAGACACATGAGAGGAATCTCTCGCACTTTGAAGTGACCTTATCTAAAACAAAAAGTCATATGACTTTGTCAAAGCTGCAAACGCGTATACAGGCAGAAAGAGGTTTGGTCATTCTTATCACAAACAATGTGAGACAAATGAAG
The DNA here is from genome assembly GCA_947462335.1 of Harmothoe impar. NCBI lineage: Eukaryota > Metazoa > Annelida > Polychaeta > Phyllodocida > Polynoidae > Harmothoe > Harmothoe impar. The sequence continues at coordinate 20,066,917 of OX381714.1, forward strand.
GAATGTACCTTAGACCATAGTTGGCTGAGAGAACAACAGAAATGGCCTGACTGTATTTGACATACATGATCATTACATGGCTGTATGTGGTTGAGGTCCTTTGAGCGCATTCTTCTACTGTGAGTGTATGTCAGATATAATATGGGTGGCTAGCTGCATAAGTGTTATAAAAGTTGGAAAATTGTTAATATCCGCAGCTGGCGCCTTGGACAATTACCCTGTTCTTAGCTTATAACACTTATATAGCAAGTTTTACCATAGCTACTACATAACTTTGTCGGCGGTTCGCCTACATATGTGTACATACTTAAACAATTAATTAGTATGCCGTGGCTAGCTGTTAGGAAATCCTATAAAGCATGCATGAATTCTATTCCTGAACTATTATATCAATCTAAAATTGGTAATAAAGTTATCTATTGACCCCGCCAAGAGATCATGCACTGCCGTTTCAACAGTAACATAATTTTATAAAACCTATTATCGTTATATAAGATATGATAATGTAGATATAGGTTATCTAGATGATGATACTGTCATTCATTCTGTACCCATCTTGTACAACCAGCACTGTCGGCGCCATCACGTTTCTAATTAACTGTAATTACACCACCAGCAGGACATGCAGTAATACTATGATGGTCATATAGCGTCTATAGTGAAGGTTCCTGCTACCATTACAAATGTATAACGTAGGGTAGATTCACCATGAGTCGGACACATACCCTGAGAAGGACAGTGAAATTTGAGGTTATTTATGTACAATACCACTTCTAGTCTTTGTTTTCTTTTTGAAAGAATAACACTTTAACTGTAATATCATTCACAAGTAAAGGGCTTAAAATGTCTGAATAACCACAACATCAAGTGTCCGGCTCAAGGTGAGTCTACCCGATATGTATTGCAGGGATCTTACTTCAAAACCCGTGTGTCCCCAGCTCTTTTTGCAACAAGTTTTAGCCAGTAGTTGCGCATTTCAATTTCAGGTGATTATAGTAGTTGCGCATTTCAATTTCAGGTGATCATTTGGATATTTAAAACTCAGTCTACACATCACCAACCGTATATGAGTTAGAGTGTGTCACAACAGAAGCGCACCATTGTTATAACCCTGGGGCCCATTTCTTAAGTGTGTACGATTCTCTGCTTAATGTTGCTGAAGTCAGGGGTGGGAAGCTGTCGCCATTTCGCCAAAAAGTGGCGACACTAGCCTTGAAATTGGCGACAATACCCTCCTGACCTTGACCTTTTCAAAACAGATTTTTTTTTAAAACTGTCCAAATAGAACCATGCTATGCTTTAAACATAAAGCATCCCAATCAATTTGATATTCAGACAATTCACACTGGACGATTCTCAAATTTGTTTCACCTATTTGGCCACAGTGCGATCGTTTCCCATTGCGAAATGGGCCCCAGGGGTTATGACCAACGAGTATAGAACAATATAGACCATAATTATGTCATAACGTGTAAGGAAAGGCTACAGCCTGCACTATTATTCAATGGTTAGATTTCGGTGAAGAAATCGGATTTGACAGACATACATGTATAACATACATAGAACTGAGAGGATGCTGTGAATTAGAAATAGTTTGCGAATAAATTGTCTAAAATAGTAAGTATCTTAAGTAAATGTGTACATGGTAGTTAGAGCAGAGATAATAGCTCGGATGTATGGGCACGGCGATGTTTGATCGTGTTTGCTGGTGGTCACTGGTGAGTGTATCACTGTATGGTCCCTTACACGTTTGGGACAAGCCTTTGCAAACGTTTCCGCCCGACCTACCCCCCCCCCCCCCCATCAGCTGCAGTGGTGATCCACCATTGCTCCAGTGTTCGGCATGTATAACATATATGGTACTAAGGCCAAAAAAAAAGGTATGTTTCAGGTAACATGGGAAGAAAGACTAAGGTCGGTAGGTCGGATATTTATTTTATTCTATTTTATTTTTTTAAGATGAAAGTACTAACCATCCTCCGTGTAAACCCTAAAAATAACCCAAAAAGTTTAAAAATATGAAATTTTCTTTCAACACTTCACAAATAAACGTAGGGTCGGCCCTGTTTTGCTAGGGTCGGTCGGGTGACCTGAAACAACCCTTTTTTTCATTTGGCCTAACTGTAAAACTACCGATTTTGGACTGTTCAGAAAATGATGCACACATGTTTCCAACATTTACCCAAATAAAGATATTTACCGTCGTGCTAGTCTTTGCATAGTGCTTATCAGTGTGATATAGGGCCACTCTAGATCTAGGATACTGATGGATTAACCATTTATTGGCCGCATATAGGGCTTGTACAGACTATGCCCGTAGTCAGCGTGATGCATGAATGAAGCGTTGACGAGTAACTAGACATGGTTGCATAACATCGGGATACACTCCTGGATGGTTGGCATGATACTTAAATGCAGCCTCACGGATGAATGAAGATACCATACCGTCTTTAAAGGATTAGGTACGGGATGACCTAAATACAGAGTCCTTTCTACTCCACATGTCCAGAGGTTGTCCCTGGCTCGAGTTACTTTGATAATTAGTTCACATCTGAACATGTTACACGGGGCTATAACATGAACCGCAGGATTGTATTGATCTAGTTTCAGATTTCCCCGGTCGCTTACGGCCAGCCGCACGAAGCAGGGTATTAGGATTATTGGTTAAATAGACGGTGATCTACAGGACCTGCCAATACACGTAAGTTCTAATCTTGGGAGGAGTCATTTCATTCTTTAACAAGAGGGGAGGGCGTTGGTGGATTACCGCGTAAGCAGGTTGCACTTTCTTATTGCCCCCCCCCCCCGGCAGGTTAAGGTTGAGTGCAGCTCACCTCTTGGAGCTGTAGTAATGAGCTGGCATTTTCGATAAAAAGGGGTGACATTATTTGGGTTCTACATTTTTGTGGTAGCCCCGACTCCCGGGCCCCAACCCCAACGATCCCCCTGTTGTTGAGAAATGACCTTTTTTTTTTTTTTTTTTTGTTTAACAAAATTTTATTCATTTTCATGATATTCGATAAAAAAAAAATTCTTTGTATTACAATGAATTCAATCCGGCTTGCTCATATTTGTAACAACCCGCCCATTCGTTAGGCGTGGCAGAGTTAGGGCGTGTGGAGATGGGGGCGGGGGGGGGGGGGTGTCATAGCTATAACACCTCCACAGAAATGACGACGGGCCTGGAAGTAAGGCTGAGAATAGAAATGGGAACAGTGTCATTTCTTGGCCGCCTCTCATTCCGGCCCCCATCGGGTTTTTGGACACGCAGTACCGGCAAGTTAAACTACCCGCTGGTGCTATGTTGGTACATCGTTATAGCAAATGTTGCTTTGAGGCGCCATATCATCCTATAATGATGTGCTTATATCTCTCCCATTATGATATATCAAGTTATACAAGTAGGTAGCTTCAGTACCCTGATATCTCATGGGTTTAGTACTGGATGATGGACATACCCCGATCGTCATATATATATATATATATATATATATATATATATATATATATATATATATATATATATATATATATATATATATATATATATTGGACTTGAGATCCCCCCAGGGTCTCAATTGCAAATAGGGTAGGTTCACCTGGAGTCGGGCACATACCTTGAGACGGACACTTGATTATATGGTTATGAAAGCATGTTAAGCTCTTTATTTGTGAATAATGGTAAAGTGTTATTCTTTCCAAAAAAAAAGAACACTGAAGTTGTATTATACATGAATAACCGCAAATGTCACTGTCGGTCTCAGGGTATGTGTCCGACTCATGGTAAATCTACCCTGACTGCATAAACCTATACACTGCCCCACTAAGAAGAAAATTAATAATGCTGCAGGCACAGTAATACACATGTTTTTAATAGACCCATTTATGAATGGTGAGTTATGAGGTTTTCTCTGCAAGCAATGCTTACCATTCGTAAACGTTGTTTTGGGATCATCATGGTCCTGTGTATGTAATAACATGAAGTACAACGAGCTTATTATACCCAGAAGTGTAATAATACATTAGAACCCCCACCACCCCTATATTAGCCCAAGAGTTCGGGTTCGTGCTTCACTCCTACTCTTGCCGGAGGGGTAGCAAGGCGTGAGTCTAACCCTTTAAGGACGGCATCATGCCTTAATGCATCATGCCCGCCCGGAACTCGCCAGTACTGTACTCAAGCATCATGCCGACCGTTATCAAGTTTAAGACACTCTCGGGGGGTTGGAATGATCCACCAATACAGCACTGACATCTTACTCGGCATGACTGTATTCATGCATCATGACGACTAAGGGCATGATGCATTAATGCATGATGCCGTCCTTAAAGGGTAAAAGAGAGCATTAAGAGGCAGTGAGAGGCTGTTGTAAGCAGTGCGTGGCACAGGTTGGTTATGTCACCCACCAGCACGGAACGCCCGTCCCAACATGTTCCACTTTGTCCCACTGGGTCCACCTCCCCCACTAGCCATGCATAGAATGGCAATTGTAACCACTCCTGTGACCCGACCTTAGACCTATGCTAGGCTCGGACAGTTCTTCCTGTTAACTAGGAATAAAAGGCCGTAAAACACAATGCACGGTGGGAATTCTTGATGCCTAGCTTCTATAGATGTCAACAGGCGTTGCCCAAATCAACTACGTGTATTTAAAAGTTCAAGGTCGGGTCATGGTGGCGGTTACCAGAGCCTTCTTGTGAGAGGCTCTGGGGGAGCAGTATGTATAACGGTCCATGTAATGGTCGTGTTGCTACACATGGGTGAAAGTGCCACAGTATAACTTGGCTCCTGTACTCCTTCTCTCCAGGTCGTGCACAGGTAGGTCTTTCAACACTGTTTGGTGTTTATGCGGTTGGTGGGGACAGTTATTATTCGCATACTTGTATATTCAGGAGCAGATCTAGGCATGAGGTGGGAGTCCCCACCCCCTTTAAACCCCATCAATCTCTCTCTTGGATAGGTTATGATATGTGGTGCTGTATGTTTAAGGTAACACCCCCCCCCCCCCCTGCCCACAAAAACCATAGGACCAGCCAGCATGTGACCAACCATTTCGATTAGATTCTATAATATATAGTCAAGCTGTCGATCTAGCTATAACTGTCTCTGCTTTTCTTTGTCTGTCTCTGTCTGTCTCTGTCTCTGTCTGCCTCTGCCTGTCTCTGTCTCTGTCTGTCTATCTAGCTGTCCCCACCCCCTTTAAACCGATAGGTTATGATATTTGGTGCTGTATGTTTAAGGTAACAACCCCCCCCCCCCCCCCGCCCACAAAAAACATAGTACCAGCCAGCATGTGACCAACCATTTCGTCAAGCTGTCGATCTAGCTACAACTGCCTCTGATTCTGTCTGTCTGTCTCTGTATGTCTCTGTCTGTCTGTCTCTGTCTGTCGCTGCCTGTCTATCTGTCTGTCCCAGTCCCTCTCCCGTACATGTGTGGCTGCGATTGTACAAGGTGGCTCCGGAAATATTTGGCAACCGGTCAAGAACTATTGTGTCCCTGGTAATAAATAACACTTCCAATAATAATCCAATACTAGCAATCAATACTATTACTCTATATTTAGGGAGAGGTAATTTTGTAACAACAGGGGGATTAGTGGATTTCCACGTGAGCGGGGCACATATTTTTTGCCCCCCCCCTGTAGGAGGGGTCCAACCCCCCCTCTCATTGCAGCTATAATAACTCGCGGGCTTTTTCGCTAAAGATAAGTGTTATAAGCTAAGATTCTCAGAAGTATGACCCTTTATCTGCGTTTTCTCTAACGAGGATGGTATAATTTGTGTAGAAATTTTGAACTATAGGCATGGACAATTGACTGTATCATATTATGTTTCCCGGTACTTATAAGCTACATGTGATATTTTATAATAAAAACAATAGAAGTAAACCTGGTTAACTTCACTAATAACACGTTACTGATTTAAATCATTGAAGCAGCCCAATGAATTAATGTAACTGTTATTTCAAAATTTGGCAAATAAAGTTTACATTGTCTCCTTTAAAAAGAAAAGCCTTGCTAACAATTGCCTGGTAAGCTCAGTTGGCAACGAGCCTATTCTAAATCGAAGGGTTGAAAGTCAGAGCCTCTCAAGGGAAAACTTACTAAAACTGTTTCTAATTTGGAACCTGAACTAACAGACACACACACACACACACACACAAAATAATTGCCCTTGACAGCCTTTGATAAAACTCACATTTAGATGTTCTGTATAATTCTGTTATTTACAAGTGCCAATGTATTATATGCCTTTCATTATGATAACTCACTTTATTTTCTTTTATTCATTTATCTAGCCCGCTAGATCTAAAGATGGCCACAGGACATGGTTCCCAAAGCTACAACTACATAAACTGAAAAACAGCTTGTTATTGCAGTAAGAACTTCTTGTGCTAAGTAAAGATGGAAGTGCTGCGAAGGTATCGGTTAAGCAGGACATTCCCCACCAGATATGTATATTTAGCTGGGGTGATTGTTATCACATACCTCGTTTACAAATCAATTTCAACATCTCCAGATACAATGACTGTGAGGAAGCAATCAGATACAAAGAATGTGGCGGAGCAATCAGATATAATGAATGCGGCAAAGCTGTCAGATACAACGAATATGGAGAAGCTATCAAATACAAAGAATGTGGTGGTGCAATCAGATACAATGAATGTGGTGAAGCAATCAGATACAAAGAATGTGGTGGAGCAATCAGATACAATGAATGTGGTGAAGCAATCAGAAGGCAGAAGCAAGTTCAGTGTAGGACTGCATGACACTGAACAGCAGAACATGTTTCATAAAATTGTCCATCTGGATCTGAAAGGTGCACCACCAAAGTTAGAATACCTTAGAAAAGTGATTCCTTATCTCAGAAAATTGGGTGCAACTGGGCTGCTGATGGAATATGAAGATGTGTTCCCTTATTCCAAAGACATGAAAGTTTTGGCAAGGTCAAATGCATACAATACAAGTACTGTTGCTGAGATCTTAAAACTATCTGCAGAAAATGACCTCATTGTTATTCCTTTGGTTCAGACTTTTGGACATTTAGAATTTGCTCTGAAACATCCTAAGTTCAGTCATATACGTGAAGGCAAGGAAAACATCAAGAATCTGAATCCTGCACATAACGACTCATTTCCAGTTGTTAAGGCGATGATCGACCAAATGCTAAGTCTCCATCCCAATGTAAAATACCTGCATATTGGCTGTGATGAGGTGTATTTTATGGGACGTTCAAAGGAGTCAAGAGAATTGATGAAGCAGAAAGGCCTTGATAGGGGTGGCCTCTTCTTGCACCATGTTATGAAGATTTTGAAGTATATGCAAGAGAGATATCCAGGAGTCAAACCAATCATGTGGGATGATATGCTACGTAGGATCGGAACATCACAATTACAGGTTAGTTCTATTAATTTGGCATGTATGTAATCCATCTATAGATGTGAAGTTTCTACATTCAATAATTATGACACCAGTCCCATAGTACTAATCATGGCCGTTGATTACTATGTTAATTCTTATGATTCCAACCCATCATGCCCCCCGTCATTTGATAAGAGGCAGCTGATGCTGACAACATATTCATCCATGTTGCTCTTCCTTGTAATACATTCTCCTGCATGAATTATGTTTATACACATGTATAACCTTTTCCTATATGAAATATATTTACATTCATTTCATGATGCATTACATTCTCTTTTTCAGGAGCATAATATTGGCCAGCTCGTTGAACCAATGATATGGGGATATAAACCTCATGTGGATCAGCATTTTCCTCCATCTTTTTGGGATAAATATGCCAAGATCTTTAATCGTCTGTGGGCCGCCTCATCATTTAAAGGTGCCACTGGTCAGAAGCAGATTGTGGTCAACATAAATCATCATCTCCAAAACCACAAAGCATGGCTCAAGATAATCAGAGAAGCAAGGGCCAAACATGATCTGATTTTCATTGGGATAGCACTTACTGGGTGGCAGAGATATGATCATACTCTCCCACTTTGTGAACTTCTCCCAGTGGGTATACCATCTCTCGCCGTCTGCCTTCAATGTATAGCAAACGGTGGCTTCAGTGCAGAAGTACATGAACAGGTAACAGCCATGCTGAAGTGTGACCAACCGCTAAATCTTAAGCCCGCTTCCACTCCAAAAGCACACTCCCATTGCACGTTCCCGGGGAGTGATATATATGATGCTGTGACTGAGTTAAAAATGACACAAATACAGATTGGGGAGTTTGTAAAGGGAAACATGCATGGTGAAAGTGCATCAGATCGACTGAAGACTCGTGTTAATTCACGTATAAAGGAAATGATGGAAGGTGAAAGTACATCAGATCTAGAGTTGCTGAAGACCCGTGTTATGTCACATATCAAGACCCTACCTCCAGTACTACGGACCGCCTTAGGGGAGGATGCCGTACAGGAGTTCTTGCAGACTCAGCTTATTCAGAGCCTTCTTCCAATACCTGATCTTCACAAGGAAGTTTTGAAATCACTCAAGAATCCGTCCCCAGTGGTGACTGTAAAGCCCGGCTGCAGGGTCATAAATATAGCGCAAGGATCTGTAGTACAATGCCCGACTACCTAGCAGTAGTCACTTTGCTGAGAGTGACTCACTCTTTATTTTGTGTAGAGAAACAACTTCACCATTGTTTTGTATGGAAAGACCCCCGTGGAGAAACTGAATCTCATTCTCCACAGCTCCATTCTCCACGGTATAGTTGGGGAATCAATCTTTAAATGTTGTTTAAACATGGAATTGATCAGTATTCAAATGAAATAAACACAGAGATCCACTCAAATCAGTGTGAACTCCTGGTTTTCTACGCATTGTGTGATATTACCCAAGGTCCCACTCCTGGAGAAACCTGTCGTTCAGACAGATTATCATGGACCCCTTTTCCCTGTGTGCCTCCTATTCTACACTAGTCATTGATATAGCACCTCTCATGTGTTTGTAGTAGTTATACTACTCCCAGAGCCCTTTTACTGAGGATAATGCCAAGTGTGGTATATTATTATTATATATGGTTGACGTGAGGTAACGCCCCCTAGGGTGTTACGAGTATTGGACAGGTGAGAGACTGCATTTAGCGCCCCCTACCACCAGTGCACCAGTGTACCTGCACAGACCACAGCCACCCAGCAAGCGGAGTGGCCACCTGCATTGTGATTGACTTTTCATGAAGTGTTTTTGCTATGGCGGACATTAGAGATTATGATAAGGATTTACCAGATGCAAGAATTTGTACCACAGAGTATTTCATGACATGTAAATTCCCCTTCATCCACCTTGATCATGACTCATTCTAGTATGCATATTTGTATTTTTGATACAAAGGTATTTAACTGTAGATTTATGTGCAATATATATATTAATCTGCAATGAGTGTTAAACATTTAAGAACAGCTAAGTGTTTTAATACATTGTGCTCATGTCTGCATGATGTATGAATGCAGTATTATAAGCTGTGTGTCCACTATACGACAATGGAGGTGGGCGATTTCCGCTGTTTGATGTCCAGCAATATGTATACATGTATAACATGTACGCAGCAGCTAGTCACGTGTATCATATCTGACTTACACACACAGTAGGAGGGTGTTGAACGGACCATATCAACATACAACCATGCAGATGTCCTGTATATGCAACTTTGAAGAAGCTATTCTGCTGGAAACCCATGTAGGAGGGTCACCAAAACAATTTCCGAGTTAACAAATCAAATGTATCTAAATGAATTAATTCCACATAGTAATCTCCAAATACAATTACAATGTCTTGATACAGATATAAAGTGTCTCAATAAAGGGATTTTCATTGGTATATAATCATTGTAGCATTAATGTGTTCATTACATACAGTAGCCTTCATATTACATAACCATTACACAGGACTTAGTCTCACCAGATCATTACTATATGACCGGGGGACCACTATTACCTGGTGACCTCTATGACCGGCAAGTGTGAAAAGGGCTAAAATGGAGCACAATTATGTAGAAAGATATGGTGGGAAAAGGTTAATGCATATTTTGACACTTTATATTAGTAATTTTATTTCAAGTTGGTTATAAGTATATGCCTTTGCTTGCCGGTCATAGAGGTCACCCAGTCATAAAGGTCGCCTGGTCAAAGAGGTCAACTTGTTATAGACTATCAACTTGTATCGATCTGGTAAATCTTAAAGTAAATACAAGTAATATAATTATAGGCCAATAATATGGTCATACAACAGAGTCTAGGTATGTATTCTACAAAAGGCCACAAGTACAATATTATTTCGGTTTCGGTTTCTCCTATAAGAGACATTTTATCTTTGCTTTTGCTTTTGAATTTGAACTCCGATTTTAACGATTAGGGTCTACAGTGTGCATACAATGGGATTCTAGCATCGCATGCATATTATTAGTGGACCATGTATTACCTAAGTCTATATTAATCAAAGCTCTAAGTTAAATACTACCAAATATTGTCTGCAAACAGAGACGGGAGTATTGGATTGCACGTGTGAGCATCTTGACCTTCAAACGGCTTACAGATAGGCCAACAAAAGGGGAGGGCAGCTTCAGGCCACATGAACCTAAAGTAAATCGTTGCATATCTTACCCTTAGTCTAAAGATTCTATTTTGGGACAACTCAGGTTAAGAATATACATTTGATGAAAAATAAACAGAAGAAATATCCTAACAGTTAATTTCATCTTTATATGAGTAAATACATATATATTCTTTATTTGGCTGAAGCATCACGTGACATGAGGTGTTCTTCAAACATTTTCTCCCATATATATATATATAAATATATATATATATATATATATATATATATATATATATATATATAATTAACCAATAATATATGAATATCGCCGACCTTGGGGTATGTATCGATGAATAACGAACCAAGGTGCGTAGCACGGAGGTTTGTTATTCATCTATACATACCCCAAGGTCGGCGATATTCATATATTATTAGGTTTATTATACGATATTTCGATTAATATGTCCTTATTTACCTTTAAAACGTCCTAATTTCGCCATTTTGAAGGATTATTGACTGAATATCACTCGTACACCAGTAGCGCCATGTTGTTTTGACCTCCCACCAACCCTGCTCGCTGATTGGTGGAGTTAAAGCTGCCATACTACCTCAGATATATAGAACGTTCACTTTCTGCATATTTATAAAGGGTCTCCTTAGTGCAGTGTACTGGTAAGATCTCAATCAAATTTGTGGCTTTTAACTGTGCTAAATTCAAAGATAAAGATCAGAATAAATAGAATGCTTCCAGCATTCTATTCAGCACTTAATTATATCAACAAGTTGGCGCCATCTGCAGTGTTATACAAGGAAATAGTAGACTCTGTTAGTAAGATCAGCAATGAAAGACTTTCAGGAAGCAGTCCACTCGGTGCTGCCACCTGATGTCATTTTTTAACACTAACTTATCAAAGCCCACCAGAATATAAATAGTAGCTGGAATTAGAGTCTTGTATTGCACATATTAAGAATCTCTTGTCAAAATAAATGACAGAATATAACAGGGAAAGGGTTATATAATCATCTGAGATACAAATGAAGATAATATAGGTTTGAGTGTGCCAAGTAGTATAGCAGCTTTAAAACGGGACAGCCAATGAGAGGATGCGATACAAAAAGGCTTCGTCAGATAGACTAGAACCTAACCAGCGTTTCCCCTGCTTTGTACCATCTCTACTGTGGCCGAGCGGTTAGCGCGTATGGCTCATACGCCAGGGGTCCCCGGTTCGAGCCTGGGGGAGGTCAGGTGGAAAACGTACCAATTTTAAAGTGCCTATATGTATGTGAAAAAAAATTCCGAAAATTATTTTAACGAATAGGTAAGTTAAGTCCAACTTCTACCTTTATAGAAAAAAAAAGATCATAAAAAAATTTTGATTTTAGGAGAAGTTATAACAAAAAGTGTAAAAATTGCTGTATCTCTGTTAATACAAGAGCTATGGATAGGACGTCGGACTCGCAGTCTTGCGGCCCGGGGTTCGATCCTTGCACGAAACGCACGATTTTAACTAAGTCGAAATTTGTAATTCCAAATCGTTCTGATATCCACTCCCATTCAGAATCGTTCTGATATTCAGGATATCGGAACGATTCTGAAATCCCCATTCAGAATCGTTCTGATATCCAAATATGCACCCCCTCAAGTCTCCTGTATGCACCAATATAAGAACGTGAATATCACGTAAAAAGCACGCTGTAAGCCCATATCGTATAATAAATACATATAAACATATATATATATATATATATGGGTGGGGGTCCAGAAAATGTCCATTTCACAAATTGAGTTATTTTTTTAAAATAATCATTTTAAATGAAGAGAATGTATTGGGATAACTACATAATTGCAAAAAGCCCAATGAGTACTAATAGAAAAAATATGCATATTAATTATAATTTCATGATTTTTTCAGATTTTAGCTACTTTTCAGGGAAAAAATGACCAAAAATCGATGTCCCCTGGAAAAAATCTGATTTTAACGGAAATTTTCTCCCAATGATATTAGGTTTACACTTTTTGCTTCATATGTGTTGCATACAAATGATACTTCTTCATAACACCATTTATTTCAATATTTAAATTTTCTATTTTTTTAAATATTTGTTTAAATTACAAAAGTAGCAATTATTCTCATAATCTCATATATCTTTTTAAACACTTGAATTTTTTGGAAAAATATTACACTAGATGGGTGTTTTGTGCCATTAGGCATATCCCGGACACCTATACTCTTGGGCAGAATGATAAAAATTAAGACAATTGATCATTTTCTTGGTGAAATTAGAGCCCAAAGAAGGAATTAAAAGTGACCTGTTTAAGCCAAATTTCTTGAAAAGGTAATTAATTGTACAAATACTGCATAAAATTACATATTACCTGCATTGGATAAGCGTATGTGTGAGCTCTACACTCCCATATTGATAGATTTTTTCTATTCTACATTTAACAAGCAAAAACAATTGTTTTCACTGGATGTTACGTTCACCAGATTGATGTTACGTTCACTAGATTTATTTAAACATTTTGAATAATATCAGCGTAAATGCCCTCTAAGGAGGAAGGGAAATATCCATGTGGTGCCTACATAGTACATGCACCATATACAATAAGAATCTTAACTAGGTGCAATGTCTTTGTCTTTGTAAATTAAGATATCAATTTATGTTACGTTCACTAGAATTATGTTACGTTCACTAGAATTATGTTACGTTCACTAGAATTATGTTACGTTCACTAGAATTATGTTTGGTTCCACGGAGACATTAAATTGTCACCAAAATATGTCCTTTTTGGTTAATTTCTTTTGATAGGCCGCATGTATGTCTGTTTGACAAACCTATCAGCAAGGATGTATGTGGATGAATGCATGATTTATATAATATTAAGAACTATCAAAACAACATGTCCTTTATTTTATGAAATGTTACGTTCACCAGATATATGAAAAAGTCAGAAATATGCATAAATAATTAAAATATAGCCGTAACACAAATTGTCCAAGTATATCTGAGCATTACAAATGACACTGACCTGTTTCCATTATTTTATCATAAACATATTTCATTCTAGAAACTATTCAATTTTTGTGTTACGTTCGCTAGATGTTACGTTCACCAGATATATTGAAAACAACTGAATTTTGGTCTAATTGTCTTATTTTATTTTATATTAAGTATCTGGGACATGCTGTGACTTTTTTTGCATAGGTATTATACCACAACAAACTGAAAACAATGCTATTATTGACTAATATTTCATTATAATTCCTCTATTTTTCTGCTATGTTACGTTCACTAGATCCCACTGAACACCTCTGAATAGTAAAATAAACACAATAGAATGGCAGAAAATACAAAATATCTTCAGATATGTTAGAGCACTTTGTATACTTTCATCTGGGTTTCACAGCTAGTTTAATACTCTTCCATGTTACTACCTTTTGCTATTTATAAAGATTATAGGTTCGATTTAGACAGAAACCAACTGGCCCTCAATTGACTCTAGCTATCAAACTATCACAAAGGGGAATTAAAAATAGATTAAAAGTGTACAGCACCCTCTTACATGGTAGGAAATGACACATTTTTGCCCTAATTCAGTGAAATAAGTTCATAACCAAAATATGTCATCATATTTTTTCACTATTCTCATGTTTATGATAATATCTGGTGAACGTAACACAATTTTGTGTCATTAGTTATTGTATTTTTCAAACTTACATAGAAAAAAAAGTAAGAATCCTAGTATCACAAAATTTGGGAATGTGATAGTTCATTGCCTCCTTTATATATAGACAAATCTGCTACAACATTTGGGCAATTCAGAAATATTATTGTTTTTCACTGGAAATGGACATTTTCTGGACCCCCACCCATATATATATATATATATTTATGTGTGTGTGTGTGTGTGTGTGCGTATGTATATACATATATGTGTGTGTGTGCGTATGTATATATATATATGTGTATGGTATCTGTTCGGATAGCATAATATATTTGGAGCGGCGGCAAATGGTAGTTCCTCAGGTGTATCATAGAGGGCGCCCCAAGCTGGCCCCACCTCCTACTACTTCCGCCCACTTCCCGCTTCTTCAGTCTTTTGGAAGTAGCCGTTGGGATAGGTCAATTTTTTCTTTGTGCGTCAATTATCAGTCAATATGCCCAAGTTTTGTGAAGGCTGTAAAGAAGAGTTTGACGGACGCAGGTCAGATTGCCCCTATTGCAAAGATGACCGGGAATACCGAGAACAAAGAGAAAGGAGAAAAAGTGAACTGGATGACCGAGGAAAGGAGGAAGAAAAGGAGACTCCGCCGGCGGCTACAGGTGGTGCTCCAGGGAGCTCAGGGGGTGCTTCAGGAGGCTCCAAGCCTAAGAGTACCACCAGGACTGATTTGGATCAATCCCTACACGAACTGGAGGATTTATCATCAGTCTTAGAGGAGTTTAATAAGCTTTCTCTGGACTTGAACTCTAGGATGTCCAAAATGGAGGGCATGATGGTCAAGATGATGGCTCGTATGCCCGAAAAACAAGATGGCGCCCATCCTGGACGGCGTCCCTTCAACTTCAGGACACCACACCCTGGTGCCCAGCCCGAGGTACCTCCTAGGGTACCTGAAGTGGAGGAAGCAGGAGAGGAGGGAATCGACCCGGCCATCATGGACGGGGCGGAAATCGACGCAGAAATCGACAACCTGGGAGGCAGATCCACACATAGTCTGAGTAAGTTTGATCTGCGCAGATTCTTACCAGTTGCTGAGAGAAGGCGCCCATTGCAGGTGGATAACTCTGAGAAACTTATTTATCTGTTGACCAGGCTGATGGAGGACTTATCCGTGAGGGGATACAACATCACAGGCCTCCTCCAGCACATTTCGTACATCTCTTGGATGGCATCGACAGGGATATATGCCACCGAGGCCCTGGTCGAATACGATTATGAAATGCGTGATAGGGCCAGGGAGTTTGGCTGCAGAGCCTTTGTTGGTGGTGACACTCACTTATCCAATATGTATTTGGGTACCAGTGGTACTAAAGCCCACAGGTACCAATCCAGCAAGGGCCCCAACACTCGAGGCCGCAATCAGGGGTACAACCAGGGATCAGGGTCAAGCCGACGTCAGCCTTTAACAGGGTGGAGGAGGATCGCATCCGAGAGAGGTATCTGTTTTGATCACGCCCAAGGACATAGGTGTGATGGGTGTAGATATAGACACAGTTGCACTTGTGGATCTAGTGATCACGGAATGCTGAATTGCCCTCATTATCGACGGGGCGGTGACAGGAACGGCGATCAGGGCGGCTCAGCATGACTCCGCAGACCAAACATAGACGTAAGCCGGATTACAGACTGTGAAATTGATCCGTATACGTGTATTGTTGACGGGATTAGCCCTTGTGTACGGGAAAATGACTTGTTTGTCACACCAGTGACAGCGTGTGATAACTTTGTTGATTTTGATGGGAGCCGCCATGTTTTACGAGGCTCGGTGCGCGATTCTGAATTCTGTGTACTTGACGACAAAAAATGTTCTGGTAATTCTAGTAATTCGCCTGTAAAATCAAACAGTACAAAATGTGATGGGAATATTGTCGCCAGTAAACCTGCCGACATTATTTCACAGGAAGGTTGCAGTTATGATATTTCTGCCGAAAAAGTCACGGTAAATAATGAATTTGTGGGAATCGCGTCGAGCCGGGCTGACGAGCCGCGCGATTCAGGTTCTGTGGTACATGGTGAAATTAATTATGGCGAAAATGTGGAAGTCTATCCGGGAGCTCTGTACAACGGGTGGTGCGAAGAGAATTTTGTCGCCAAGCAGACTGGCGACATTATTTCTCGGGAAGAATTGGCGAGAATGGGAGCTGACAATAATTGGGCGAGTAAATGCAATAAATTGGGAATCGCGCCGATCCGTCTACTCGAAAACCAAGATGGCGGCGCTCGGGTGGAAATTTCGTGTATCCACGATTCGTTATGGGAAAGTTTGCCGGAATTTGTAAGTATTTCTACGGAATTTACGGTATTGAACAATTGTGTGGATAGATACAAATGTACCCGGCCTGTGGCCGCAGTAGAGGTGGTTCCAGGGGGCTGGCTGCCGGTCTGGCAGGCATGTTTGGGTGGTACCTGTCACTGTATGTACATTGTAGAAGGAGTGGAGTGTCAACTAAGACCCTGCAGATTCGCAGCAAAGGTGTTAGACTTCAAGGGAAGAGTGTGTACCAATGATATGAAAGTATTGACAGGTGTGTACCGTGGTTTCCGTATAGTTGACCATGGCTGTGTGTGTAAATATTCTTGTACAAATTATCAATCATTGTTGGGGTCCAAGTTCAAGGGGGACATGGGTAGAAAAATCAAACAGGAACTAGTGGAAGGGAAAGTTCGTATGGTCAATAAAAGACCCAGGTGTGTTCACGCTATGGGGGGGGTAGAGAAGTCTGATGGGTCTCTCAGACCTATAACAGACTGCTCCATGCCAGATGGAGAAAGCATCAATAATTTCATGGGGGAGACGTGTGAGAAATTTCACTATAAATCTCTTGATGATGTTGTTGAGTTGATTACAATTGACAGTGCTTGTGCAGTTACGGATATTGACAGCGCGTATCGCTCGGTAACTGTTCTCCCCTCCCACAGAAAATTTCAGGGATTCTGCTGGGACCTGGGAAAGGGTAACAGGTATTTTGAAGACTTGCGCTTGTGCTTTGGGTTGGCTTGTGCCCCATATCTGTTTACTTTGTTATCCGACTTTGTTGTTAAAGTAGGTAGCTTAGGACCATTTGTCAATTGTGTCAACTACTTAGATGACTTCCTTGTGACTGACAGTACTATTCAAGGATGTCAGCAGGCCCAGGACGAGTTAGGGGTCACGTTGGAGGGCCTAGGTTTCAAGGTTTCTCAAAAGAAACTAGTCCCCCCCGCCACATCTGTCAAATACCTCGGTATTATAGTTAATACCGTGGATATGACCCTGTCCATTGGTCAGGACAAATTGGACAGGGTATCTAAGGAGGTAGCTGAACTGCAAGGTGTCATCAAATGCAAACGCAAGCGTTTGGAACAACTTGCAGGGCTGTTGGCTCACTGTGCGACAGTAGTAAAGGGTGGCCGTACGTACACGCGGCGCATTTACGACCTACTTAAATGCACAGAAGGTCAGGTAGAAGTAGAGTTAGATGAACTAGTCAAGCTAGACTTGAGCTGGTGGGCTCACTTTATGGTGTATTTCAATGGTAAGGCCCGGGTCTTAAATAGTGTGAGTCCAAGTTTTGAGGTATTCACTGATGCTTCTTCTAAAGTAGGCTTCGGTGCCCATTGGGCCCATGGGTACACTTGGGGTTTGTGGGATGGTCTTGGCCATAGATGTGACCATGAATATCATCCCCCCCAAGAAGCCTATGACGACCATATAAACGAAAAAGAGTTATGGCCGGTCTTGGTTAGCCTATCTAAATGGGGAAGTAACTGGCGTAACTCAACAGTCCAAGTTACAACTGACAATACCCAGGTACTTGGTGTTCTCCGCACGGGGAAAAGTAGCAATGCCACAGCAATGGCGTGGGCTCGTGAATTATTCTGGTCCTGCTGTTTCTATAACATCAATATTCGCTGTAACTGGATCCCGGGAGTCGACAACGTGGTGGCTGACTCGTTGTCCCGACTCAACAATCCAGATTGTGTAACTATTTGTTCAGCTACATTACCTAACTTCACCGAATGTTGTTGTAGGATTGTCAGGTCTGATCCGCGACTGGGAAATCCTGAGGGAGAACGCGGCCGCTGATAACTCACGCAGGGCTTATAAATCACGGTGGAACCGATTCAGGACTTTCTGCAAGGATCACTATTTATGCCCCTTACCAGCTACTGTGACAACCATGTGTTTATATGTAACACACTTGGCTAAGACACTGAATTATTCTACTATCAAGAACTATGTTTCTTCAGTCTGGTTACTTCATGACATTCAAGGAGTAGCACATATAGACCCGAACTGTTATTTGTTTAAGGAGACATTGGCCGGCGCAAAAAGGTCATTAGGTTGTCAGGTTCGCCAGGTAGATCCGTTATCTCCAGAGGATTTACTTATGATTTACCGTACCTTGGATTTGTCAGTTGGGTCGGACCTAATGCTCTGGTGTGCCATAACTTTATGCTATAGATGTCTGCTGAGAGCAGGTCATGTGACCACTTCACCCCATACCCTCAAGGTCAAAGACTTATTATTCAGGGGTCATGACATGGACGTTTTCATTACCAGTTCCAAGACAATCCAGTTTAAGGAGCGTGTTCTCCTCATCCCAGTATTGAACTCAGGGAACTCGCCATTGTGCCCGGTGGGTCACATCAAATCCTACTTGGATGGCACGGGGTTATCTAAGGAGGACCCTTTATTTCCATATTCATACCGTGCTTTCTGCACTGAACTCCAGTCTAAGTGTAAGCGAGCAGGTCTCACCGGGGATTATGCTACGCATAGTTTAAGGAGGGGGGCGGCTACTTATTTAGCCTCCTTTCTGCCTCTTCATGAGGTCAAACGTTATGGAGATTGGAAGTCTCTTGCTGTATTATATTACATATCTGATAATTATAAATGTCGTAGACTCAAGGACGTACTAGTATCTGACCATTGGGGTTCCTGGTAAATTGGCAAAAGTGTTGTTGTTTGGGCTTTGGCCTTTATCTTGTCAATCTGTATGTCAGGAATTTAGGCAAAAGTGTATCTATGTCTTTGTCATCCATGTCTATGTCTTCTCATTATAAGCGCTCAGGAATATGTGTATGGTATCTGTTCGGATAGCATAATATATTTGGAGCGGCGGCAAATGGTAGTTCCTCAGGTGTATCATAGAGGGCGCCCCAAGCTGGCCCCACCTCCTACTACTTCCGCCCACTTCCCGCTTCTTCAGTCTTTTGGAAGTAGCCGTTGGGATAGGTCAATTTTTTCTTTTGTTATAATAAAGAGGCCTTTATCTTGTCAATCTGTATGTCAGGAATTTAGGCAAAAGTGTATCTATGTCTTTGTCATCCATGTCTATGTCTTCTCATTATAAGCGCTCAGGAATATATATATATATATATATATATATATATATATATATATATATATATACATATTTATTATATATAACTATGTGTATATGGTTATATTTATTTATTTAAATACATAAAGATAGATAGATTGTAACTGCAGAAACACATTTCCTTGCCCTTGCCCTTGTTGCTAGGCACCGAGTATATGTATGTGTTGTACGTCAGTTGGTGAAGCAGTTGAGGAAGGAGCATGAGACAGGAAGGAACGCGAGCAGCTATGATGAGGCACCTTTTACTCATTGTCAGTGTCCTTATTCTGGCACCTCTGGGAGTTGCAGGTTTGTAATTTATGTTTATGGAATACAACAGGGCCATGACACATGATGATATGTTCTAAGATTAATTCTATATAGCATGCACAAAACCGCTCCGTTTTTGCTGCAAATATTTAGAATGCAAAAAAAACGTTTTCCATGGAAAATTGACACATGACTTCCTGGTTGCATTCCATAACTCAAAATGGGAGATAATCTCAAGACGGACAAAATATCATGGAAATTCCTTCTAGAACCAAATTCGGGCCAGAAATTCTCATTTAATTTGGTTATTCAGCAATAAAACCAATTTGTTATAATTATCACTATACAATGTGGGATACAATGCATCTAGAACTTATTTACGTTTTTCAGTTAGTGATATAAAGTAATGTTTAAACATCGACATACTTGAAAGATTTACTAAATACCTTCCTTGGCTGCCCACATAAAATTTAGAAAAACAGGACACTCCGGTAATACCTTCTACTTTTGAAAACGGATCCATCCAATGCTGTTTCTTTTTAATTGTTAAGGTACATTTATTTCATCGGGTAATTTTCTAAACAGCGCCAGTATTCAAGGTACATGACATGGAACATAATACATTGGATCACAAATCCTGTAATCAGAGTAATACATTGTGTTTTGATTATATTGAGCGTAGCATTCGAGCACACTTTCATACAATCTATACAATTGGTGTATAATATAGTATAATATAATATCTTAGCTCCAAGTAGTTCCACACCGGTATATAGACAGGTTTACGGCGTACCTGGCTTATCACGTTTGATTAATCAGATTTCAATTTTGAGTATTACTGCATTCTTATTAAGATACTAGAACTTGCTTAAGTTATAACATGGTCATGATTCAAAATCACAGCATATGTATCTTGCCTAGAGACATCTTCACATGGGACAGTATTTCAGACGTTTGGCCTCACATAATACTGCTACAGTAAGTTTTGCTATTTGTTTAAAGCTATCCCTACTTTCATCAAGGCAACAGGCAGGTGTTTTCTCATTCCACAACTCTTTCCCCGGATATAGAGATATTTTACGATAGCTGATTTCGTTATCATAAGGGTATATGCCACTTAGGTTTCCTGAACTTGAGACAAGCTCCTAATGCGTATATTTCCCTGAGTATAGGAGCCTATGTAACAAAGTTTCCAGTTGCAGATCGAACCTGAGATCGAGGTAGTCAACATCACAATCCTTATGAAGACCGGCAACCGGGTGCCTCATGATGGTTATTCAACAAGTGCACGAGCACCCATTTTGGACATACTGTAGGCACTTAAAGTTGGCAGAAGTGAGACCATTGTAAATGAATGAACGGTATTCAATGATAGGCAGTATGGTTTGTTTGTAAATGAGACATACTCATAGATACACTGATTGACTGGAGTATTGACGGATTGACTCAACAGGTGGCCCTACTCTCACCTAGCCACCTGGGTCCCACCCTAGCCAGTGTCATATGCATCCCTAAAGGCGCTAACACGATGGTCCAGTGGAGCCTTTGGATGGAGGCAGCCATCTTGTAGGACATGAAATCTCACTCCTTTGGCAAGATTTCTCGCTCCTTTGGCAAGATTTCTCGCTACTTTGGCGAGATTTCGCAGCTTTCTTGGCATGGGGGAGGGTAGAGGTACGTGTGCAGAGCTCTCACACCTACCAGCAGCTGACCACTGTACACACCTCTGAGCCCAAGTGTTAATGGGATGGCCATTGGTTTAGGGGTGCCCCTGAGCTGATAGGGCCCACCTGCCTGTAGTGACGTTGTTGTTGTTGTTGTTGGGAAATTTATTGGATGATGTTTCTGATGTTTCTGATGCTTTTCTCAGTTGCTTCAGTTGTCTCAGTCGCACCTGGACCAAGTCAATTCTCTTTTTCAGGTGTGTAGTGAAGCTCAGGTGCTGATCAATAACCACACTCAGGTAATTGAAGTCACCCACTACTTCCACTGCTGTATCATTCAGGTATAGGGTCATGTTGTCTAAGTTTGGTGGCGAGCGTTGGGAGTAGGACCATAGTATCTGAGTTTTATTGTTAGTTCACGGTCAATCTGTTTGACCTGCACCAATCACCCACGTGGTTGAGGTCCTCTTGTAGTAGTGCCCTCACTCAACCAGCACAAGGTCGTCCGCATAGAGATAGTACCTTGAGTTGGTGATGACGTCACTGACATTGTTTATGTATGCTATGAACAAGAGAGGACTGACTACCGATCTATTATACAATTCATAATATCTATGATGGTTCGGTAATGATCAGAATTGTTTGATTAAGTAATACGTAATTGACGTTACATTAGTACATCGTGCATTTACATAGTGGATTGATGCAGAAACTGCATAACTCGGGAGTTTGGGCCATATATGAAAGCAACCAAAAATCTCGGAAAATACTCAAATTATACCTGTGCTTATTATTTCAAAATTTATTGTCTATATAAGAGCCCTGGCAGTTATATGTGTATATTGCCGAGTGGAGGTGACCACGCCCCCTTATGTAGGACGCTCTGGCGCAGGGGTCGTGGTAGTTCGCATTCCTCTCACCTGGGGCAGGTAAGCTCGTCGCTAAGCACGCGCTGGAGCCCGCCACAGTTGATTTCAAAACCTGTGCTTATTATATCAAAATCTATAGTACTATAAAATGCTCAATTTTGCTAAAAACTGTACAAAGAGTATTACTTGTGTAGAGAAGTATCTCAAGCAAATGCCTCTCAAATATGGGTTTATTTTGACATATCTAAGCCATATGCGCAGAAGCATGCGCAGTGATCCATTCTGCAATACCAATAACCCACATTTGTTTGGACAGCTGGTATATGTGTGGAATTTCCTTTTTTTCTGTATTATGTTTCAGTTAATCTCTAACTCATAGATCAGAGCAAGTTATAGGACATGCCGAATTCTATTTCTCAGATATCTGCTCTCACATCCCGGGATACTCGGCTCATGGAAGATCCTGTTTCAAGTTTATAAAGACCAACATGAAGTGGGTAGATGCTGAAGCATCCTGTGTGGCAGATGGAGGTCACCTAGCCAGCATCCACAGCAGTGAGGAGCAGGCATTTGTAGCTGCCATTGTGTATGTATCCATTGCAATTATTCGCATGTATTCAATCGTGGAATGCCTGCCAGGATTCCACACATCGATCATAAAGTGACTTGTGGACTCCAGGTCGGAGTCCACTCATGAAATATTGATGTTACCCACTCTGTTATGTTTGGAATTATCATCTACTGCCTACCATAAGTATGATAAGTATAAACATTAAACACATATACAGTTTGTATAAACATCAAGCACTGCATAGAACTATACAAAGTAAAGAAACAGCGTTAAAATGGAGTCCGGGTTGCCTCCAGGGGAGCCTAGATTGTCTGATGGAGCCTAGGTGACTCCCTGACTGAGCTAGAAGAGTCACCTAGGGGAGTAACATAGCGCCCTGGCTCACCTAAGGGAGTCATATAGGAATCTGGAGCTATACCCTGTGGGTCCGCCATTTTATATTTCGCTGGTTGCGGTTAAACCCACTGATAAGACATCCCACTATGGGTACAAATAGGGGACAAACAGGGGACAGGGTAGTAACAGTCTTATCAGCTCTTATCAGTGCTGGCCGCCGCAACCAGCTCCAGTCCCGACTAGGCCCTATAGAGACCTGGGCTCCCCTAGAGAGGGGCACTCATTCTGGAGGCAACCTGGACTTTCTTTTGGCGCTTTTCTCTGTGTAAGCTTTTTCCAACCATCTATTAAATTCTCGATAATATTGCAACTAGGTCATCTGGTAGTTCCGTGGGTAAACCCTGGATAGGACTAACTGGCGCACCTCCCACAATGGCATGGTCAGATGGCACAGATGTGGACTATGAGAACTGGGAAAATGGCGCACCTACTGCCGGAGGTGTTACGTGTACGAGAACAAGGAGTGACATAGCATTCTTATGGCGGAACAAACCATGCCCACATAAGGCTAGCTTCATCTGCCGCACTGGTGAGTACACGATCCAAATAACTTATGTTCTAGCCTATCGAAAGGATAAACCATATATATATATATATATATATATATATATATATATATATATATATATATATATATATATATATATGTATATATATATATATATATACAGTCTAGCTTTAGTAATCTTCTAAGTTCCTATTCCATGAAATTAATGACATTAACACAACAAGCAGTTTGATAAAATGGAGTTATATCTAACGTTGTGGGGCTGTGGTTATATGGCATAACCCTGTACAGGTGTCGGCTATCTAATAACCTTCAGTGACATAGTTATACAGTGTACATGCCTTTTAGGGAAAATTGAGCAGCAGAAAGAAAGAACACACGAATGTCATAATAGTTCAAAGTCTACGGCAGGTGGCAGCACCACACCGCGTTATGTTGTACTTCACCGCTAGCATCCAGGGGGCGAGACTGCCTTCATTTTAGTCCTTCAATCTATACTCATTCAAATGGCATAGTGCTTGAATGTACTCTGCCCTTTAGTTGGACCTATCGAAGTAATTCCTTAGTATTAACGCCGTATGAATGCAGCATGCCGCCCCTCTGGATTTGAAACACTCCTCAAGTTTTGGCATCGTGTACCAATGAACGTGCTGGTGAGTTACCCACCGGCGCTGGAATATACCAGTATATTGTCTGGTGGAAATATCCCACTCGGATGCACAGTCATCCCAGAGCATCAAACCCCCATGAAATGGTTACAGGGAGGAGCCATGTGTTGTTAGGTGGGAGGGGGGGGGTCCAATTTTATAAAATATATAGATAAAGAGTCACAAGTATTGGTCTGTAGCCTGGGTTAGTTAACAAGTTGAAATACCAGGCCATCTGCAATACGGCACCAATTTCAACAAGTGAAATGACCCTGACAACAGACCTACACGACTGCCCGTTTGTGTGTTGTTCTTTTTTTTTTAACCTTTTCGGTTCAAAATACCAAAATTATGATAAAGTATGCCATAGAATAGCTTATTTCTATATCATTCATTGGTCCATAGGGAATACAACATCCTCGTGAAACAAACTATCATTGAAATATAAACAAACTGCACATTTTGATGACGTCACAGGGCCGTGAAATACGAGCATGGGTTACTTCACAGGATGTGTGGAATACGGCATTCTATGGTTAAACCAATGGCGCTGTTGTATTTGGTAAAAAAATAAATGCTGAATCACAATAGATTCTAAGAAATCCCCAAATCCCAAAAAAGTTGTATGCAGGTAAGAACAGGCCAAAAAGGTTTCCGGCAACATGGTCCTGAGAACTAGGGTAGATAGGTCGGATCTTTTTCTCTTTACTGTTGAAGGTCCCCAGAATAAGTTGTAAATCGCCGCATTGACTTGCTGATTCATCAAGTAAGTAGGAATATCACAAAAATGTTGGAAATACCTGTTAAAAAGCAGGGCCTGAAATCAGACAAATTGCCACTGAAATAAGTAGGAAATTGTTCTTCCCGACAAAGAAATTTCTACATGTATAAACTAGAAAAACAAAAACAAAATAAAAATAAAAACTGAAAAAATGTTAGGGTTCGCCCTATTTTGAATGTTAATCTAGAGTTGGATTGCCTGAAACACACCCTTATTTTTTTGGCAACATTCAGAATCGACTGGACCACATTTAGTATTGACCCATCCCCATTTCAGAACTCACACGTCTAACTCAGGCCTTCTTCACCAAGATACCAGATGGTGCAGTTGCCGTACCTGCATCTACCCAGAGGATGAGAGCAAGTTTAGAGTGTGCCCGCAGGTAAATTAATTTCTAATTTACTTTTCTCTAGAGTAAAATAAAATAGAATATGGATATATTGACAGACTGCAGAATATATTATACAACTAGGCTAATTTATACTCATATCCACTCAAGCTGTTGACTAGGATGTGTACCGGAAGATGAGCAGTAAAATCTACTGTACTTTAGCAGTGTATACTATTACTACAGTTTTAGTTTACATAAGCAGTAGAATCTAGTGCTGTTGAAATAATATATTTATATTCTATATCTATAGAAACAATAAGAAATAATAGAAATTCTGAAACTGTGAAATCTGCCTATAGGGCAATTTTAGAATTACCCTGCGCAACTAAAGAATTGTACAAGGGCAATTCCAGAAGTGTACAAAGCTAATTGCGTAATTGTACAAGTTCTGATTCTGCGCCTGACATATGATATATCTTCATTCCAGATGTAAGCGGGATGCACAATGTGTGCACTTCACCCTGGCTGAGAATGGAGGTAAATACCTCTGTGAGACCTACACCTCCCTGAACCAACACCAAGCAACAAGCTCACCAACTGAAAATTATAAAAAGATCGTGTAAGAGTTGCATTGAGTGAACACACCCAATGAACGGAAGTATATTGTGTGGACATTTCTGAACTTGGTTTCTAGACCTGTGGCAACTATGTAGATATTGAGCGTAGCTTCATTAAGAAATGTTATGACCTGGAAAGGTTCAGAAATGACTGTTTGCATGTATTTAGCATGATTTAACATACAAGAAAATCATAATGAATCGTTTTAATACATCGGCTATTAAAAATCAAAATGTAGATTTGCATTTGATTTAGACTACTTTTTGAAAAATAAAATGAAGCACTCAATTACAAAACTCTTCTCTTCCCCCTCATAGGATTTAAACCTGCAAAGGTGATACTCAAGGCTATACTGTACTATCATGGTATATGGATCAGGGTAATATCAACACAATATGTTAAATGTTATATTGATTTATCGAGTTCTATTGCATGATGCTTATATTTAATGGCATATATTAACATATAGAATAATGTATCTATGTTACTTGGTATATCATGATATTGCAGGGTCTAAGGTGGGTGTGTAAATTATAGTCCAAGTTGACGCTAGGGCTAAAACATCTGATGAAGAGAAGACCTATAGTGTGATTGGAGACTGATGAAAGGTGCTGAAGTGGGCAGAAACATCTATAGGCCGTGGTAACCTGTGATAGGCCAAGGCCTGGTACATGTGTGGCTACCATATAGCCGTCGCAGGTGCCCGTCAGAAGCAAGGAGCAGCTCATCTGGAGCTGGTGCTACTTACCTGGGTCATGGGTGAGGATAGGCCCGCACCTCTTGAGTTGGGTTGGAAGCCTTTTAGTGATGGTCACAGCAACCCCAGTATCAGGACTCAACAGCTCACCATAGGAATCTCTATATTGTCAACATCACTATACTCATGGAACACATACTGTACTGACCTGCGAACATTTATTGATGCTGAAGGTATTTAGCACATTGAAGATACCCTCCAGAGGATGTATGGAGCTCACTAGTTTGTTGGCAATTAGTAATAAACACCATGTATATACACTTTAAGTACCTCTGACTTCTCCTTGTCTAAGGCTGGAGGAGAGCTGGCCAGCCTTAGTATATTAGTGCTCTACCAATATAAGAAACTAGCATTATGCTGAGATAGAACTACTTAACACTCTAGCACAGCCAAACAGAATACAAACAAACACATTCTTTAAAAGACCATGAGCGCCCACTCAGCTCCTATACTATTGAATGCCCCAGTCCAGTGGAATCCCCAGTTTAAAACAGAAAACAGAGCGGTGCGCCAGTTTCAATGAAATGTTAAGTTATATTGAAATATAAGTAAGACAGCATGAAAAGCAGTAAAGGCCAGCACATGAGACAATTTCTCCTTATGTTACCACCCATTCAATTACACACAAGCATAGGCCTGTTCCCAGCAGATAACGCTCATACCAAATACTGTTAAATACACCCTGTCATCCATTAAGTAATTCATCTCAAAAGAGTATTTTATCAACAGCATAAGACTTTTACACTCACCAGGCAGAAGAAAGCCCCACAGTGTCACACCTCTATATAACAGACTACCTCTATACTGCTGGCACTTAGGATACATGCATGCAGCCTCGGAAAGTTTTCACCAAGGTTGCAATCATGTATCATTACAACAAAGGGTGTGCTGCAATAAATATTATGCAGCCCTTAAAGGGTTAATCAAATTGACATTGAGCTACTTTGAGAAGGCTGTGATAGGGAGCTGCCACTACCTCAGTCCAGCTTCGGGACAGGTAAGCTGGAAGACAAGCCCTGACACTTATTACCATTCATGTCACTAATGACAGTCGACATGCCTCCTAGGATAGCCGCCTCACAGGCACACTCTATGCCAGGTACACTGTAAATAGTTCTTGCTTTTTGAGAGTAGAATATACTGTTACTATAGAGAATTGTTTATTTAAGAAGCATACAGTCACCTATGTTTACATAGTTATTTCATCTATTAAATATGTGAATAGCTATATTATTTTAATTCAGGTGCATCATGCAAATAATAAACATAGTTCTCGTGTAGGTATAGATCTATAAATAAACTTTCAGACTGTATACGTACAGTGGGGGCACTTTATTGAGACCTCCCATAACCAATGAGGGCTCTATATAGTGCTTTGTTAATTAACGTCCATGTGCCTTTGGTGCCATGCTGCATGAATGCAGCCCTGGTGAGTCTATACATGTAGTCAAGCATCATGCCGACCCCGAAAGCATCGACATCTGATTCATTAATGTACAAATGCAACCATAGCGAGTTACTCGCCAGGCCTGCACTCATACACCATTACGACAAAGGGCATATAGCACACTAAATACATGCAGGGTGTGGTAATGACACCACTGTACTCCACCATATATCCGCCATTTCCCCTCCTCCGGAATGTCCTGAAAGGTGACACGCAAAGTACAGAAAGGGCTTGGAATTATTTTATTTCATATTATTTCAGAATGTGTGTATTTCACATGATCAAAATTATGATCACATATATATATATATATATATATATATATATATATATATATATATATATATATATATATATATATATATTACACACTATATTTCAATAGCGATTCGATTGAAATGTTACTTCATAACTCATAGCGTGGTTTATCATGAACTATCCTAGTTGGATGTGATGTGGTAGTCACAATACTACACGAGGAAATAATGAGAAGTGGTAACCATTGGAAATTATGAGTGATGCAGTTGGGGCTCTTAATGGGGGAGGCGGGTCCCCTCGTCGCCATTGTCGAATAAACAAAAAGACCATGTCACCTGTCACTGACATCTTCATGTCCCATGTTGAACTTGAAAAATACCCTGTGTCATGTCATCTTTTTCTCTCCCTCATGTCATAATTATGTCAACTTTAAGAAATAGTCATGTCGCCAGGTCGAATTTTGTGGTCCAAACCCATACAGTCAAACCTACTGGATCGGCCACACTGGAGGAGTGACTCATGCATGTACAGTCCATCCCCAGCCCTCCTCCAGTGTGTGTGTACACTCCTAACTCCCTCACAACAGCTGACTTTGGAGCCTACGACAGATCCCACCTTTCATCTCTATACACATATTGTAACTATCCTTAAACTAGGGATATACTGAGAAGACGGACACCAAGGCAGCAGGGTGCGACTGTACGGCCTGTGACGTAGGGGTGGAGCAGTGTGTATATAAGGAGTCGGGCACTGGAGGAGCCGGCAATGCATTGTAAGGCGTGGTGCAGGCAGCCACTGGTAGCTGGAGGAGCAGGGACCCTGGAGGAGTATCGATCAATGGCAATGGTGCAGGAGTGTAGCCATGTGCCGGCAGAGCAGGTAGGACTCCAGTGTATGATTGAGATATCAGACCAGAAACCCATGTTAGAGAGGGGATCATGAGGCTGTATAATGGTGCAGGTGCATTCCTGCAGCCCAGGACTCATCGCACGTAGCCTCCATGAGATGCATTGGTATAGGCGTTGGTTAGGTGATCGGTTATTGCTACTGTATTGTAGCTTGGTTGTGACAGCCCTTGCCAGCCACAGTAGCAATACTGATGAGCGTTATGCGCATCACCTACATCATAATGATATTTCTGTGTTTATAAACTACAATGAATCTTATGATACCTTTCACTGCTCCTGTACGATTTGAGAAGGATATCAATAACAAAATACCTCCATTGAACCTCTTTGCTACCATTTGTGATGAGAGTGATGCTGTGTCTCATGACATCGATACAATTTGATAGTCGTTGAACGGGTTGATTAAAAAGCTCGTTGATCGAAGACTTCACCTGGTCAAAGACGTCACCCGGTCAAAGACTATCAAATTGTATCGATCTCATAAGACGCAGCCAAAACCACCATCGGTGTTAGGACTGTGCCAGTGGTGCCATAGAGGTTCACATGAGCCAAGATCCAAAGCAGACTAGTAATGCAGAAAGGAACAAAGCGCAATAGTCTCGTATAAATCGTCATATATGAGGATCCACACAGGACTATTGCGCTTAACTTGGACACCCACACTACTTACAGATATAGCGTAGGTATCATATAATTCCGACCTTGACATCATAAGGGTGGAATACACTAATAGTAATGTGTATTCAACTGTCAGATTGTGAGATGCCTTTGAAGTTGGATGTGTATTTCGGAATACACAAGACCCAAGGCAGTCCAATAATCTCTTAATTGGTGGTAATTAGTGGATGTGTATTAGCTGGCCCTGCTCTAACCAGTCTATGTAGCCGACCAATCAGAAATGGATCCGCTTTCGCTCCATTATCTCATCAACATAATCTATATGATGCTAAGGCCAATCTCGCCCCGTGACTAGGCCTTAGTACCGATAGGGTCTACTGAGTTATATTGCGCTATATAAATATTTGGAGTGTGCTAATCCTTCCAATACAAAGATCATTATAATCGATATATCAATGCCAGAGGTCTCTTGCAGAACCATTAGCCCATTCATCAATGCAGGTTTTACGACTGAGTGCATTGCACAACAGGTGCAGCCTGGTCATGGGTAATTCCTGCTTCTCATCCAAATTGGTCGTGCAGAGTGGTCGTGGGTCCCAAAGTTGTCTGTTGCACAATGTCATGTCGCACCCCATGAGAGGTTCCATGAGCGCCAAAACTTCATATTAGACTCTCTTTTTTTTGTTTTATATGTGTTTTGGCCGAAATACAGCACTGTATGGCCTTCATTATCCTTCAATGCGGTTGCCCACATGTCAGTACACTTACAATAGCAGTCAGAGTGGACAGGTACAAGACAGTTACTCAGCCCTATATATAGAGCAGGTGGGGGTTTATTACTAGAGCTCAGTGAGTGTAGAGACGGAGAGGCGCAGTCCACTATCCACATTCGTAGCATTCTATTTATAACTCATTAAACACTGTCTGCCTCCCACCCTTATCAATACATACTGTTATCCATAAGATTATCGATTTTAGGTTTATCGATTTTAAGATTATATATATATATATATATATATATATATATATATATATCACCTTAGGACCTATAGCTATATATATATATATATATATATATATATATATATATATATATATATATATCAGTGTTAAGATTGGAAAGATGTTCTTGTCAACACTGCCACATGAGTATATCCACTTGCTTGTACCCCCCTTCAACCCACCCTTCCCCAGCCGTCATACACACGACATGGCTTTTACTACACCACATTATTAGTTTTTTAAAGTTTTTTTGTAATGTGTTTATTCAGGTAATTAATTACGTATGTAATTACAATGATTCGGCGCATTGCCGTTCTTCCATCAAGACCTCTTTCTTTTGTCAGTCTCGATGGGGTATGAGAAAACAATTATGCCATAGCAGTCATGTACATTATCACAACAGAGCGTTTATGGTAAAAAATAAGTTTCTAACATAGCAGTTAGCAATGGATTGATGAGATGAGATGAGAACATATGAAAGTTACTAATATGACATTACTATATGTCACATTTTACATAAAACATGAGTCAATGTCTAGAACACTCGTATAACTAGGCTATGTATGTATCATTAGATTAGCATAGGTTCTCTGTACCTCAGTGGGTCAATGCAATCACCTTAGGACCTATAGCTATTCGCTCCCTTACTGGGTCAATACAATCATGTTGATTTCATCTCTGCGTGTGATATATAAGTAGACCAGGGTCATTAACCATCTAGGTCTATACTACCTTATACCCTAGGGAGACGGTTTGCTTGTCCTATGTAATAACATATAGTTTATATGCTATGATACCTTTACGCCCTTAATTTTCATATTAAAACAAAATTCATCAATTGAATGATATATTCACCTCATAAATGCTATACATGTATTAGACGAGAGTTCATTTTTTCTTCTTCTGGCTAAGTGAGAAGAGGCCCGCTATATGCTGCTGTAGTCGTTTTGTCTCTGATCTGGTCTTGGTTGTTTTCTCACCAGCACTGGAGGATGGTATCACCCCTGTCCCTGCTCCTGCCCCATCGTTTCTGGCTCTCCTTGAATATCTTTGGGCTTTTGGGGTAGTAACATGTGGCGACAGGTTGAACAAAATAGGACCAGTCACTGTTTGTTGACTGGGTGTGTGATGTTGCTGTTGCATCTCCTGTTGTTGCTGTTGTTGTTGCGGCTGCTGTTGTTGCTGCATATCTCGCTGCTGTTGCTGCAACTGGGCAATTGTCAGTGGGGGCATCTTCTTGGGTTCAATGGCCTCAGGAGGAGCAGCTTGTTGTTGCTGTTGTTGTTGTTGTTGCTGTTGCGGTTGCTGTTGTGGCTGTTGTCGCCCCAGGAGTTCGGGCAATGCCATGGACGCTGCCGCTGCTTGGGCTGGGGGGATGACCTGAGGGGGCGTGGTCGCTGGCGCTGCCTGTACCAAAGGGGGCGTGGCATTTATCCCTTGTTGGTCATCTTGGCCAGCTACTACCTGATGCATTCTGTCATTAGGAGAGGGGGGTACTGGTATTCCAAAGAGGTGACGTCTCACGTCCATCAGGATTTGTCCCCCTTTGTTCTTCCCCTTGTAGGTCCCCTTTAAGACAGCTTTCGATTTTAGCCCCCCCCCCCCAGCCCCCCAGTACATATCACTAGTTGCCTCCAAAAGCACTCGAGATCCGCTCATCTTTAGAACAGTGTTCAGTTCCTCATTTTGGGTGTACTTTAGTACATTTTGATCATACAGGCGGCCTTCGTCAATGCTTTTCCACTCTGGGCATATGATGAATTTGGCTATGTTCATAGCTTTTAGGGCTGTGTATGCGTCTTTTATTTCTTGCATTTTGTCTTGCCTGCCGGCAAACTCAGCCTTTTCCCAGCATAAGGGCTGTTCTACTGAAGAGAAGATGTACCCATTTTTTTCGACTTTACATGTGTACAAGTTACTTAGTGGCGCAAGATCTGAGTGATACGCTATGTAATTGTCCGTGACAAGGGTTCTTGCCTTTGCCAATTTTAGAGTCGCAGGTAGCTCATTGAAGTCGGCATGTGCATAGAAACGCCCCTCGTATATTAACCCGCGGCCTCTTGGTTTCACCTCTAATTGGGATTCATATGCCAGCTTAGCAATAGCCTGTACATCTGCCTTTTGCTTTTTTATATCAATGTTAGTGTCCTCACTGATGTAAATGTGTCTGTAGTCGGGCAAATTACTAAGGGTACCTTTTTTTGCCAGAATTTTGTCCCGGCTGTCGTTCCTTAGCATAACCACAATCAGCTTTCTGGCCCTAGCAGTGGGTGGTCCCTGTCTATAAGTGATATCTATATCATATTCCTCCAGGTCTGGATCTATCTTTTTGAACAGGGTAATAGCCACCATCCTCGTGTCTTCATCCCTGTTGTATTCCAGTCCCTCTACAATAAGGTTTCGTCTCTTAGAGGAGTGGTCAAGCACATTTATAGCAGCTAGATGTTCCTTCAGTTCTAGTGTATTCACTTGTACCTGCCGCTCTTTGCTGGTCAGTCGGCTGTCCAGTCCCCCTACTCTAGTTGACAGATCCGCATTGGCTATTTTAAGCGTATCAACCTCACCTTGCGAGAACTCCAGAGACCGTTTATATTCTTTGTGTGTCTCCTCCAGGGTGATTATGGAGTGCATCAGGTGTTGTAAGGTTTACCCACCCTAGCGTTTAAGGTTGGTTCTCCAGTGCTGGTCTTGGAGTATGACAGCTCCTTGATCAGATCTTGTACCTCGGTCCTGTCCGTTGTCGCCATGTTGTTATGCTGCCGGTGCCGAGGTGGGGGCAGGTGAGTAATTTCCAGTCTCGTAAGGTATTAGAAGTTCACGCTATTGGCTTTTAGTAGCTATTATAGTGACCACGATACCTTTACAGGGTTCGTTGTCGAGTATGAAAAACTCCAGACTTCTATAATAGCAATTAATCCAGTATTTAGCCGGAGATATGCAAATCTTTCTCACGGTCTGGAAGAAAGGGAGGGGATTGGTATGGAGTAGGAAACTAGTAGTTTCTAATCATATAGGCCCACGAACTCCAACGACCAGTTGATCTCCATCCCTCTGACGTAGATGCCTGGCATCATCGTGAGAAACTATTCATTTGTCAATGATGATTCTGACGAAAATTGATGATAATCCGTTCTGCAATACAATGGTCATCACTGTATTCTGCTATCGTTACGTATCGTCAGATTGAGTGCTCACGGGCCCCATTAATCAAAATTATTCTGCAAAAGACCTCAGAACGAACATTGACGGGCTAACTGCTGTTATTTTAAGGTATACACGTGCAGTGCTGGCACACTCCGGAAGGTGCCTAATGCAGTGGGCCAGTACCATACCCAAAGAGGAAATGACCTGAGGATAAGATCTATATAGGGTTCTCGGCCAAAGTAGGGTCGACAGTGTCAACATATTACCGAGAATGGTCAAACCAATATATCTTCTCCATGACATCGGTACGTATTGTGATCCAATGGGGTGGGGGTACAGAGTATTCCTAGTCTTATCTAACCGAGCAATAGTAGCTTTTTGCATGAAAAATAAAACAACAACTGGGAAACTCCCCCTTTTTAATGATTATATAAAGCTATGGTACACTGTAACAAGAATTGCGGTTGTTGCCGCTTAAAAAAATGCCTCAGGCATTTTCATACGCGGCAACAACCGCAATTCTTGCATTCGAAGAAACATGATGTCTACATGGTTGGTATGTTTGAAGGGAACCCATTCAAGACACCAAAAAAGCAGGGCCGGGAAGGGGTTATCAGGGGGAAGGATGATATTACTTCAAATATGGCATTTCCTATGAATTCTTTGGGTCCATATTAGGGGGTAAGGAAATGTGTGTTGCTAGGCAGATAAACAATAACAATAGATGTTGCTAGGTAACCAGCTGGATTAGCAACAAACTAATAGAACCATTGAATTCCTTGGGTCCATATTAGGGGGATAGGTTTGATCATAATCAACCTTAGGACCATAGAAATGTGCGTTTCTAGGCAGATAAACAATTAGAAAAGCTGTTGCTAGGCAACCAGCTGTATTAGCAACAAACCAAAATAACCATTGAATTCCTTGGATCCATATTAGGGGGGTAGGTATGATTATAATCAACCTTAGTACCATAGAAATGTGTGTTGCTAGGCAGATAAACAATTAGAATAGCCGTTGCTAGGCAACCAGCTGTATTAGCAACAAACCAATAGAACCATTGAATTCCTTGGGTCCATATTAAGGGGGGTAGGTATGATTATAATCAACCTTAGGACCATGGAAATGTGTGTTGCTAGGCAGATAAACAATTAGAATAGCGGTTGCTAGGCAACCAGCTGTATTAGCAACAAAACAATAGAATCATTGAATTTCTTGGGTCCATATTAGGGGGGATAGGTATGATTATAATCAACCTTAGGACCATGGAAATGTGTGTTGCTAGGCAGATAAACAATTAGAATAGCCGTTGCTAGGCAACCAGCTGTATTAGCAACAAACCGATAGAACCATTGAATTCCTTGCAACCATATTAGGGGGGGTTAGGTATGATTATAATCAACTTCAGGACCATGGAAATGTGTGTTGCTAGGCAGATAAACAATTAGAATAGCCATTGCTAGGCAACCAGCTGTATATGCAACAAACCGATAGAACCATTGAATTCCTTGGGTCCATATTAGGGGGGGTAGGTATGATTATAATCAACCTCAGGAACTATCAAAGGTTGATTTATATTATTGTTATCACATAGCATAAATTTGTGTTGTGACACCTCAATCCAAGATGGCGGCACAATCCAAGATGGCGGCGCCCGTTCTGACTTCTGGCAAAGTGCAAACATCATATACCTCGTTCTGGTGGTGCCTGGCGGCACCACCAGGTGGCTAGGCCACCACTTCGGCATAAAAAATTGAATCCAAACATATCATAATTATTTCCTTCTGTAAACTACCAGTAGATAATACTTTCCAGATACACTAATAGTGATACTGTAGTATAAACTGTAAAAACTACAGCTAGAAAGCAGAAGCTACCGCCTCTACAGGTCTATCATAGTTTCTCCAATCTTGATATCCCTTACTAAAAATCGCTGATGGACTTTGCCTGCCAAAATGGGTCATGTCTCATATGAACCCTTACAATGAGTCATGCTGGAGTCAGACCTTGATAATTCGACCACCCTAATTCGGGTCAGCCATATCAGCCAGAGCCATATCAAGCAGAGGCAATGCTGAGCTCTGCTAAATGAGTCCGCTATTGACAAATTGATAGAGAGTCTAGCCATGCTGTAGGGTGTTTACCCCCAAATATAAATAATATGTCTACAAAAATGTGACACATATCACCAGAAAGAGAAATATGTCTGGAATGCAATGCAAAAAAACGGTATATAGATATCTGCTTTAGATCCAGTGAAATTAAGTAGAATGTGAGCCAGAGTCAGAGCTATTTCAGGAAAAATTTCCCATACACTTGAGCAGAGAAAGGTGGTCACTGCAGACCATGGCTAGGGTGAGTACCTGTACTAGGCTGTAGACCTACTGTAGCACTAGGCAGCTCGAAAAGGGCCATTACTCTACTCCACTTTAATGGTCCATGACGTCCATAATAATCAGTCTAAAATAAAAATTCCAAAAGGATGTGAAAGCCATGATATCACACAATAGGCCCATAGACCCATATCGGTATTTATGGGCTTTGTAAATATTACTTGTTATTTGTAAATGTTACCCCTTACATCCAGGGAATACATTATATAGTCATGTATATGTCCTAATATAACCTAATATCCGCTTGTAACCACTAAAAATACAATCTAACATGCAATAACTTTTTAAGAGTAAATACATTGTATTTTCAGGTGTGCCTAGCTCCGTTATGATTATCTGTTTTTTTCATGCTGATCTGAGCTGCTTAATGATAGTTTTCATGAGCTGGTACACTTAGAAAAAAGATAGAAAAGTGGAGCTAACAGCCAGATGTAGGGATATGTCTTCCCTACACCCTCAGGGTATCAGAATGATATATTTCAAAGCCATAAGGCACGGATTTAGAAATAACAGGAGGTATGTCCAACTGAGAGACTCCACAAATAAGCCCACTAAATGCAGTGACTGCTGTGTGCAGGATTATAGTCAGATGGACTTCAATAATGTTATCAAAAGTTGAGTTTTTCTGGCAGCCCAATGCATGGGCTGATAGCCCAGAGCCTTGGTGTTCTTGGGGTGTCAGAATATTTATGATATTCCATTTATTTCTTACAAAAAAGGGTAAAATACTAAAGTGGAGTAGAAAAACGGCCGTTTTCGCGGCCCTCAGCGGTACAGGTAAACACCCTACATGCTGGACTCTATATTTGCATTCAGGGCAATGTTGTACTCTTGGAGCCATGTGAGGGAGGCTCTTTTAGAGAGTGCTCTTCTTTTTTAAAACAGACATTTCAGTTGCCCCCCCCCCCTCCCCAAGGTAGTCGCAACCGCTCATTAAAACACAGTAATGCGTAATCAGTGAAACAGCTCAAACCCCCTAGAGTTTATGGTTAAATATCCATACTTGAGAATACAACCGAAAATGAACCAAAGTTGGTCCAGAAATAAAAAAAATTGACCCATTTTATCAGATTTTCAGAAAATATGGCACTACATGAGTGTGGTTCCATATTTTTCGGGTAAAATAAAAAAACATTCCCTAAGGGGCCCGTAGTGATAGTTTGTCTGCATGTCCCAACCTTAGAATGTATCAGTTAACTTAAACTGACAGATATATAGTAGTAGAAGAAAAGGGCGTGGTGCATGTATGCTTTCGTATAGGTAACAATCAATTCTCAGTGTACAACCAACATTGTGTAGCACAGTAGCAGGGTTCCTTTACCAGTGCGGTACAATCTACCTTGTAGTTAAGTATAGAATGTGTGTACACACATACCACACTTTTTCTATTCCACATTAGCAAGATGATCACTGTACTGTGCCATTTTGTCTGGTACCAGTACTCTTTTTTCTGCTAACAGTAGCAGCCAGATGGTTAGCTGAAGCTGGTTCCTGTCATGTCCAAGATTTGGAGTTTCAGGGGCCATACAACTTTTAGTTATATGCCTCTATTGTGGGTCCTTATGTCATCTGTTCAGATTGGGGGTGTGGTTAGGACTCTGGTCTACTACTTCATCGGTCATGAGTTCAAAACCATGTCAATGCCATTTTGTCTACACACAATGTTTTGGGAGGTAAAAAGTCCTGATAGAATACAATTTGGTTGTAAAGATCCATTACACAAGATATATAGTCATAGTGTAATCTAAAATTGTTTTATATTTAACCAACTAGGAAAAAACATGTAGTCTTGACATGGATTTGAACTTATGACCCCTGGATTGATTGGCCAGTGTCCTAACCACTCCCCTAATCCAGACAGCTGACATTAGGGATATTCAACTACCAATGACTCAAAAATCTATGACCCCTAAAAGCAAGCCAGGAACCAGCTTCAGCTACAAGTCTCACAAGGGAGAATCACTGCATCTCGCTAGTGCGGAATACATACACTATGCATTAGAGGTTACATTTTAACATTGCATTAGCTTATAATTGTAAGCTCCATGTGTTGCTGCCCTGACAGTATGAGTTGAACTGGTGTGACCTGTGCCTGAAATGATAAAATGCTAGTTAAAAGTCTAGAACAGATTCAAGGTAGGCTATACAGGAGAAACGCCACAACCACTGTACTATGAAATCTGGTATAGCTGCACTTTAACTAAGAGAAATACCATTAGAAGGAATCCGTGTTGTTAGAAACAAATTTAGATACAGTTAAAACGCGTTTTTTTCACGAACTTATGAGAGAGAACACTACATTATCCTAGCAGAGGTCCAAGCTTACTGGGTACACATCCCATGATCAGAACCATTTCGAGACCCCCCATTTTCAGAATGCATAATACCATAGGGTACTTAAGTTATCCTGTACACTGAAAACTTAGGCATATCTAAAACTAATCACTATATATCAACTCTAGTCATAGAAACTTATAAAATGATGTATATGAAGAATATTGGCACATAAGGAGCTAAAGTAAGTTACAAGTAAGATTTTAGCAAAATTATCAAGAGCACACGCATGTGTACATATGGACACCTTTTTTGTGCCTGAAACCATATGGAGAGTTTGGATGCAAAACGACATAAGCGCCATCCCATATAAATAGTAATAAAAATCTGACAAAAATCAAAATTAGGGAGAGTGAAATATAATCCTCAAACTATTTTTATAAGATTTACAAATTTTCATATCATTAGGACATACTCAAAACACACTCTGTTAACAAGTCTAATAATTGAAGCCATGGTTTCTTTACAAAAAACGACTATAATTATGCTTCAATTCTGGGATGGAGATATGTTGTTTTGCATCCAAACTCTTCATATCTACTAATGTAAGAATAGGCTGCTGTTTACTATATAT
This sequence comes from Harmothoe impar, assembly GCA_947462335.1. Taxonomy (NCBI): domain Eukaryota; kingdom Metazoa; phylum Annelida; class Polychaeta; order Phyllodocida; family Polynoidae; genus Harmothoe; species Harmothoe impar. The sequence continues at coordinate 20,106,629 of OX381714.1, forward strand.
TCACACATAATGTATGCTTTATTAGGCTTGCTCTGAGGGCTAGAAGTGCTCTCAATCAGGGTATGATGACAAGATGATGGGGTGATTATAAACTTATTAGGGATTGATATCATGTTGAGCAGAGAAATAAATTATATGAAATTAGTCATGGACAATTTTTTTAAAGGTAATCACAGTGATGACCCGGGGTCATCACATATGATTACTCTAGTGATTACCGAGTAATCACTTGTGTCACAATCACTGTGATTACAAAAAGTAATCACCCTTGATTACTTTTCTCCCATAGAGTTTTCAGTGTAGCAATGGCAAAAAACGATCGCAAATAGTCTTGATTCAGGACAAGAGGCGATGACATGCTATGGGGGTTCAGGGGGGAATTATCAAATCTCAGCAAAGAAAGATTTTTACTTGGAATTCGTCGACATTATTGTGTGCCGGGCATGTCCATTACTGTACCACAACGATGACTGTAGTTTCCTCGAGCGCCCATACTTGCTACGTACCGCGCTGTGGCTTCCTGTCCTTAATCAAGGGCATTTGTAACTTATACGCCCTTTTAGCAAAGACCAAAGAATACTTTGCTTTTAGGGTCATACACTAAGTAGAAATATTTAAACCCCGGACCGCCGTATATAAAGGGCTGAGTACCTAAGTTTGTGTCGAGATCTTTAAAGTGAGATATCATGAGCTAAGATATTCTGGATAGTTTTCTGGGAATTCTACCGCGAACATGAGTGGTTGCTTATAATTAAATATGATAAATAAGCTCTAAATGTACTCAACTAATTTCTATAGTTTCATTAAAAGCTGCTAAATTAGTGTCATTAAAGCTTAGTTGGGTTCTGTCTCTTTAGGAAATAGAGCTATCAACTTTCTAGAAACACATACATGTATGCATGATTGGATGTTGCTCTCTATATACCAGGGGCCAGGACTAGTGTGGTTACTCGGAATCAACTTTTGGTATCATTTTCCACAGGTTGAGGAACAGATGCTCCGGTGAGAGGTGGATTACGACCCTGAGGTAGAGCAGCTTAAGACGGCCCTGGAGGAGGGAGGTATCACCATGAAGGAGGTAACCGCACCGCTGCATCCCGACATAGACAGGGGCTGGGCCTGGGTTGTCGTAGCAGGTAAGACGAGTCCTTAGTGAGTGGTCATTCATTTTATTTAATATTAGGGATGGGGGGGGGGTTGAAGAGAGGCCTCAAAATGTGTATTCCTCTAGCATAGAGACGGGGGGAGTGACCAGGAAAATGTCAGCCCTTTAAGCCAAAGGGCCAGCGCGTTACAATAGCGCATGTGCACACTCCCAGAGTGACCATACACGTCTATGGCCGGTATGTTGTCACTCACAATTCACTCTATGCATCATGGGTAGACACCTGAAAGTAGTGCCTTGAATTTTAATATACAATTGGATTACAGAGGAGGTATAGGGTGTATTGAGCAGAAGGCGATAGGCCTGACATGGTAATAGCCTTCAGTTTTAGAATAGTACTCAGCATTCATACAGCTCAGTGAATAGGGTGAGGGGTGAGGTACAGTGGAGTGGCTGTTCACAACATGTACCTGGTATTGGGGATAGGTTGCAGGGCAAGTTGATTATTATGGTGTTAGGGGAAGGGGGTTGGCCCAAGGATCTATGCATACATTAACCGCTAGCGGTTAGCTATCCAGAATGCAAAGAGTGAATTGTCAGTGAGACATACAATGTAGTGTCTCACTAGGCAGTATGGCGCATGTGCTGTCTGATCATGACAAATCTTTTAGTGCGCCAAATTAATAGACGAAGGCCCTCGGCTTGGTGAAATACTTCCCGGACACGTTCCCAGCCCCCATTTGTGAAGGATGATAACTACGATACCACTAGAGTTGACCTTTGTTTCTTCTTTATTTGCCGATATTAGATGAAGATCAACGACCTCTAGGCGTGGCCACGCTCATTGAATACGGCCACGTTTTATTCAATTGGGAGTGTTAAGCCCTTCTAGTGCGCGAGCATAGTATCCAAAAAGTGATGAATACACAGAACCATAAGAGTCCCCAGAACAGCTATATCTTTCTGAACAGGTTAGGAGTGGTGTATTATCAGCAGAGCCTGCAGGGTGTGGCTGCTATGGCATCATTCATTTATAAATGAGTCTGATGGAAATAGTTGCATTTGCGATGATTATGGTAGTTTAATATCACAGCAAATTAGAAGAGAGGGCATTGATAATGATGCATATATATATACTGAAAAAACAAAGGTGTTTGAACTGTTAACCATGACTAGGGTGGAGGAGGGTAGTTGTTACAAATGGCACCTCCGACAGTAGTAGAGATGGCAATCAGCAGGTGATATACCAGGTCAGGCTACAGTTGAGTGGCCATGAACTTTTAGGAGGATAAACACTTGAACCTCAACAGAGGGGATGGGGACCAAACACTTTACAAAATCCCCTCTTGAGACGAGCCGGCCACGAAAAACTATATTTATAGTTATAGTTATGTGATGTCATAGGTGCTCTATAACTATAGCCGGTCGTCCACTGGCCGATGGCATGGCTTTGGCGGCCAATTTTCATTTCTTTCTTAAACTATAATTTTTTGAGTAAATGATACAATTATATCATAAATGAGATGCAATTTTACACCCAATAGAAATGTAACATGATATCTGACTAAATTTTCTTTTTGATAACAGATAACAATAGTGGTTGAGAGACAGGGCCAAGCAAAATAAGGAGACTATGGGGTAGTGGGTGGCTTGTCTGGATTGAAGCTGATATTTTGCTATCGATGTTCCCCAGACCACCATTCACGCATGAGTAGTTAAATGTCAGACGGGTTGGCAGACGGCAGTACTCTCTGCATGTGGGAAGGTCTGAGTCAGACCGCCAGTAGCACTGTAGGGATGGTGATGACCGTAACGTTATTCATGCACTGCATGAATGTTGGCATTTATGAAGCGTCATTATGACATTTCAGTGACATGTACACGGCATTCGCTGAACGTAAAGTCACTTAAATAGTGCCTTTAAGCTATAAAAAGATTGCTCAAATGCCAAAATTCATGCAATGATGGTCGTTTATCAGGTTGATTGATATTTTTGGGGAAAGGAAAAGATACAAGTTATGGCAGTTTGGAATCGGGGTTTGGAAATACAAACATGTGCTTTTGGTTTTCTAAGGAAATTATGATTCAGCATGCATGTTCTATTATCACTGATGCTGCTTAGAACGATAATAACTGTGTATGACTAGTGATCAAATGTTGGACAAAGTTGTGATGAGGTATATTGAGGTTATCCAATGTAGTCTAAAGTTGAATGAGCAAGATTAGGTCAAAATGCAGTGGTGCCAGATATGCCACTTTTAAAGACCCTATTGTACTGTCATGTGTCGAGTCCTCGTTAAGTGTTCCAACTATTATTGCCCCACCCCCTTGGGGGAACGGAGCCTTCATATTATAAAAGGGGTCCCCTCAAGGGATTCCTACATCTCCACGGCTGTCATTGATTCGGCATGAGTTCTAAATTGTTAATAGTCAAAAACCTGGCTGTAAATTTCCGGAAAATCTACAGCAAAATCTGCTGGAACCAAAACTGCCAGCACATTTTACAATGGTTACTTCTAACAGTGTAGGTAAAACAGGTGTATGGCCTATACCATTAAGTAGTGTGACCTGATCTGACACGTTTAAAATGGGTCCGTTTTCGGGGAACAGCCAGCTAATTATAATAATTATAGATTCAGGCATTATGTACAAAATTTATATAACACGCTAATCATGTTGTAAGCGTCTTAGTTTCCTTCTTAGAAACATATTCACCCGTTGAGAACGGAATGATGCATGTATGCATCATGACCTTTGTCGTCATGATGCACTAATGCAGCCGTTTGTGAGTAACTCGCCAGTGCTGCATTCAAGCATCATGTTGCCCCTATGGAGTTGATCATGATGCACTTTCGTATGATCGACATGATGCACCAATGCAGTCCCGGTGAGTACCTCATTGGTGCATCATGACGACAAATGTCATATTTTATCGACATCAGTCCTTAAAGGGTTGAAGCCCATTGTCCACTAAGCTCTATCGGCCGGCTATGTGACAGATTTGAGCTCCGATTTGTTTAAGATTAGTCAAGTCAGGGCTTTAATCCGCCACCAAGTCGGCCGACAAAGCGTGGTGGATGATTGGCTTATTCTGATTTAAAAAGTACCTCCCTCGAGCCTTGGTACAGTAGTAGTCTTGATGGTATGGAAGCTGCCGTGAATGTCCCGAGCCATATGTTAACCCTTTAACAACAGCAAAGTCTTTAAATACACTGTGCCCTTTGTCGGCATATATATACATGATGCATGGATGCAGCCCTGACAAGTAACCCATCAGTGCTGTATTCACGCAGCATACCAACTTTACCAGGGTTGTGACATTCAATTGGTAGACATGCACAAAATGCAGTATCACAAATGCTACTGTAAGACAATGTGCTGCCCTTAAAGGGTTAACCGTGTATGCCTCACCTGGTAAGAGCAGGCGGTTTCCTTCTGCCATATGGTGTGTCTGCATCACCTGGCAATGGAGTGGTCATTTTTGTTACAACAGGGGACATCGCGGAATTTGTGTGTGCACAGATAGTCTTTAGGCTCCAGAACTTAGTCAATACTGGCTAACAAATCAGTCAGAATTTGGGCATTTCCTTATGTTTGATCACACACTGACCTGATCCTGGAGGTAATGTAAGTGTGGCATACACTCTAGGTAGATTAGTGATCGTCTAGCCAGTGCTAAATATCCTGTTCCTTAGTACATGTATTGGATAATCTAGATAAAAAGGCCCAGTTTTCGTTAGTAAGTGGTTATTGTTTGAAGAAGTAGAAGGGCGAAGGTTGATGGATTTGAGAGGGGGGCTGGTTATCAATTTGGACTCCTTGAGAGGGAAGACCAATGGAACGAGGTTCCCTTTTGACCAGGTAACCAAACGAAATACCATCCTTTATTTGGGGTTTGGGAACCAAAAATATTTCAGCTTGCTCCTGCGAAAATCTACAACCCCCTGTTAAAAGAATTACAATTCCCTTTGCTGATCTGTACGTCCTGTGGGCCCACAGACTGGAGACACACTATACAGGGTGGTTTCCAGTGGTTTGTTTTGGGTTTTTTCGGCCGATTGAACAAATCGGCTAATGGTAATAGGATCATGGGAATCATACAATGTATTGGAAATCAGATGAAAAGTATTTCAACGCCATAAAGATAATCCAATCATTATTATCAGACATATGCCGTAATCCAACTTCACTACAACCTTCTTAAATCATCATATTATGGCTGGGATACTGACCTTGACCAGTTATAATGACTTGACATGCTGTCAGTGGTGACATTCAGTGATGCTGGGCAGCTGAGCTGCTCATGAACAACATGATTATGTAAGTTAAATAGCAACTGAGATTTTAAGGAACTTTAAGGAGAATATCGAAAAGCATAATGTACTATTATACAACGCACTATTGTTTGGATAGGGTGTAATGGAATATTGAAAAAAAGCAATGCACTACTGCCATGCGTACAACATAGCGCTATACTAAACTAAGCTCATATCCTTGTTTATAGTCCTGGAATATATATGTTATCATAAGGTGTTCACTGTACTTACACATGTTTGGATAGTACATATAAACACCCATTGTTAGATGAAGGATGTGACTACTTAATGTTTGCCATGCTATTATTAATCAATCCTCTGTTTTCAGTCGGAGTATCTGGTGGCCTTGAGGATAAAAAGGGAAAACGTAATCAGAAACCGGACCTATTGTATTGACCTCTTGTAAAAAATACACAAGTTACTAACTTGTGTCATTCTTCAGTTCTGTATAGAGGGTATGGACTTTTAGCAAATTGACACTCCTACGTCTTCAGCAGGCAACATTGTATCCATGGCAACAGGAGGAGTGCCATGGATACAATGCTAAATATTGTAATTACCGACATGTAATATTTAAGTCTAGGAGTTGCCCTGTGTGGCCCTTTAAGGTCATGGCAGTCGTTGGATTTCAATGCATTGTGAAACTTTAAGTGACCGTATGTGACCCTGCAAGATATATGACAGCCAGAGACGCAGATCTAAGTCAGATTACACCCAGATCTGTAAACACTTGACAGGGAATTGATGATATAAACAGTTGTGGCAGGCTGATCATGATCCCTTCAGCTCCAAGTAGATGACTTTGTCTTAACCCCCCCCCTATATAAGGCCTAGAGTAGCCGTTTTCACTCCAATATTACTTTTGCTGGAGAGGTAGAAAGACCTGGGCCTTTAATAATAACAAGGGAGTCAGTACTTAATGGTCGGAAGATAGCAAAAGCGCAGAATGACACTCCCACGTCTCGAGTTTGACCAATAGCTAGAGATTTAACTACGATTATCATGATTGAGTATTTCATTCTTTGTTGTATTTTGGAAGATCATTTGATGAATAAATACACACTGCAAAATCAAAAATTGAGTATTGATATTGTTATGATGAGCAAACTTAAAGTACCAAAGCTAGATCTTGTGTAGACCATGATAACAACACAACCTGCTCGTATCTTATCCAGAATAGACATGCTTGGAAGCCTTCAGGATATAGGCACCTTTTTGTTGCCGCAACTTTCTTTTGGCAAACAAATTTGAGCACAACCAAAGGTCTTAACGAAATATGGGATGATAAGCGAACTGAAGATGGATTAATTCCATGCAATATTAATATCCCTCCATTACCAATTGTACCATAGTCTTGTGATGCTGGACCTTCTCTCTCACTTTCTCGATAACTTAGTAAGGACCATGTCCACAAGAGTAAAGAGGGGTGTGTGTGTGTATGTGTTATGGCATCAACAAGGGTGTGTATGTATTAACCGTGGGAGAGATGAAGGACCCAACTTCAGCACCCAGAGGGGACACAGTCCAGTCATGATCAAATACCCTGTGTACCCTCTCGGGTGTATGTTTATCAAGCCCTTCCCGCTGTATTGGCAGATCCTGCACCAGCCTGAGTGTCCCATGTCACAAGAAAGGAAATGCCTGCACTTCTTTAATGGTTTCTTGTCATCAAGGAGTGTTTGTTGTAAAAGCACGAAGCTGCCCCTAGGATGTATGCCTACGACGTAGAGACTTGTTGAGTAGAATGAGCTGGAGGATAGTTTTTTAAGAAAACTAATATTAGGACTTTCGGCTTATAAGTATTGGAGGCGCAGATGGGTTACCCCTGATGTCGGTCGGAAATCCGCTGAAATTAATGACCCCTAAGTCATAAAGTCGCTTTTACTTTACCATTTACCCTGTTGACAATTTTGTCCAAAATCGTCAGGTCGCTTAAATTGGGTGGCCATACTCAGATAGTTTGACATTCATGGCCCACTCCGGTCAGCACACCTCATCCCCTCTAACCCATTTGATAATACCTGTACCTCATCCCTCACCCCTCACCCCCCCCCCAGCAAGTATTGTCACAGTGTTATGTACTCACTGTTAATTGTCCCTATAGACTCAGCGACTATGTAGATCCTGGATCTATATAGACAAAAATTATTATGCCATTAGATAACAATGGTGCAAGGAAGTGGTGCTATGATACCATGCACCCACAGGCCTGTTCTAGTATTATTTGCGATGGGTGCACATTAATTTATGCCCTCCAAAATGTGCCCCATGGCAATAAATTGGAGTATCATATCCAAATAGAAGCATAAATAGAGGGACTGAGAATTTAAAAAAACAAACACTTGCAGCAAATGAATTGTGATCATTATGAACATCCTGACTCATGGCTCAAACTCACGACTTTGCAACAATTAAAAGTGAAAAATATGTCAATTAAAAATCTTTTCATTCTCATTATTTCTCAATTGCAATGGAAAATGTAGGTCTTTGGGGACATGCACATAAAATTTTGTGATGTAGCTATGATTTTTTCTCACTGTATCATGACCATGAAAATACCATGTAAAATCATGATTTTTCAAGGTTTCCACAAAATCGGACGTTTTTCACATAAAAGGGCTAGTTGGTAAGCAACCATTCAAAATAGAGAAAAATGGATAGCCTCATTGGATTCCCTGACATCGATTTAGGGGGGGGGGGCAGGTACTCTTAGAATTATTCTAGGACAAATATTAACGACATTATGAGCTGCCATATGATAATATCCTCTGTGGTCAATATGGCTCCATATGGCACCATATGGCGTAACGGATGCGTAACGGATGCGTAACGGATGCGTAACGGACATCTTAACATGGTCGTTTTGTGACATTAACTTTAAAATATTGAAAAAAGGTGAAGAAATTTGAATATCTTCATGCAAATGGTGTCTATTAACATCAGAAAAAGAATTCCAATCGTTCTGGAACATTTTCATGTATTATCATGCTCTATATTTTTAATCATTTATACAAGAAATAAAATAAGAGCATTTTAATTGCTTCGAATTATAATGGATTTTTTCTGTAAAACGTGGAAAAGCTAAAAAATACCACAAAAGTTCTAAAATTACATCCTAGAAAAGGGTAGAGCATAAATTTTGTTCCAAGAAATGGAAAGGTATGCTAACTTAATTAATTCTAATAAAATCTCGGGGGTCAAAAAAAATATTCCCTTTGTGACATCTGAGTATAGCTATTCTGTGGCATTCCCATGAGTCTAAGCAAATTTATTAATTTTTTTGAGCTCCTGCCATTAGGCCATCGGATATAATTATATACTAACTTTAAGACTTTCTGTATTCCAATATTTCAGCCATCTTCGTCTACAATTCAATGGTAGGGGGCACGATAAAGACGTTTGGCCTGTTCTATGTAGAATTCATCCACATGTTCCCGGAGGATGGACCAGCCAAGGTGGGCCTCATTGGCCTGTTGTCGGGAATTGCTTCACTCGTCATGGGTAAGTTCAGTACACTTAACACTCATTGTAGAATTATGATGACTACAGTGGCCCAGAAGGGCCAAAAAGATAGAAAAGTGAAAAGTGCAAATCAAAAAGTGAAAAGTGCAAATCAAAAAGTGAAAAGTGCAAACCAAAAGGTGAAAAGTGCAAACCTAAAAGTGAAAAGTGCAAATCAAAAAGTGAAAAGTGCAAATCAAAAAGTGAAAACCAAAAAGTAAAAAGTGGTTTGAGGTTTGAGGTTTGAGGTTTCCACTTTCAGTGACACGCTGTCAATCTGTCAACAGGTTGTGACAGGTGTCTTTTAGCATTGGGTCAGAATTTCCAAAAATGTGATTTTCGGGAAATTGGCAGAAATGGCGAGAAAAAAGGTCAGAAACGAAAAAAGTCAATTTTTTGCGGGAAAATGTTCAATTGGGCGAGAAAAATGGTCAGAATTGCCAAAAATGTGATTTTTGGGAAATTGGCAGAAATGGCGAGAAAAAAGGTCAGAAATGAAAGAAGTCAATTTTTTCCGGGAAAATGTCCAATTGGGCGAGAAAAAGGTTCAGAATTGCCAAAAATGTGATGTGTCAGAAATGAAAAAAAGTTATTATACACAGAAAATCAATTATGGCCCAATTGTAATGACTACTACTGGTGGGAGAACTCTCTGAACCTGCCTTCATGCTCAAAGGGAAAGGTGTATTTCCCAAGTGAAAGTGGAAACCTCAAACCTCAAACCTCAAACCACTTTTTACTTTTTGGTTTTCACTTTTAGGTTTTCACTTTTCACTTTTTGATTTGCACTTTTCACTTTTTGATTTGCACTTTTCACTTTTTGATTTGCACTTTTCACTTTTTGATTTGCACTTTTCACTTTTCACTTTTCTATCTTTTTGGCCCTTCTGGGCCACTGTAGATGACATAATTAAGACATTAATATCGATATTAAGAGGAGAAATAAAGAGTCAGTATAAGGCCCGTGTCCACTAGGATATATCAGACTGTTATGTCACTAAACCACACGGTTTGGCTATTTTTCTCGTACTTTTTTTGTATATTCTTCTAACTCACTTCCCATTAATCATCAATTCTAATGATAAATTGCTGTCCGGACTGTCCAGGGCATAAATGGAAAGAAAAACAGAACAAAGAACATATCACCCACTATCTTCCCGCCCTGTGGTGTGTTCACAGGGAGACAAATATAGTTTTCTAGTCCACCGATGAAATACTTCTCTTTGGTGCTGACGAATAGCTCGTGAATAGTGGACACAGGGCTATCTAGGCCTGTGTCCACTAAAATTCATAACACTTAGTACACAACGGTTTTGTCGGCGCCAAAACGTGTTGTTTTTTTCGGCGACAAAACAGTGTAATAAATCCTAGTGGATACATGTCTAATGATGATAACCTACCATATTGGTATATATGTTTCAGCTCCACTCGGTGGCATACTTGGGGACAAAGTACAGACTCGGTGGATCGCCCTGGGGGGTGGCATCGTGATTGCAGCATCCTTTTCCTGTACAGCCTTCGCCCATCACCTGGCTGTGGCCGTTCTCACCTTTGGCTGCCTTGCAGGTGTGCTGCAGTTATCATTGCCTTTTGGCCTGTGTCCACTAGGATTTATTAGACTGTTTTGGCGCTGAAAAACACGTTTCGACGTTTTGTCAGTGCCATAACAGCCTTATTAATCCTAGTGGACACAGGCCTAATGTAACATAATGATTAAATGTTGTTGGGATTAATCTCATCTACCCTTGGTATATCTTATAGAGTACAAGCTGTGCAAAATGAGTATTGCTGTGGGATCATAATACACATTTGAGTCTTCTAGGGATAATGCGCATATGGTGGCACTTTGTGCCTTTAGCAGCTGTTTTAAAGGTGCACATAATTCTGGCTTGAGGACAAACAAAGCGATTTTATAGAAGCATAGATCTATACGAGTTAACAATACATGGGCAAAACTGATGAATCACCATTCATATGTGGGAGAGCCGTATGTGGGTGCATTTGATACGAGTATGGGAGTAGATTTATCATGCCTTGTATGCAATTTTACGCATTTCTGGTGGAAGAGTGCATGGTGAATACAAATATTTTTATCACAATTGTGTACAATATACCCTTCAAGGTTGGCAAGTAATGATAAACCTGATTCATCTTCTTCTCTGTAGGTGGCACCCTAGGTCTCATAGACGGCCCTATCCTGTCGTCCATTGGCTGCTACTTCCGGCGGAAACGGAACATGGCTTCCGGTTTGTCGTGGACAGGTTCTAGTGCGGGTGGGCTGGTCATGGCGCCGTTTTTTACCTGGCTAATCCAGGAATACGGCATCCGGGGGTCAGTGGTCCTCCTGGGTGGTATCTGGCTCCACGTATGTGTTATTGGACTCCTCCTGAGGCCCTTACCAAAGGTGGCTTATCTAGAAGGTGACATCTTCCATGTCCAAGGGCAGGAGGAGGAGATTAAAAAGACATCAAATGGCCTGGTTATGGTCACTGATATTCTGGGGGGCTCCGAGAAGAGTCTCCCTCATCTGAGTTTGTCAGAAAAGGGAGTTACTCACGATGACTTGAAAAATATCAATGGTGAGGTACCAACTACAGGAGAGCAGCGCAGTGATGAGGATCAAACTGAGCTGCTCAAACAACCATTGAAGGACACAATCAATATACCCCTACACCAAAAGGGACTAAGAGAAGATCGGAATGGGACCACAAGGGAGCTACTCATTCAGGACTTAAACAGCAGCAACCATGAGCAACAGCACACAGAGAAACAACTCAAACTGGGGGTGGGGGCCCTGGAGGAAGAATCCCTGCCACTAGCTAGCCACTCCAGCAACCCTGGCTACCTGTGCTTTCTGAATAACAGCCGCATGTGGCTAGTGTTGATCGTGTTGGGATGTGGCTTCTTTGGGTACTATGTGCCCTTTGTGCTGATTCCACTCTGGGCTGAAGAGCTGCTCATCTCAAAGTCCCAAGTGGCCTGGATTATCTCTGTGATCGCTCTGGTGGAGATCCTGTCTCGGATCCTGCTTGGTATTATCATCGACTCGTGTGGCCTCCGTGCGGATTGGGTGCTAGTGGTGTCATACATCCTGGTAGGGACAGCTGGACAGGTAGATATGGATTACTTGTTTATTGCAACTGGTATCTGGCAGTTACTCCCAATAGGCCTGTGTCCGCTAGAATATATAACACTGTTTTGTCACCGAAAAACACGTTTTGGCGCCGAAACAGGTTTTTCGACAACAAAACAATGTTCTTTATCCTAGTGGACACGGGCCTTATACGAAAGTAATATGTAGGGAAGCATTTGGGGCTTGTAATTACACACCCGTTTTGTGCTACAATGTGCCAAGGCAATGGTAGCAATGATGCCTGAACTCATCCCTAGCGAGGCTGCGTAAGTGCTGCACTCATGGCATTCATGCATCATGCCGACCCTTTGCTAGTGAATTTGTCTCCTAAGGTCGACATGATGCATGATAGCATGATAGATGGCGAGATGGTTTCATATCTGACGACCACAAAGCGTATTTGCATTAAGGCACTATTACTAGCGCACTATGAGTCTCTTTGCAGGTTAAGTACTGTGAGAAAAGGTCACCTGAATTATTGCTTAACCAATTATTATCCTATACTCTCACCCAGTGGGCACAGAACATCGAACTAACATTGACAACTGACTAATAATGTTGATTCATTGAGGCTGTGTGCACTGTAGGATTTATCAGACTGTTTTGTCACTGAAAAACTAGTTTTGTCGGCACCGAAACGTGTTTTTCAGTGACAAAACAGTCTGATAAATCCCAGTGGACACAGGCCTAATGTTGATATAATGTTAATTCAACGTTGAACTGACTATTGTGGCCACTGGATATTAATTCATTCCCACCTGCTTTTATATTGATATTAATCATATACAACTTTCCACTTTCAGATAGTGTATTTAGTGCCTAGTTTCTGGGCCCTGATCGGCTATGGGTGCATGCATGGTATGATGGGAGGGTCGGCCCATGTGGTGATGGCTACCCTGGTGGGTCAGGTGGTACGGATGGACAGGATAGGGAGCGCCATGGGACTGGTGGTCATGCAGCTCACTCTGGCCTCTGCCGCTTCTACCTTTGTCGCAGGTAAATTGATATTTTCTTTTCTCATTTACTGCTACTGCTATTGTGAGGGAAATATTTTGTTGATTTCCTTTGAAAAAATAGTATTAACCCAAAATCTCGATTTAAATTATTGTGCAAATGTATACATCTTAAGGTTATTGCATCCGGAAACTTTTATTTTGTAAACCATACTACATGCAGCTGGTCCATTGGGCAGCATGGCTTCAGTTAAGTGCCATTATCCCTATAACTAGCTATATGTAGTACTAGAGGGCAGGAGAGTGCATAAAGTGCACAGCATAGAAAAAATAGTTTTTCTGAACATACTGACTCAGTTTTGAGAAAATTGATTTTAGACCCCCAATCAAGGTATAAACTAACTTTAATATCGCTGATTCAATGGTAAAAATGTTTTATATCTAATTCCCTTCAGGCGTTGTCAAGGAGATGACTGGTAGCTATGGCAACGTGTTACTACTTAGTTCTGGCGTCTACCTGGTGGGGGCGGCACTGTACACCCTGGGACCCATCATGTACCGTGTGGCACACAACGCCTGTCAGGGCAGGTCCCGGTAACATTCTGCAGCAGAGGAAGTCCCAACAAGGCCTCTCTGCCGGATTCAAATCTCCAGCAGACGTCTCACTCTCCATGCACATGTTTGGTCACGACTCTAGCCCAGTGGTGTAAATTGAGATATATTATCCATCAAGATGGCCTTATCCTTGCTGAGGGGTAATACTGATAAGTCTGGACCCCGGACTGGGACTGTTTTTTCCCGGTGCCGTCCACATCTCAGACTACCAAAACGAGGTCTTCGGAGAACGATCATATAGTAAATCTAGGCATTTCAGACATGGTGGCCTCTGATTGGTTTATATAAGTCATTGTGAAATGAGGTGGAAATTGTGAGTTATGCAGCAAAACCCAAGATGGATTCTGAGATGAGTGCCTTCACAGGTCAATAAAAAAAAGACTGGATTGGCAATTGGACATTTCTTGGTCTCAGAATGAATAACTGACATCCATGGTTCTAAAGTATTAGGATTAGTTTGATGGGATTGACCTTCGACCACTTTTAGGGCTTGTTATTGTATATTAAATTACAGTGAAAAAAAGAACCCTCACGACAGAGCATGTGCTTGAACGTCGCTCGGTCTCCAAGCCTAGTTCTAGTCCTGTTGGCTAGACAGGACAGCATGCGTCACTATGGTCGCTACGTTGGCCACCTGTGCCATATGTATCTGTGCTACGTTGCTCCCCACTAGGTTAGGAGTATGGCCAGTATGTTCGTTCAATCCCACAGCAATATTTACACAAAGGAAAGGGTTTATGTTAGTCCATGGGACTTATGACAAGCTTTGTTATTATGTATATGCAAAGTCTGTGACTTGTTCTGTGAAGGAAACTATAAATTAGCAAGCACTACTCAATGTTAGAGTAGGCAGAAAGAGATTGTGAAAAAAAGGTGGAAATTGTGAGTTGCTAAAAGTAGCTCTATCTCTATCGTAAATAAATTATAATGTATTCTGTATCCCAGCTACACTATTTATTATGCACGACTACAAGTACGTTACCTCTATATGCACCAAAACACATGTATACTTGATACAATGAGACCCTTAAAGGAGAGGGGGGACTTCTAGTGATGCACCCTGTTCCTATATAGATACACCTTCTCTCATCCCAAGCTTAGATCCCGTTGCGTCCCTTGTCACAAGGGGTATAATCCGGTCTGACCACCCCTCCTTTTCAAGCCCTCCGGCGGGTACTAGAATGTCTCACTCACGTGTATGGTCTAAATTCAGATTTGCAGTATAACTGTATAATGTGAATTGCAATATATATGTTTATTGATAACAAAATTTGTCAGGGAAATGCAATGATATTTTGGAATATTCAAAGTCAAAATGTCACTTCAAGTGACGGCCCTATATGTAGGCTAAATATAGAGTTAGTGAAGCTATACCCATGTAAAGCTATTTTGCAGCATGTATGCTCCCATAATGACCACCGTTCACTGGGCTCTCATTGGTCTTTTTATGCAATTTATGTTGGAAATATGTAGCTTGATCGATCGTATAGAGCTCTGTGGGCCGTGGGCATTTATATAAGTCAACATTTTTACGATTACTAAATTTGACAGGGTATAAAGTATTGTGATCTATATGCAATTACATAGATTAGGGTGAATGCCAATATATTTATCCAAAACGTGCAGGACCTATCTGTATGAATTAAAGGCTCTGCGGCAGGGTTGTGTGAAGCCTCTGAAAATATAAATGCTTCGAAAATGAATTATAAGAAGGGCGTGCTCTATTGCTTTAGTAATCTCTCAGTGGAATATCTTTGTATTTAGAGTGAGGTGGAGGGTGCTGATGAGGATTAAGACCTGTCTACAACGTAACGGCTATCATAATCTAATTATCAAGCTGTCGTGTGAAAATATGAAATATGGATTCTCATCACCAAGGTCTGAAAAATATGACGAGGTAGGCTTTTTTTAAAATTCGGGCGCTTAAGTGTATGGGATTGTACACGTTTTTAGTGACCAAAATTCAATTTTGTGTAGCAAAGAGTTAATTGATCTTTAAAAGTTTGAAAACTGTTAGTATAAACCTTAATTTGATACCAAATATGCCAATATTTTCCATTTTTAGCTCGTTTTTCATTAAAAAAGAATTGCCAAAAAAAAATTCCTCAAAAACCGGATTTCTATGATGCGCGCAATGATGAGAAACCATTTTATTTTTTAAGTAGCCTTACCAGGAAACTTTCCTGGTATTACCTATCAGATTGGCAGGGCCACTGCTGTAGAGATCACGGGAGGTGATTGGAAGGGATTAACTGCTGCTGTGTGCTGGGACTCCGCTACCCGATTTTCTGATCGGATGGGATATATTTTTACAATATCTGAAACAAACAACATATATACACTGATGTATATATAGTGGTGCTACAGTAATATATTTGTTTGCATCATAATATATTGTGAGAATGGCTTGGATCCGATCGGACAATCGGGTAGTGGAGTCCCAGCCACACATTATGATAATCCGGTCCTTAAGTATTGACATAAATACCTATCTGGCCACACAATGCCCCAGAGCATGGTATTTATCAGATTACAGTATCATAAAGGAAATTTTAAAAAACATTGCCAGGTGCCAAACATGGGCAGGATTTTGGTTGGAAAGTGAAAGTCATATGCCATACATTCAGTCACACGTGCTCCTGGAGCTATTGTGTTTTGGTATCAAATCCAATAATCCCACAAAAGAATTATACCTCGCAAACTATGGCAATTATTTTTGTTTAATCTTGGTGGTCAACTAACATGACTATAATAACATATGCAGGAATAACATGCTGTGACTTACTGACCTGTGAATTCCACAGGTAGCCAACTAGTTTACTTGAATGCCAGTTTAGGCAGGGTTAGTTTCCTGGAACGACTGAAAGGGGCTGCGTCAACATTCCTGCATAAACTATGGCCTCAGCTTTCACCCAATGCATAGTAATTGTTAGAGGTGTTAGACATTCAGCACTAACCTGTGATTTGAAGCTGCGTTCAACTATGCCGCGAGTTGCATGCATGGCGATGTCAAATATATACATGAACGTTGTGTTGATCATGGGACCACTTGAAAAGCTTGTGATAACTGTGCAAATCTGTAGCATTGCTGATTATCATAACTATTGTGAGTGATATGTAAATCATTATAATTCTGAATATTCTATGCTGGCATTTAATTGCCTTTGTAGAGGCTTGAGTAAAGTGTAAGATTAAATCCCTATACATTTGTAGTAACTGTCTAGTGCATTGAGAAATATGTATTTTAATGCAATGCATTCTTTTGTTAGTATGAGGAGGAGCAATATCTCTAATGGCCACCAGTGGGCCCACATCGGCGATAATATAAGGGAAATGTATGGGCTGAAACGGCCGAACCTCTCCTGTGGGTGCCGGTCAGTACATGGTATACCACGCCTGGGCCAATACATGGACGGTTATGTAAAAGATAGACTATGGTTATGAAAAGGTATGTAGAATTAACCACAGCTTGCTGGTGGGGCCAGACGAGGGCGAAGCCCAAGTCGCCCTACCAGCAAGCTGTGGTTAATCTACATACCTTTTCATAACCATTGTCTATCTGTTTTAAACCAGGGTATGCAGTATAACCAAGGTGCGAACTCTATTGTTCTGCCCCACCACCGTGGTTTAAACAACAATATACACAACAATATATATGTAACATGTATTATGTGCTTTTGATGGATTTTATGTATAAGCACCGCTCGTTATACCGATCTATTTACACTATTAGCAATGATTATTCTACTTTGATATTGATTATATCCAATAGAGCTATGACATATGGCTCACTCTCACCAAATCAGTGCAACTAAAAAAGTGACGTACATGATCGGTGGACGTACATGATCGGCGGACGTACATGATCGGAAAACTACAATATCCCCCTAAGGCCCCCTTTACTCCGCTATTTAACTTATATAACTATACCTACTGGCTGTAATGTAGTCTTGGGAAGTTTATTAGGAAAAAATAACTCCCTAAATATTAATAGGGGCCAAAGGGGGGGGGGATCAATATACAACCGATCATGTACGTCACATGACGTACATGATCGGTTTGGAATGTCATGTAAAATTTTCTTATTACCCACTGCTTTATATGTCTATGATTATACATATTTAGACCTACATCATATGTACACCTTGCTAGGATTGATTTATGTTTTAAACATGGTCAGAAATGGGTCAAAATGAGGGTGGATCAATGTACAACCGATCATGTACGTCACATGACGTACATGATCGGTATTGAAATGTCAATTAAAATTATCTTAATAGTCGCATCTAGACATTTCTAACATATTACATGTCAAGACACACATCATATGTACACCCTGGTAAGGTTTATTTATGTTTTGTCATGGTAGGAAATGGTAAGGCAGCCAATAAATCACCGATCATGTACGTCATCGATCATGTACGTCACATGACGTACATGATCGGTATTGAAATGTCAATTAAAACTATCTTAATAGTCGCATCTAGACATTTCTAACATAGAACATGTCAAGACACACACCATATGCACACCTTGGTAAGATATATTTATGTTTTAACATGGTCAGAAAGGGTAGGGCAGTCAATAACTCCCGATCATGTACGTCACCGATCATGTACGTCACCGATCATGTACGTCACCGATCATGTACGTCCGCCGATCATGTACGTCCGCCGATCATGTACGTCCAAATAATAGTTGCATCGATCTGGTGAGAGTGAGCCATATGTATACATGGTATATATCAGGGTGGAAATAGTTCCACCTACAGTAATGCTATATATCACTATTCACTACGTACATTTAATCCACATCACTGCTGCAATTATGATTATGTACAGATACATATCTCAATAAAGGCAGGTATGCCAGACATATACGGTACTAAAGCACATACATAAGTGTTGACGTTGAGATCTGTTGTGTTCATTCACCTCCTCGCCGAAATGACGAACAAAGTCAGTCACTTCCCAGTAAACACTCTATGTAGTTCCAACGTAGTTCAGAGGTTTCTCTAGGTAGTTGTCCAACCAAAACATTTAAGATTGGTCATTTTGGAAGGTTTGTATATGTCAAAACATTAAGGTTTATTTATGTTTAACTGACGTAGACATCTGATTTACATTTATCTACATCATCTAGCCGTAAATATACATAATGAATCTATGTAGATCTACGTTAAAAGATGTAACTTTTCAACTTCAAGTGGGTAGATGCCTTCTCAGTATCACACTAGGTGGCAGCACTGTTAATCATAGAGAGAATATTACAGCTCTTACACAAATTTACCACATTCTACAAGAATATACTAGATAGAATGAAATGAGATTGAAGATTATAGAAGTTAATTTGCAGGAATATTGTTTGCTTATATAAATTTGTCTGCACTATAATACAAGTCTTTGTCTGAATCTGACTATGCAGAAGTATATATATGTCATGTGTTTATGTTTCAACATAGATCTACATTTGAGCTATGTAAACAAGACCTGCAGGTTTGAGAGTGATAAATAAACCTTAATGTTTTGACGTTTATGACCCTTCTAAAATGACGTAGTACAGACCAAAAATCAAAGTAGTCTGCCCAACGTAGTTGTGTTTGCTGTACTGGGTTGATGGCCACCGTCTTCTGGACTCTAATTGGTTTTCATAGGAAATGTATGAGTTTAATCAGCAATAGTTCCGCTGTAGAAGGTGGTCATTATGGCCACCATCCACTGAGGAACATCAGCTGATTGAGCCTACACTTTCCCCATGTAACTTCGGGCAGGGGACGTTGGCCATAAAGAATGCGATTTGGGATGTGGTCAGCTTTTTATGACCACCGTCCACAGGTCAGTATGAAATCGCTGACCTCGGTCAGTGTGAAATGGGTAACTAAGCAATAAGCGAAGTCCCCTGCCCCCCACCCTTTCTCGAATGTACCTTTCTATCCATACTATGCATGTTCATTACTATTTGCATATAAATCTTATGATTTGTAATTCCCTTTGTTGTTATAATACGTGAATGCAGCCCATCTTTGGGAATCATCCGCATCCATCCTTTGCGCATAAACGCTGCAGGCTCTCGGCATGATGCTTGAATGTCCCCCTAACAGGTCACTCTCAAGAATTGCAGAAGGCTATGGTATATTATTGATATTAGGGCCACAGTCTAGATAGAGCATAAATCGGCCATATACTGCCATAAATAACTGTGCATAAAATGGCCGTATACAGCCGATTTATGCTCTGTGGACGATGGTCCTAAATAATTTCAGCTTGAGTACAATTCTATCCTGTACATTAAAGGTATAGACCAGGGTCTATGCATACGGCACCTGGTGGCAAAAAAAATGAAACAACTTAAAACCATGATGAAAGCATATCTGTCTTTTGCATATGACCTAACTCACATAATTATATCAACCCTTTAGATGCCTCACAGTGGCATTCTACACATCTTGCCATTGCTTTTCTCTGCTATGCCCTAAGCTATGACAGTTATCTCGGCTGACTAGAAAATATTTGAGTAAATCCCAAACTTTATTTATTTATTAATGAATCCCTTCTATTTTTTGTTGTAAAATGTATCTTTTGATCTCATGTACACATGGCTAAGGTTTTGATCACAAAATGTTGGCCCATTTCTTTTCTGTATTGCAAAATGTAGAGAGAACTTTTTTTAATTTGTGTTTTTTTTTCTAAATCAGTCCCGGCTCTTTGGTTTCACCCATGATCACTCATTTTTATGGATCGATTATGATGCATATGATCTCCTCTAAACATCCGAAAAGGTTTGTTGAGATATTATGGGCCAATCTTACAAAAATTAAAAAAGACATTGAAAAAATAGGGGTGTATCCATATGCTGTCATAGTTAAGGGTGCCCTATCTTCAAATGTCAATATATCATAATCTAGCACCAAGAGGTATTGATTTCTTTGCTTTTATTTAATCATAACATATCAAACTCATATAATCCAAAGTGATTGAGAGAAATTGTGGGTAGATCAGAATTGACCGAACCCTGGTCTATACCTTTAACTGCATATGAGGAGAAAATTGAACATAATTTTTTCACCCCTTAAGAAACACATGCGTTGTGGCCCTTATTGCCAAAAAGCATGAATGCAGCCCTGGGGTCTCTTTCAGAACAACTGCCGTATCTGCCGGGCCGTCAAATATGTTGCCGATAATGAAATATCAACTTGATGGCAGCGGCAAATCAAAGCATAGTCACTGGTCGTCAAACTCAATATTATGGGTATCTTATAAGAAATCGTCACGCCCCCCTTATTTAGATTATGATGCATTTGCTTAGGGTTTGCTGCAGAAAGAAAAGAATGGCCAAAGAAAATAGGGTAGGTAGGTCGATTTTTCTTTTTTTAAGATTTCTTTTTAGGAATGTGAGATGAATTATTTCTAATTATCGGCCAACCTGTTGAGTTCATACTTTTCACGATAATATAATTATTGTGAAACAGTTTTGACTATTTACCTGATCGTCATCGTCAAACCCTAATTCATACCCCCAGGCAGATACGGCAGCCGTTCTGAATGAGACCCCAGGGACCTCTTTCAGAACGACTGCCGTATCTGCCGGGCCGTCAAATATGTTGCGGATAATGCAAAAATAACTTGACGGGTGGTCTCGGCAGCGGCAAATCAATGCATCTTCACTGGTCGTCAAACTAGATATTTGGGGTCATTCACAACAAAATCCCCTACTGCCTCTTTGAAAATATAAAAAGGGTGAATGGTGTGTCCCTGCATGGTGTCATAGAAACATGTATCTGGGTCTGCAACATGTATCAAATCAGTGTTCTAGGAAGTGTGGCACTCTCTGGACCCCTAGGCACTACGTTGTAGGCTAGCAGTCTTTGCGAAAGAAAATTTACTATCCAGGACATTCGGTCCTGCGGTTTGCAAATCTCATAGGACCGGATAGATTTCTGCAGGACCAAATACAAAAAGCTTACAATTTAGGGTAATTTAATATTTTATTAAATCAATTTTATAAGAAATTCTCCATATAATGACAGTGTGTACTCTCTGACATCTAACTTCAGTTCTAGTTGGAATATTTGAAAAATTCTTTCAGTTTTGAAAAGCCTGGAATGTGCAGGGCATCTGGTCCGGCAACACCAGGTGTTTTGCCGGACCAGAGACATTTTAGGCGGACATTGCCACTGTCCGGCAGGATTTGGCAAAGACTGGGCTAGATATTCAGCGTTTTAAAAAAAAGAGGTATTTGCAGGGATAAAAATGTCAGCGTTTTTTTGGAAAGGAGGTACTTTCAGGGGCCAGAAAGTCGATGTTTTTATGTTAATAGGGGTAATCTATCCCAACAGTCAGTGGAAAGGGGGTATGTTTCAAAACCCATAACGTGGATGGTGTTAGCTTACTATCAGAGTGCAGGGACCAGGAACACGTAGCTGGATAGGGTCAGCCCTGTTTTGATAGGGTCGGTCGGGTGACCTGAAACAAACCTCTTTTTTTTTGGCCGAATCAATGCTGAGGGAAAATGGTCCTTAGGGTCGGCATGTTGCATGAATGCATAGCATAATAAAATCACTGATAGACTCTGATAGAGGATGACACAAGTTTATCTTAAATAAAATTGTTGGCTGAAAGGACAGTACATGCAATAGTTTTATGTATCTATCTAAATGAGGGATAAATGATAAATAGCTTTAAAATAGCATTCAAGATGTCTAATCGATACGTTAACCAAACTTCAAATCGACATAGTTTAGGACTCTCTTTATCAATTGATAAATTGATGAAGGGAGTAATGATAATATAATGTAGAATAAATTTTTAATTATAGGTGTTTCAAGTGCTATTGGATACTGTTTATGTTGTATAATTGGAGTAACACAAAACTACTATGGACATTTTAAAATAATTTTATTACATGTATATGAACCGATTAAAACTGTATAAAATGGTCTTGATATTGACCATACCGAATAGTGATAATCCGGGAAATCAGATGATCAATCGCGGTTCTGAGAGGCCACACAAACTGCTTAAAATTAGTCAAAAGTGTATTGGCAACAATGCCGATAGAGCGCAGTAAAACCTTTGATGACATATCCGTCAACAACAATACATAATCGAAAACACAATTTATCACAATGGTGGCATATCACTACCACAACGTTTATTTTCAAAATCACAAAAGTGTAGAGGTATAACTCGAGATTAGTCTTTTACTTTAAGTCATGACCACCGTCCACAGGGCATGAATCTGCTGTATTCGGCCATTATATATATATATATGCAATCTACATCCAATGGAAATGTATGGCCATTCTAGTCGCATATGACCGATATATTATGCTCTCTGGATGGTGGTCATTAGCGTTAGACCTATACAACTACCAAGGTAACATGTACAGGATAACACACGTGGATAATGGTACATTACATTTTTTCTCCGTCAGTGTTGGGCCATGTAATATCCATGAAGAGTGTGCTACACTGTAAATAGTAATTGTAAATACATAGCAAAATCTACTGTTGGTTTACAGTAGACTCTACTGTAGAATAGATTTACAATAGATTCTGCTGTAGATTTACAGTAGACTCTACTGTAGATTTACAGTAGATTCTACTGTTTACATGCAATGAACTGTACATATACAGTAGAATCTACTGTACATGTGCACCTACAAAAATTGAAACCAACTTTTTACAGTGTTCTCTATAGTTTACAATCTATTGTTAAGTATCAATCACTTTACAGAAATATAACCAGAACAGCTCCAGTTCGTCGTATGCTAACACATTAATATACAACTAAATCACTACTCTGTACACTTATATGAGATATTTCTAACACAGTTAACACTACATGGCAGAACTTTCTTATAATATTATGATTATGGCACCAATGTGATCATGGGCTGTGAGGGTTATACAGTCTTAAATCATGTAACGTTAATCAAGGTCTCTAAGAAAAGGTCACCGTCCACAGGACATGAATCGGCTGTATACAACTAAAATGGCCATACATTTCCTATTGTGTATATATATATTATGGCCGAAAACAGCTCCACAGAGCATAAATCGTCTATACGTAATTTACATAGGGAATGTATGGCAATTTTATTGATATACAGCCGATTTATGCTCTGTGGACGGTGGCCATAAGTGCTGGAAGCACCATATTCAATGCCCCATTATACACTATGGCTATACACTATGGCTGTATTCAATGAGCTTAAATGGCCTCAAATGAAAAAATAAACACAAATGCCATCTTCATGGATACAGTCTCTGACATATTTCACTCTTGATGGCTGGGGCCATATCGCACTCACCCTGCGGCTTCGTGGGATATGGCCCCATCCCCTACTTAGAGACAGCATCAATGGGCTTTGGCATTTGTCTATGTATGTACTATGCGCAATCTTATTGGTTGTGGTCTTACGAAATAAGAATCGCTCATCTAGTGTCGACCCACTATCCTGGCTCTTTAAATATCTATCCCATGCATGGTTCTAGACTTGCTTTGATCGTGGATTTTCCCCTTCAATATGAAGTAAATTTGAAGTATGTAATCTCCATACCCCAGGCTCTACCACCTCACATGTGACAATTAATTGACAAAAAGTAATGCACTTCGTATGCCTATGTGGAGTAATATAACGGATAGCATCGACCATGAGCTTGGGTTCGTGAGGCTGCATGCTGAAGATGTTTGCCGACAGAAGACTGGTGCTGGAACAACAAATAACATCTTACAGACTGTGAAAGTGTTTATCTTAGCATCGATCCCAAAATGGTACTTCAGTCTGAAATTTTCATGAGAAACCACCAAACTTGCCTGAAGAAGTGTACTAAAAGTACACGAAACGTTGCATTATTATTCCCAATCCCCCAGATTTCGATGTCACTTCTACCCCAATAAAAACCATCAACCCAAGTCAACTCGTCTGGTTTTGTGTGGATAAGCATTTATGTCAAACTATCTTAGGGATTATAATGGCCACCGTCCACAGAGCATAAATCGGCCGTATACGACTAAAATGGCAATATGTTTCCTATGTAAATTGGCGGAATACAGCCGATTTATGCTCTGTGGACGGTGGCTTTAAGCCTTGTTCAAATCTATGTCATCCATGATGCGTTTTATCATGTCTACTGCATTTAGGCTACCAACTAAATACTAATAACGAGTAATTGGCTGGCACTACATTGGTGCATCATGCCGACCTTGACCTTTGACATAGTTCAAGTTATTAACCCGATGGGGTCAGCTTTCCGGTGCTGCATTTGGGCATCATGCCGAAAAAATGGCATGATGGTGGATTTGGATAAAGTAAAAGGTGTCCCATTAACCGGAGTGTTAACCCTTTTTTAAGGGGGGATATCACCTGTAACGGACGTTACTATCATGGTGCGTTAATAGCATATAGTTTTAAGGTGTTGGGTGTGATGAATTTGTACTTTGTTGGGGGGCGGGGCAATTTGACCCCTTTCGAGCGAAAATGCAGCAACCTCTCCCCCTACTCTCGTTCCCACACCCTTCCAAAGGAAGGCTCTGGTAACAGCCAAATGACCTTGAACTTGGGATTTTGCTGGGTCTGGGCACCCCCTGCTGGTAGCCTGGAACCAGTGGACAGGAACCAAAATGTATGATGGTAGTTTTACCATCAGACTTTCTGGTTCCATTTCCAGTTCCCGTTCGCTGGTTCGTAGCTACCAGCAGGGGTTGCCCAGACCCCCAGTGCCCGCACTTCCATCTGAGAACAGACACCATCTGCGTTCAGCCTTTTTAATTTCCACAAATTCTGGCTGTAAAATACCCACTTATAAATTTTTGTGGCCCAAATATGACCCCTTATTCCGCAAAACTGCAAAGGTATATTAGTCTTCCCCCTACATTGGAATTGGGAGATATGTACTTAATGTTGATATAGCATTTTATTATAATATTATATATCTGCTTAGTGGCTAGGGTACTGAGCTTGGTGTAAACAAGGCAAGTCAGTGTACCACCTCCTTTCATGTCATCCATGCACATCTATGTTACTTTGGAACCACAGATCTAAGGCTGAAATCAGACGCCATATTAGTGATTTTCGCAAAGGTTTGATGGAAAAATGACCCCATATTTCTAGATTCCACTGACATGCAAGTTCAGGGAGAATGAGCCCTTTTCTTAGCATATTTCGAACGCACATGGTGTCTGTTCTCAGACGGAAGTGCGGGGACCGGACCCAGACCCAGCAAAATCCCAAGTTCAAGGTCATTTGGCTGTTACCAGAGCCTTCCCTTGGAAGGATTTGGCGACGAGAGTACCTCTCCACCATACATTTGCGTTGTTAAAAAAGCACCTGTCCAAAGGTCCATGCACCATGGATCAGCAAACTATGAGAGTATTCTCACCTTGTGATACTGTTCTGTAGGAGAATTTAAGTCCTTTCTTGGTGATGCTGTCTGTAGACTTAAGGTAGAGGTGCATGGTTCCTGTGCATCCTGTGACGGTAACACCAGTCTCCCCAGGACACACTGTTCTCAATAGACTGCCTCCCAACGAGTCACCTGTCAGCAAAGACAAAGACAACGAATGATCGTTAAAAGTATACATCAGTACTCAATTCACCATAATCAGACCCGTGTGTAGCCTTTGCGCGGTCCTCTAGTTATCAAGTTATTCTGCTTAATAATGCCTTTGAATATTGATTTCATAGCGTGGATAATTAGTCTCTAGCCTCAGATTCTAGCACTTACGCATATTAAATTTGTTTCTCCACATGAAATCAAATATGAAATGGTGATGATATTTAGACACTGTATATGAGGCAATAAGAGGTTGCTGTTGTCCCACTAAGTATCCATTAAACGGCATGCCTGTTTTAAATACATATCCTTCCATTCATTAGATAATATACACCATTGATAAAGTATACATACCATCTCTGATTTCCAGCATGTTCAGACCACTTTGTGTACAGGAATTACTGGTGGTGAGATGAAGATCATGGACCTCCAGTCGTATGACCCCTTGGGCTGCAGAAGCCTGTATGACCCAACACTCCTTAGTGCTGGGGGTGATATAGGTTATTGATACAATAGGGCACATTAAAGAAAAAACAATTTGAAATGAAGTCAAGGGCAACCAAGTAGAGAATTATACATCAAAATATCCTAGACTGACAGTGGAGACTCAAACCCACGACACCCTGTGGCTTTACAGTGAGTGTTGCTGAACAGTATGTAATACTGGAGACCAAATGTCCAACTTCACTTGCCAGCCCAGTATACTGCCATGAATGTTTGCATTTAAGCAAATTCAAGATGCCTTAAAGGAACACGTTCAGCAACTTTAAGTTCAGCAATTCCATGCTTTGTACCAGAAAGGTTATAACAGCATGTAAGTGGCTTTCAGTGGAGTTTACTCGAATCAGATGTGCTTAATGTTAGATTTAATTCACTTGAATACAAAGATTCACACATGGTTAGCATTACCCACCTGTCACGAAATATGCCATCTGCCTTGGTATATGACTCTGATGTGGCCTCTTTACTACTAGTCTCAGCATCCAGGGCCATGCACCTCTCTGGGTAACCGACTACAAGGTAATGAAGAACACACATTAACCCTTTAAGGACGGATGTCGCTAAGAGATAACATTTGTCTTCATGATGCACTGATCTAATGCAGCCCAGCAAGTGCATCCTGCCGAGTGTCTCAACCATGTGTGCTCGGCATGATGCTTGAATGCAGCTTTGATGAGTTACTCGCCAGGGCTGCATTCATGCGTGGATGCATATCCCTTGCCAGTAACCTGCAAGTGCGGCATTCAAGCATCATGCTAGCCCTCTGGGCTTGATACCTGTGGTATCTGATGGATGAATGCTGGCTAAACAGTGCTGTATCCATGCATCATGCCGATAAAGTGCATAATGCATCAAAGCACTTAGTGGCCCTCAAATGGTTATATTCTCTTCGATTTTGAGTTTGAATATTTAATTGAACAACAATCAGGTCATCGTGTATGGCTCTTCGCCACAGCCAATGTAACAAGAATTGCGGTTGTTGCCGCGTAAAAAAATGCCTCAGGCATTTTTATACGCGGCAACAACCGCAATTCTTGCATTGAAGGAACGTAATGTCTACATGGTTGATATATTTGTAGGAGACCCATTCAAGACACCATATAAACAGGGCAGGAGGATGATATAACTGACAGATGTGACACAACAGGGGAAAACGTGCCATTACAGGGATTAAGTGTAATATACAGCCACTAGGTGGCCACTAGTGCAGCAGCACTAATAGAACCATTGAATTCCTTTGATCCATGTTAGGGGGGTAGGTAGGATTATAATCAACCACAGGAGCATGGAAATGGGTGTTGCTAGGCAGAGAAACAATTAGAATAGCTGTTGCTAGGCAACCAGCTGTCTTAGCAACAAACCAATAAAACCATTGAATTCCTCGGGTCTATGTTAGGGGGGGTAGGTACGATTATAATCAACCTCAGGAGCATGGAAATGGGTGTTGCTAGGCAGATAAACAGTTTGAATAGCTGTTGCTAGGCAACCAGCTGTCTTAGCAACAAACTAATAGAACCATTGAATTCCTTGGGTCCATGTTAGTGGGGGTAGATAAGATTATAATCAACCTTAGGAGCATGGAAATGGGTGTTGCTAGGCAGATAAACAATTAGAATAGCTGTTGCTAGGCAACCAGCTGTCTAAGCAACAAACTAATAGAACCATTGAATTCCTTGGATCCATGTTAGGGGGGATAGGTACAATTATAATCAACCTCAGGAGCATGGAAATGGGTGTTGCTAGGCAGATAAACAATTAGAATAGATGTTGCTAGGCAACCAGCTGTCTTAGCAACAAACTAATAGAACCATTGAATTCCTTGGGTCCATGTTAGGGGGGATAGGTACAATTATAATCAACCTCAGGAGCATGGAAATGGGTGTTGCTAGGCAGATAAACAATTAGAATAGATGTTGCTAGGCAACCAGCTGTCTTAGCAACAAACTAATAGAACCATTGAATTCCTTGGGTCCATGTTAGGGGGGATAGGTACAATTATAATCAACCTCAGGAGCATGGAAATGGGTGTTGCTAGGCAGATAAACAATTAGAATAGATGTTGCTAGGCAACCAGCTATCTTAGCAACAAACTAATAGAACCATTGAATTCCTTGGGTCCATGTTAGGGGGGATAGGTATGCTTATGATCAACCTCAGGATCGAAGGTTGATTAATATTAATTTTATCATTATATGCATAAATTTGTGTCGTGACACCTTAAAACAAAATGGCGGCACCCCTTAAAACAAAATGGCGGCACCCGTACCGACTTCCTGTCAAATGAAAACAATATAATGCCTCAACCTGGTGGTTCACAAGCTCACCACCAGGGCCCCTCCGGGGCCTTTCGGCCTTAAAAACAGACAAAACTTAAATACACAAGAAAGGAAAGTTGAAAGTAACATGAAGGTATGCAAGAGAGATACAAGGGCCACATCTAGATTATATGACATCCCACTAAGCTGATTCAGGAAAATCCTCCTTCTGAGTGACATTCTGATGGGAACACACACAGCCTTTCCCAGAAACATTGACTGCTTTATAGAGACATATATGCCGGATCAAAAGCAATGAGATAACATAAAATGTAGTTTGATTATTTATAAGTTGCATGTATGCATAATCTAAAAAGAATATCAATCAAAACAGATTGCTTAAGTGTTGGTTTTCTTGCGATTTTTACATGTATATAGTATAATTATTGAACTATTCCACTCACCAAAGCTGATCGTTAATTTGGTGCATGAACTGATGAGTGGGGGGGGTCAACCTAAGGTAACCCCTGTTAACAAAGGGACTTGGTCTGGCTTTTTAGAATTTGGCTGGTTGAGGGAACAAAGCAATGATAAGCCATACGAGATGGGTTTTATGTCCATGGGTAACCGTAGGGTACAAAGAGAGAAGAAGTAGAATCACTGTAATTCTCAAATGGGAGTCCAGCCCTGATCACTGAGGTAACTCTCCCCACAACTCTAAAGGGACTCCCAATCATTAGGGAGTCTTAGAATAGGAGTCATTATAGAGTTATTTTAGAGTCCTGCTGATGTTAAGCAGTCACGTTAGAGTCCTGGGGAGAGTTACCTCAGTGATCAAGTCGGGAGTCACAGTGATTCTACTTCTTTTTTGGGTGTAGATTCACCACTGTTGGACGCTCGCTGGCAACGTGACCTCACATCTCTGAGCTATGGGTTTTTAGATATTGTACACTGAGCTATCATCAGGGTGGATTTAGAGAGGGACATTGACATGTTATATCTAGCCAATAAATTGTACATTATGTGTGTTCTGATAAGAAATATTCTACTCTAAAGTTGGGAAATTAAATGTCTCAATTTCACTTCAAGTCGGACATTTTAGGTTTCTGTTGTTTTTCCCTAGAAATAGTGACTGCATTTTCTTACTAGTATGGCACACATGACATAATGTATCCTACAAAGGTATAAAGCTTATCTACATCGGAAATAGGTTTATAGCATCACTGAACATACCCAATATAGAAAATCGACACAATTCCCTTTCATATTGAGATTACTTGATATACTGTAACCAATATAATTTGATAATATACTTTGAGTTATATGGACTACATAATATTTAATGGAATAGTTATAGATTTGCTGTCTCTATGTTTGCAGCAAAGAGAAAGTGTACACATACATGTGAGTAGCTGCATACGTGTTATGAGCCTTGGACAATTACCCCATCCTTGGCGTATAACACTTAAACAGCGACTCACTTGTACCATATCTACTACAAAATAACTACAGTCTTACCTTCACGTTCATCATACACTAGTTGTACTGAGTATTGTCTGCAGGGGGAGTTGGTCCTCTCAGTCATGGTATAGTGTTCAGTGAAGTGTTCGACACCAGTAGTAAGGTTGGCGTACAGGCTTCTTGATCCGGGCCGACATTCATCCTGCTCTGTGTAGGGAATGGGATTCTTCTTTCTGGATAATTGGGAGATAAAAACGTATTAATACATTATACCTCGGTCATCATACCGCAACTAGTGTGGTCTGAGGATAATCTTATTTTCACTGTCATTTATAAGTGTTTATTAATGGAAGCCAGAATCGAACACAAGTGTTCGTTTCTGGCTTGAGCTCTAAATAAATTGTTTAGATTCTAGTGAGTATTTGAAAATGAAGGCATCCACAGTGGTAGGGCATAACAGATAACTTAGGGCAATATTGTGCCAGTTGCAAGGCATGGAATCCCTAGGGTCTGTATACTGGGGGTAGGTATGGTCAAATACCCTCTATTATCACCTATTGTGCCGGTGGCTAGGCATGGAATGTTTGGAATTGCTGTTTCTAGGCAACAAAGTGGTCCTAGAAAACTTTGGGACATAACTTTCGCCGTTTTTTTTTAATGTGATGGGCACCGTTCATTTTACGTAGAATCACTGTTCATTTTACATAGAATCACCGTTCATTTTATGTTGAATTACCATTAATTTTATGTAGAATCACCTTAATAGATTCAGAGTATTCACACATATACAGAGATTCAGCGTTATTGTCAGTGCTATTACAGACTTTTGGAATATTTGATAAGCCTCACAGAGAGTCTGATTATGGTGACTTTAGTTACTTTTGATCCTCTTTATCCGGTTTACTCTATAGGATTGATATAAGGCAGAGTTTCCAGAGGTGGGGATATATGCATAGTATGTTACCACAAAATAGGTGTATAGATCCATACAGCCACTTTCTTATGGATATCATCATGGTATTTTGTCAAAACCTATCACAAGATTGAATTGTTAAATTGTCAAACATATAGATTAATTGAAAATTGCCATTTTTTCAACATGTATACTCCACTTCAAGGGCTCACCCTCTCCAGAAAAATCTTCTTACAAACCAGGCCACCTATCTATGGCAGGGTCCACTATATATGTGGCTTCCTCTGGGATTTGACATTAGAAGATGAATAATTTATTTATGTTGAATCATTGTAATCCAAACCAGGTTAGCATTTAACAAGGATCCACTGTGAAATGGCTGATATTTACGATGCTTCATTGTATTCCAAATAATGGTGAATCAGCGTTAAATTTTACAGAGTGAAACTGTAAAAAGTACATCTATCTTTTACAGTGTAATCCCCAGGGTCTGTATGGGGGGGGGGGGGTATGATCAAATACCTTCTTTTCCTAATTATTGTGTCCCTTTAGGGCAGTTGTACTTTTGGGTAATTGACAGGCGTGACCCCAGGTCATAATTATGCTGACCTGGGATCACTACTGTCAATCATCTCGAGATTTTGATGAAATTTCATCACAGCAAAGATTTCAATAGGTGCCCTACACAGGTGTTCGAGTATTCAGCATAAATGTAAAGTAACATATATAGGCAGAAATATATATCTCTTAGCGTTGTACTAAAGAGGAGATGCAATTTTAAAGACAGGAGGTGTATAAAATTAGTAAAAATCAGATTTGCATGATATCAATTAGGAGCATTTCTTTAAATCGACAGGGGACACGACAAGTGGTGGAAGTGAGGACCTATGTCTAATATTTTAGCAGCCCCTGATCGATATCTGATAAATAGGTATTGTCCCTTGTCCATTATTAAAAGTGTATTGCCCCTTTTTACCAACCGTCAGCATTGCCCTGTCCCTAAAGGGTTAAACAGAGTGAGGCACCCTGGTTACACGATCCAAAAAAACCCACGAAACAATCTTTCTTTGAAATAACCGTAATAATTGTACTTGCAAATATTTGAGGCCTATGACTGCGCCCTTTGGTGCCACTTTCTGTGAGACGTAGTCTATCCTGGCGTAGAATGGTCCGGGTTCAGAGACCAGGTATATCTGGCTGATGTAGGTGAGGTTGTACAGGGAGGTGAGGGTTCCTCCAGCAGGTACAAACACGGCAAACTGCACCTGGAGGAAGCATGGATTGAGTGATTATTCATTTTAGGCAAAAACAAAAGGTTTCAGGTTACCCGACCCTATACCTACCAAAACAAGGCAAACCCTAGAATCGTTTATTGAATTTTGAAAAAAAATCATTTTTTGGCTACTATTAGTGGTAATATATTAGTATTAAAATAAGAGTTGAGTTGAGGCTCCAAGAGTCAAGGAGATGGTCAGTGAGTCGCCACTGGAATTCGTGATTCGTCAATTTTGTGGATATGTGTGGTACTTTTTAAGCTAAAGTGAAAACAAATCAAAATCCGATCTACCTTACCTAGATTTTTAGACCATGTCACCTGAAGCACACCTTTTATTGATGTACTGCTGGCGAGTAGCCTTACCAGGGCTGTATTCATACCGATAAAGGGCATAATGCACCAAAGCACTTTGTGGCCCTCAATCTTCGGGCTCTGCTGATGATACACCATAATAACCTCGTCTGCTAAATAGTGTTTATGTAGGACGAGTATAGTTCTGTGTAATGAACACATTTGGGAATATACAGGAACTTTTTAGTATGGTAATGTATCAACTTACCCTAGTCAGGGGTTTTGTAAAGTAGGCTTTCCATCCTATGATGCGGGATTTTGAAGGTAGTGTCATTGAGGGGTCGAGGACAATAATCTCAGTTTCCCTTGTTTCCTCATTCGGCCTCTCCACAGGTGGACTGCCCAATAGCATGGGATTCACGACAACTGAATAATGGGAGTATGTATACATAAAAGCAAGTTTTGAGAAAAGTATTTTATTTATTTGGGTAAATAATGAAAATATAAAATGACTTCTGAAATTTGGTAAAACGAATTTGAAATATGCTCATGGCTTTGATACTGCCCCTCTCCATCACCTGTAGTGGTAATTATGCATTTATGTCTTACATGCAGTGTCATAACTGATTATATTGACTTTGTAAGCGATAATCCGAAAACTTTAATCAAAACCATTTAAAATATAGTTTAATAACAGTGTAAACATTCTCGTCTGATTATTGAGACAAATAAATGCGTAAAATATTCATAGGTGTACGTCTGTAATTTTTCTTTTGTGTGTTCTATTCATTTATTCTCATTTGACTACACCTAATCCTGCCATCCACAAAAGAAAGGTCCGCTTACCATAGTCTACCAGCTTGAACTCTGGCTCTATAAGGTACTCCCTACACATGTCATTCACCTGGGCCGCCATGAACATGTGTGTCTCCCCCACGATAGCTTCCACCTGTCTATTCAGCCTCCACACCCTAGTCCTGGGGTCTGTACAGGCACCCAACTTCCTCCTATAAGGTATAGGGTTCTGAGTTTTGAAATAAATGCCTATAACATCCCCATGGTTGGCGAGTATAGAGGTTGGGAAGCTCACTCTGCCAGTCATGTCGCTGCGGAGAAGCATGGTTTCCTTTTGGAGAGTGAAGTAACCAGATGGGAGGTCGTCTTGTGCAGAGTATTGTTTCCTCCACAGCTGGATTTTGACTTCAGTGTTGAGGTAATCCCACCTGGAGATAAGGAAGACGTGTTTGAGAGGTTGACAAGTAATAGTGTCTTAATCAACACCTGCTTAAATACTGTAAGTGACTTCGTTTACCATAATTAGGAAGAGAGGAATGTATGTGTGAAAATCTAGGGTAAACTCTGACTTATGTTGTTTTAGCTATATCTGGCCCTTTTCAGGCTTATAGCCCTACAGAATAACCAGTTTTGCACCAATTTTTTCAAAAATTTGGTATATGTGAGAAAACATCCTAACAATTCGGGAATTCTTTTTTATTGTGTATTGGCCCAATATTTTCCGTTTTCTGGCCCTCCAAAGGCCCAAAAACCCCTAAAAACGTCAAAACCCCTTAAAATAACATGTTTTACATGTCTCCCATGTCTACTGGGACAGTAACGGCCTATCCCTAATATCATTTTTATTAGCCCTATGGTATGGTCAATTGATTCAAGTGGATTTCACTAGATATGTACTGTATTTATTTCACCAGAGCCTTTTAAGTGTGTTTTGTCAGCACAATTTTCAACGGTCCTTTCATCTTGATACCCCTATATAATAAAAAAAGAAGATACCCAGTGTATCCATTGTACCCCAGATGGTAAGGTAACTATTTCGTCTTATGCTGGAGAAA
Source organism: Harmothoe impar (assembly GCA_947462335.1). NCBI lineage: Eukaryota > Metazoa > Annelida > Polychaeta > Phyllodocida > Polynoidae > Harmothoe > Harmothoe impar. Next base: position 20,141,356 of record OX381714.1, read on the forward strand.
AATAGATCTGAGCAAAATCCAATAATCTAGCCTCCAGGAGGGGTATACATATTTTCCGTCTCGGAATCACCTGGTGATTCCGAGACGGAAATTCCTGAAATGTGATACATATTAGAAGGGATAGCATGCATATGTAGACTATATGATTGCCTTTGTTACTGTTTAACCTGATAGAAGACATGTTAACCTTATGCCATACAGGTATTAGAGTGCTACTATGATGATATTATTTTTGTATCTGGTCGCATAATATCAGGAAAGTTAGAAAAATAAAGGAAATTTATTTTATAAGACATGGTGCATATGGGCAAATGGTGCCAAATCATGGTAAATACACCCAGGACCCAGCCTTCACATGTTATGTACATGTAGAGATAGGTTGGGTGGAGTTTGGTTGTGATGGGAGAACTGTATGTCCTGCAGCTTGATATGGGTGATTCCGAGACGGAAATTCAGAATCTGGGTTTATATAAGAAGGTGCGCATAGTTAAAAGGTAGCAAATGTTGTAAAATATACCCAGGACTCAGCCCACACATGTTTAGTACATGTAGAGATAGTTTAAAGAGGTTGTGTGGAGTTTGCTAGTGATGGGAGACCTTTATGTATAATTTAATGGGTGAATCATATGGGTGATTCCGAGACGCAAAATCAGTGATCAGGCCATACTTTAGGCCAGTACTGTGCATAGTAGGTACAACCAACGGTCTTAATGCTCCACATATATTGAAGTATATATGATGAGGATATGGTAGATTGATTTTGAGGACTAATTGAACCATTTTGAGGAAAATAGTGTAAAGTTGAGAGTATGTGACTAAAATTGTCGTAATTTTGGCTAATATTCAAAATTGATCGGCTACAACTCAAGATTTTTTTTTTTGAGGATATCAATTTTTTGTATGCTTTTAGATTCATGTTGTACCATGTTGTAAACAAAATTAGGAGTTGCTATGATGTATTTAACACCAAAAAATCAATATCCATGTATTTTCGGTCTCGGAATCACCCTAAATTATGACGATCAGCTTTGTGAGGCAATAAAAACTGAACCGCTAGGGCTAGAGATGTATCAAAAAGTGTTCCAAGGAGCCAAGATATATACCTTTCAATATAATCAACTTGTTTAGACATATAAAGAACTTTCTAGTTTGACCCTCCTTTGCCCCAAAACTGCATAACTCAGGAGTTTGTGCCAAGTACGTCGAATTTTTAAATTAATATTTTTTTACTTTGGCCCAGAATTGTCTTGCAAAATTCGATAAAAATGTCCAGGGTTCGTACTGTATATCTAGTTAGGGTCGGGTTTTTCTGTTTGGTCTATAGCTTATAAGTAAGTAAATAGGATAACCTTGGGAAGCTAGTGCTAGTGGTCTTGGTGAAGTAAGTGAGTCTGAACAATTGTGAAAAGAACGGTTTATACGGACTTATTATCAAACTAACTCTTATTACTCGAACTCCTTTACTTTCAATTCACATTTTTTTAAACTAAAGTGCGTCCAGTTCTGTGTAGAGAAGTCGTTTATTGTTACGACCTGCTATGATTAGACTGAGAAAAAGCTGCTATTAATTGTATGTGATAGCCAGGCACCGTCATTGTTAGGTGTAGACGCCTTGTGTGTAAGGGCAGAACTACACAAATGTAGTTCCTGGTTCTACTATGCATTACCTTGATGGCGCGCATGTATAGTAACTGAGTTTTGTCAGATAAGCTCATTCCTTGACTATTCAGTGCACATCTATTAATGGCCACCGTCCACAGAGCATAAATCGACCGCATATCAAGAAAATTGCCATACATTCCCTATGTAAATTGTGTATATAGAATGGCCATATACGGCCGATTTATGCTCTGTGGACGGGGACCCACACATTTACAGTCACACATGGTCTGACTCAACGTCACTGAGTTGGAAGCAAATGTTTGTACCCTTAATTGGTGCGAATATTTTAGAATTAAGGGATTATATAGAAAGTTGTAGTTCTCTTACATGACATTCCATTTTGTGATCTGCAGATGTGCACTTTGCACCTGTGGAAAGTAAATAGAAGACAATTCAATACAACAAGAAAATAACATTCCATTGAAGCTTAAACTTTGAAATCTGTATAGTTTAAAAAAAATAAAATCCTTTTGATATACCGCTATTACAAAGCTAAACACATCATTATAATTTTCTTTCGTTCCATTTCAATGCACTTTGTAGTCATGATGGGACATCTTCTGTATACATTACGCTTGCTCAATAACAGGAGTAGTAATTAGTAGTCACATAGGACATTGAAGCACTATGTTGTCATTAAAGGGTTAAGAATGACATAGAAGGTAGTTATCCTTACATGTTGGCCTGGGTTGATGAGGATGGCCTGGTTGACAAGGTTCACGTCATCATGGTACAGGGGGCCGGGATCACCCAGGCTGTTACCCAGCCTCTCCAGTGCCTCCTGGGCTGCACCTGTGTAAAGGGTATTCTAAATAAGTTGATTGGAAAAAAAACTTGTCACATCCTTGGAAATTACTCAATAACATTCAGAGAGGTTTTCAGCACATCTCAACCGCGTTTCTATACGTATATCCCATAAACATATTAACCCATTAGGTTTATCCTCACGCAAAACCAATCTGCGGTCAGCAGGTCAGAGGAGACGTCGCCTCGTAACTTATCTGTCAATTTGTACGCCAATCCGGCCGTGCCCAAGCCAATGGGTCAAAAATGCCCCCCATGGAATTGACATTAAAATATGCTATTTCATGTAAACCACTCAATTCAAATATTTGAATGAAGACATTAACATGAAATTCTGAAAGTAACAAACATATTGGCCTGCTGAAGTTGATTTTTCAAGGAACTATTTTCGGAGAGGGATACAAGCAGTGTCTGATGCCGATAGGAAACTAGGTAAGAAGTACCCCTGTCTGTCCTTCTTCCACAGAAGAATCACCGTTTTGTCCCTCCTGTAACAGAACATTTCCCTCGCGTCTACACACCGAGAAAAGAAGTAGAATCACTGTGACTCCCGACTTGATCACTGGGATAACTCTACCCAGGACTCTAAAGTGACTCCCTAACAGTAGCAGGACTCTATAAAAACTCTGTAATGACTCCTATTCTGAGACTCCCTCATGATTGGGAGTCACCTAAGAGTCGTGGGGAGAGCTACCTCAGCTATCGGGGCTGGACTCCCATTTGAGAGTGATTCTACTTCTTCTCTCTGTGCAGGTAGTGTCGGCCAGAGATGAGTAGGGGTGTCTCTGCCAAGGGTAGGGTGGCCGGAGGATTTAAAAAAATGGATTAGACACATGTGTATCATGTATGTCTAGAACGGCTCAATATTCGCATTTAACAAATTACCATTGTTATGTTGATACAGTTACTAAGTAACTCACTGTAGCTGATTACATATACCTCACCCCTCCAACCATTCTGACAGATCTGAAGGCAGGTACATAATACATACATAGGTCAAAGGCCTCCCACATGGCCCAGGCCTGCCGCAGTGTCTAAAGTATGCACTAATTGCTATCCTTGAGTCTCTCTATAGCCCTATGGCAGAGAGGCCCTCTAGTGTTATAATATGAAGTTAATGCTTGAGATTGGGGACTCAGACCCCCATATGACCCCCAGGAGCTGGCTGACGCTAGGGCCTATCATTTCCATTCAAAATGTATCATATTTAGTTAATTAAGATCTGTATGTGGTAATTTGCCAAAAATTGCCAATTCACAATTTCTTTACAAATCTTAAGCTACAAATACATTATTTTAAGTGCTTTATCTACCATACAAATAATTTTACCTGCACAGAATAAAGCCTACTGGTGTGTACCTGCATTCAATACCATTATAACAAAAAAAGAATTGCATTGATATATGAATTTGCCTTCGTGCAGTGTGAATTCTCCCAACTGACAGTTGGGAGAATCACTCACTAATAGAGCTCAGAACAGGCTCGAAATGTGAAGGTCTGTCAACATTTCCCCTTGATTACATTATGTAATACAATTTATTGTGTTTATTTCAGCTCAAATGAGATTGGCCCATTCAATATCTCAATATACCAATTTACTGTATGTCTCTATCTACTCCCTAGCCGAAATGACAAGCCATTATAAGAGGGTCATTTAACATAGGATCAGATACGCATTGAACGATCATTCAGACCCTTCAGCCACCCTATCAAGGGAGCTAGACACAAATTCTCATGACTAATTAACATATTACTTTGACTATTCACCCATAACATAAACTTACATTGGCTTAAACAACTGGAAATGTACAATTTATATACAGTGTGTTACAAATTACTCATTGTCGCTATTGTTTGGATCTCTTTTTCTGTTTTTCGAGCTGGGTAGTTACAAAATACTCCTCCTTGTTCTCTTGCTGCCCGGGGCCACCTCAGGACAGGTACAATGACTAACTTTAGGTGTTTGACCAAGGACAATAAAGAACACAGCCACAATTTATTTTGTCATATCAAGAATAAAAGATGGCGGACAAACGACTTGTTTGAGGAAAGGGACATGTCTTAAAGTTTGTCGGCCACGTAGGCGTATCCATCTAACTTTCTTGCAACCACTGAGAAAAACATTTCTGTCTGTCAAGCTACAGTTGTAAGAGTTGAGTTTGAGTTTGAGAAATTTTTATTGGCATAAGTTACTCTACAAGTAAAGTCTTTCAAACAGATGCCAACAGCCGGCTGGGATATCCAATATATGAAGCTTCACAGTTCAGTATACAGTCCAAGATATACAAGCAGACATAACAATACAATACAATATACAATGGGTGGTCAAGCGAATGGCAGACGGTCAGGTAATTGGTGATCATACGTAGGACGCACTAAGAGCAGACTAGGTACAGAGTCAGGGTCCGTTTTTGGTGCATGTTGACTATACAGCATTATAGTATATTACATTATGTTACATATCACATATTACATAATACCCAATACATAATACAACGGGCTTCACACGCACATAGTACATGTTGCCTGGTACTCCGTGCCACATCATTCAAGGTAATGCCACTTAGTCAATTTAGCAAAGTATGTACGATTTGACCTTATAATACATTCATTCAAGAATACTCAAGACAATCTTACATACATACATGATCGTTATTCATGCAAAAAATAGTTATAGACCACGTGTATCAACTACATTCATCTCATCCTTTTATCTTAGCGACAAATTGGGAGTAGTTATCCATATGCTGTATATCGCTCGTCAATCTGTTCCAGGCCAAGAAACCCCTGTACTTTGGGCTTTTTCTATACTGAGAGTTCTTAGGCCTCTGTACCTTTAGGCGGATTTTATCATTTCCCCTCAGCACCCTTGTGGGAACTACAACATTGTCTACCTTCCGTGTTATTTTATACATTCGACATAGAAGGTTCTCAATGCGCCTTTCTTTCAATGACCCAATTTTGCACTCTTTCCTCAGTGCTATTCTAGATATAGACCTGGGGTCCCGAATCTTGAGGCAGGCTCTGAGACAGTGGTTCTGGATGGTCTCTATCTCCTCCACCAGTGTCTCAGGGCCCCCGTCCAAGACCACATCGCCATACTCCAGCACCGGCAGAATCATTGTCTTATACAGGAGTAGTGATAGGTCTCTGTCCATGTATTTGCATAGGTTTCTTAGGCTATATAGTTTAAGGTTACCTGACATTATAGTTCTATTACATTGTGCCTTGAAACCCATCACAGAGTCGATCAATACTCCTAGGTAATTAAAACTAGGTACAACACCGAGTTCCATACCATTCAAGTAGATCGAAAACTGTGTAAAATCTGTTACACAGCGCTCTCCGTGGCACCATAGGACCTTAGTCTTTTCTGTGTTCACAGTCAGTTTGTAAGCAATGCACCACTCGCTAATTCTATCTAGGTCAAGCTGAAGTAACTGGCTTGCTAGCAGGGGGTCGCGGTTGCTGACCAAAATCGCCAAATCGTCAGCATACATGTAATGGCGTCCGTGCTGGAGAGTTTTAGTAACCGAGTTTATGTATATTATAAACAGCAGCGGGCCCAATACGGACCCCTGTGGGACGCCACAACTGATTGACCGCCTGCTAGACTTGAGACTCTTCACCCCGGTCACCTGCGTTCGGTCACCAAGGTAGCTCTTGAACCACTTAAGAGTCTCGTCACTACAGCCCATCTTTCTGAGTTCACACAGCAGTAGTAGGTGATTTACGGTGTCGAACGCCTTCCTCAGATCGAGGAAGACGATCGACACCACCTCACCCCTATTTCTGGATTCATATATATCTTGGACAACTCCATATACAGCATCAATAGTTGACCTCCCGGGCATGAAGCCAAACTGCCTTGAATCAATAATATCGTACGTGAGCAGATAGTGCATTAGTTGCTGGTGAATAAATTTCTCAATTAATTTTGAATACACTACAAGTTGGCTTACTGGACGCCAATTCGTCACCTTGCTCAGGTCTCCCCCTTTGGGTAGAGGTACGATGCAGGCCTGCTTCATACACACACAAGGAGCTACGTTTCCCCATGTTGCTCACGCATATATTGTGACGCCCACCTTCCCCAAGAAGGCGAATAAAAGTAAAACATACACTTTAAGATAAAAGTTATTGTCTCACTTTTACCTTCTGGTCACTGAGCATACTTATTAATCATGCTATGCTGGAGGTGTCAACAAGTTATTTCAACGTCACCTCACCCATTGTACTAGAATGGCAGAAATATTTTCATTTCATTTTGCATGTTTTTATTTCATTTTCATGAAATCGTGTTTTTCATTGGCTGGGGCAGTATGGAAGGCCCCCTTCGTGTCCCCACCCCCTATAGCAAGTTGTTAGTTCTAGTGGCAGCTGCCACATACTCATACTGGCCTGCCCGTGTATAATATATGGTTACTCTCGTCCCCCGATCCTTCAGAAGGAAGGCTCTACTAACAATCACTATGACATTGAACTTATATTTAAATGGGCTCAGGCAACCCCTGCTGGTAGCTCTGAAGCAGTGAACAGGAACCAGAATGTATGATGCGAGTGCTCCCATCATACTTCTGGTTCCAGTTCTGGTTCCTGTCATGCCCAACGGTTCCATTGCTTACCACAGGGATTGCCTAAACCAAGCAGAAATTCTAGTTCAATGTTATAGTAGTGTTTGCAAGCGCCATTGTGTGCCAGAATAGCGCTTGGGACAAGTGTAAGTATATGCCATGGTATGCAGCAAACCTTCCACTAGTCTCAGAGTCGTCCAACCGTTACACCAGGGTTGTTACGGCTATTTCACACCACCGGGAGGAGAAGAAAGTCCCCCATACATTTAGATACTTACCAAATAATCCTCTTATAACATTTCTATACATGAAAGTGCTTATATCATTGTCCAGGGCGTCACATATTAGCCTACATTTTGCAGACCTAGTAAAGTGGTGTGTTAGAAACCATTTACCCCTCATTTCATGTGACCGAGCTACCAGACAACTAGACTCAGTATCATTCAGAGTGTTGGCAATAGACACATAATGTGTATACATGGTTGTATAATGGTGTGGGCGGTGAAGGCTATACAGAGTATATCATAGTTGATCATAGTAAAACAACCGATTCTATCTCAATTTTAGAAATTCCATTTTAGACTCATGAATATGACTATTCCAAGTGTATACTGTTTGTGTTCAATAATTAAACTACTTCTGTCAAGCTAGTTAGCTTTAATCTCTCCGAATCCCTGAATTGGAATTGAAAGTCAGGTCTATGTTGTGATAATCCAGTCAACAACAGAGTAACGCCCCAATGCTTATGGCTTTATACCAGCGCCCTATGAGTCATTATACAGACTAGTTTATTACCTGCCCCACCCTCCAACATAAAGACATTGAACCTAGAGTCTCCAGGTGCGACTCAGTGTCACGTGAAGATCTAGGTCCGGGTTGCTGTACACCACAGGTTGTGACTGAACAGCACGCAAAGCTCGACTTAGTGTAGGTGTCTGTCCCGGATGGGGGGAGGGTACTCACTCTATGACGGTACCCACCAACTGCCAAACTACCACCCACCAAAAAACAGGAGGTGCAGAACCACCACCCTTATAAATGTAGTGGACAGCCCCTTGATTCCTAATGGATAAGCCACTGCCCCTATATTTCAGGAACCCCTATAGAACTACCTTTACATCCTGATTCAAATAGTACAGTAGACATGGACAATTATTTGTTACTTTACATTTTAGCCTAAACCCCTTACTGAGACCAAAATACTGCCCCTCTTCTCTAGAGTTACTGCCTCCCATATTTGAGGGGGCTGGGAGTCACCGGCCACTAATTTTGAGACCCACCGTCACCAATTCTGGGGGTCATTTGGCAGTGGGTATCCATTTTAGAGCTGGATACCTGCCCCCTGGGGGCTGTATGGAACCAAAACTTATACATAAGAGGGTACGACTGCCATCATCCATCAGCGTTAGTTGGCTTCACTGCCCTGTGTGCTTGGACATATGGCATCAAGATGATGGGGGGGGGGGGGCTTAGGAGTTTATATACATTGCAAACTAGACAGTGCTATAGTATGTATGTCCAAGCACATGCACGGACAGTTGGGTCATCTAATGTTGAAAGATGATAGCTGACTTCCACTGCCACACTTTATATTTAACACAGGCACACTAAGTAGCCAGGCTGATCAGTTAAAGCCTGTGCAGTATACACAGATGGCCTTTTGTCTGCCAGAAATGGAGCTCAACGGGTAGTAGACCTAGGTGCACATAATGTGGGGCAATTACTAGAGCGTATTTTAACCTTGAATCCAATATGTCATAATAACTCGAAATTGGACAAAATATTCGTTATTGCAGGGATACACTTACACATCATCATGTATCATATATGCAGTTGCAGAATAGGCTATTGAGTGGAGATCATAATGAAAAATGATGGGTGGTTGGGGGGGGGGGGGGGTCATCTCTCCTATAGAAAGGTGAACACTGTTCTGACACTGATGCAACACTATATTGTGATGTGTATAGAGGGGGTGAAATAAAGCTGGAAAGGCATTGGTCTACATAGCATCTTTTATTCCATATCTCTATAATTTATATTGAACGTCCACATATGGCGTAGAGCGAGGGTAAGGTTCAGTGAAGGGTATACATTTCTATAGATCTAAGAAAACCTCCAAATGTAGTCACAATGCATGATACAAGGAGTTGGGATGTCTGCAGAAGGGTCTGCCAAAACGATTGACATTACGTGACACCACATCCCTATAACCATGGCGGTGCGTAGTTAGTTAGAATGAAAGGATTACGTTTTGTGATCAACATTCCTCTAGGGGGTGGGGAGGTACCTGGATCTACTGAGGCCATACCTATCCCTTTAAGGGCCGCATGGTGCTGGTTTGACGCATCATGCCCTGTGGTATCATGATGCAGTCATGCAGCCCTACTCACAAGTCAAGGATTGATGTGTGATGCTGAACCTTTAGGGGACAGGAGTGTATCAACCCTACAGGGTTGGCATGGTGCATGAATGAAGCATTGGCGAATTCCTCGCCAGGGCTGCATTCATGCATCATGACGATAGAGCACATAGTGCAGGTAGATATAAGTGGGTATTTGGTGGGGGTGTTGGTGGGGATCGGGGGACTGGGTCTATATATCTGTGGTTGGCAGTTGCTATATAGACATGAAAGGTGGAAATATCAGCTTTACCCAATTAAGTTGTCATATCTGAACAGGCTGGGTCGTATAAGATGCAATGATTACCTCTGACAACAACGATGGCATTGTTTTGTGTTAAAAGAGCATCTGCCCTTGAAGGGTTTTAAAGTGAGAAGATCCTGTTTAGACACCAAAGTAAATCATAAACGGCTGCATGCGGTCATGGAATTTAATACGGGCTACGCCCTTCACTACTATAAGTTAAGTTACAATGTCTATATTACGCAATACACAGGTGTCAAGGAACCAGGCGGCTGCATACATAAATTGAGACAAGGTAATGAATAGATAAAGGATCAAATTGGTTAATATGTCGTTCCTGTCAATCCATGGTCCTATCTCAATACGAAGGAGAAAATCAACTCTTTGATCTTCATACCAAAAAGTAAAGAAGACTATTATTCGCTCATTGAATTATACGTGATACCTGTGTTTACAACACAGATTGACCTGGTACCACGTCACGGATTGTGGTAAAGGATAAAAACAAGGAATAGTATTGTACCTAGCTGTTATCTGATTGGCTGCTATGGGAATATATCAGTGTGGAAATAGGCCATATATATATGGCCTATTTCCACACTTGTCTGAACGCGCTATTTTTGACTTGATGTGTTGCCATGCACCATGAGAGCCTATAGATGTCACTGAACTCACCGATATAGCCTTTGATACAAAGCGGGACCTTTTTGTATAGATGTTGAGCATAGGTGAGAATGAGCTTTTCTATGCTGGGGTAGCTGTAATACCTTTGGAACCAAAACTAGATTTGAAATGATAAATTGTCCTGACTTTTATTTCACTATTACGTATATTAATATTTTTTTCAAATCATATAAATATGTGCCCTCGACTCTTTAACAATGCAATACAAAATAATCTAGGCTTTCATTTCATTTTGAAGAATGCCCCACATGGTCCTGCTGTGCAAAGTTCTATTACTGAACACACACAACATATGTACCAAAATAATAATTTTAAAATATTTAGAAAAAAAAACCACATTCAGAACCCTACCGACTTACCTAAAGCAGGAAGTATTAATAAACATAGCAGTAGTATCTGTGGAAGTACACACATCCTCTCCATGCTGTTAATGACCTGGGTAAATTATATGACTTTTTTCCCACTAATCGCTCAAGGCCTGATCTAATCCCTCAGATGAGCATCCAACAGATCAGCTGTTTGATAGTTTCTAACGGTCCTCTTTGTGTGAGGTGGGGGCCTCTGGGCTGTAGTCTGGACTCTATAGCCGGCGTATTCCAGAACGTCCTCCTCAGGTCACCAGGTATACACACAATGTGATGGGGTCCTGGCTGGCTTTCTGGCTGTGGGTCTCCTATGTACATATATGTATAATGGAAGCCCTTGCTATGGTGTTGGAAACTGGTGCTCAAAACTCAAAAACTCAAAACTATGTGCGATGAAGCAGAGATGTGGACTAACACTTGGTGTGGTGATGTAGCACGTTGTGTGGATCCATCAGCAACTGGGTGTACATGTGTATCAGTCTGTGTCTGTGTGGGGATGTGTTCATATGTCCAGAGTGCCTCTACTGCACTCTCCTACAACTGTCTTGTAGCAATGAGAGCAGCCTCTGATGGAGGTGCCTTCTGCAATTATAGTGTGTCTCCTATCCGTTCTAATCTGCAGTCTCTGCAGAGATTTACAGTCTCTGACGTATTTCACTCGTGGGGGCTGGGGCGCATCCCACTCAGCCTGCAGCTTCCTGGGATCCTGCCCCAGCCCCTACTCATAAAATACGAAAGAGACGTTATCAATAGGTGTTAACGCATGTCTATCTATTCTAATTTCTTTTCACATTTCATAGGTTGAATATTTATGATTCAGATTGGCACAGCCAATATCAATCCTGAACCTTCATATATCAAGGCCCTAGCATCGGCCTTTGGTATGCAATATAAGTATGCAGATGTCGACCAAATGTTATTCACGCAAACCTAAGGTACATTTTCCATTAGCCGATTTGTAAGTCCTAACAGTCGGTGGGCCCACACCCACTACAACCACCAGATGATGCTGTCGGCAGGTCTATCGGTGGACAAAGCTCGATACCACATATTTCTGGTTGGTCCCAAGTATGGCATCAGCAGTAAGAAATCAGCAGGGAAAATATAGCCAGATACGACTTACATGTTGGTATCCCTGTCGATTACAACCTACAGACATCCAAATCGGCTAGTGGAAAATGGGGCCAATTGACAGTGGAGCTACCTTTGCCTAAAATATGGGACAGGGTCTAAACACGCTCATGCAATGAAAGCAGCATCTACCGGGAGAGTGGCTGCAGTGTTATGGTATGAGAACCCCCCTCCCTGCCCCTGTCCCTTCTTCCTCCATGGTCCAGTTGGTATCTGAGTCAAAGACCGTGACTGGTCTGCGTCAGGTGTATGTGTCAGGCCTGGGGAGGATCACAACAAACCGACTGGCGTAATTCCAGGGGCCTGGGGGTCTACACAGGAGGGTATGGCTTATCTGTGTTAACCTTAGAGGGTAATTAACATGCCTGGGGATACCCTGGAAATGGGTGGGGTGGGGTTGGGATTGAGGTATGTATGTGGCTTAGTGGATTATCTAACGGGGTATTTATCAAGGGTCGATCTATGTGCTATATTAATGTTATAATCAGTGGTTATTGTACTATTTTTAAACCATTATAACAAAAAAGGGATTGGGTGTTTCCCTTTGTATGCAGGGCGTTGCCATCTAGAGAAAGACATGATAAGGTAAAAGTAAACTTAAAGTCTACACAGAAACCAGTTTTAAGGAGGAAGTTCTGAGTCATTGGACTGTGACATGAAGTGAAGTAAGTAAACCCTGTCGGTCAGTCAGATGCCCTAGTTTATAAACATTGATGTCGTGTAGTGGATCTGTCCGTCTATATCAATAGTTTGATATTGAACAAACGATATCAAATATAGATTGGAAAATACAATATTTTCCATTCATATTATATCATATTCCTCTAGAACTACCGGGTAAATTTCAGCCATAGTTATATCTAGATCATGCTCGCACGACAGTAAACTGTTTACGGACATCTTCCCCAAGATATTTGAACATTATTATTCTGTACACACTCAGAAAAGTCCCGGACTTTTCTGAGGGTGTATACGTGAACACTATCGTGATGGTTTACATATAAATATGCCCCTCTAATATCAGTGGAAGACGCATAGAACAACTTTCAAGCTGATGATTTGCAACAGATTTATCTAGACATGAAGCTAAACATGTATAATTTAGGTCTATGATCTATAGATTCCTTGATGCAGCGGCGTCGTGAGCAGTTTCAATATAAGTACGGAGGACAAAGGGGGGTTAGTAGAAGCAATAGCACAAAACAAGGGTGTACTATGTAAGGCATAGTATATTATATTATGCATGTTCCCCTTTATTCCTAATAAAGCAGAACTCATATTATGAGCGATACCAAGTGCCTTATTCATAGAAAATGTGGAGAAAATAATAATGCCAACCATCCACAGCGTCTTAATGATCCCAATTCTAGACACCAATGACACCAATGACACCAATGACACCAATGACACCAATGACACCAATGACACCAATGACACCAATGACACCAATGACACCAATGACACCAATGACACCAATGACATCGTGACAGTCGCTCACTTGCTAACAACATGTTACGTGCCAAGGTGATATAGAGGTAGTTATCTATCTACTTAGCCCTCATCTTCTGGTTGGCGCCACATGCAAACCCCGAATAATAGCAGCCTTTTGTGGATGATCTCAATGGCTTTAGGTGTTGCCAAATACCTATACCTGGTCTACCTTTAGTTGAGGATCACTGGATTATTCATTAACATGAATCTAGTTGATTGGGGCAAATTGACACTACGATTTGCAATATATAGGATGCTCAGAAATGGGGAGGAGGGTCAATTTTGTGCTTCTTTACTCTAGTGTGTATCCATAATTTTCCTTGGAAGTATTGGTATTTGTATGCTAAAATTACAAATATTTTCCTTTTAAGTTTGCATAGAAATTTGAGGTCATTTTTGGTTTACTGAGGTTCATCGGGCGACATGAAAGCAGCTTAAGATGTTTCTGGCCTATGGAGTCATCATCATATATCCACCTCTATTCAGAGAGAGTGGTCATTTTCTAACGACATGGGGGGGGGGGGGGGGGGGGTCGGTGGAATTTTGCACAAGTCGGTCCAAATCTTTTTGGCCCCTCCCTCCGTGCGAGGGGTCTAAATTTTTTCGGTCACCCCCCAGACAGATTGAAATGGAGCATAGTTGCTCCCTTTGAGCTATAGTAATGCACAGGCTTTTTCGTTTAAAAAGGGGACCAAATTTCTTTGGCCACCCCCCTTTAAAGAGTCCACACTTTTTTGCCCCCTCCCCCCCCCCCCCCCTGTTGTTAAAAAATGACCACTCCCTTAGCTTCAGTAATGAGTGTTGATTTAATCCATAACTGTAGTAACATTTATAGAATGGCACACTAACATTGGCTACTTTTAAAGTGGCATAATCACCAAGCCTATCCCTCTCACAATTCTATTACTGTTCTAGTCTCCTATGTGGTTTAGTGTGAGTGGTGAGAATGCCCCTTTAATGTGGATGATGTCAAACAAGGTAACAATGTACTCTGACTGACTCTACTAGTCATAACACCCCAGCACACGCTGGTGGTGCCATCTGGTGTAACTCAACTTAACCACAAGGGGTTCTATGTTGGTGATTGCTATCTTTATAAAGTTAGATGTTAGTGGAGGTATAGCTATAGCATGGGAATACCATAGGAATATATTTCAGCATCCATGCTGCATAATAGTCCAACATCAGGTAGTTTCTATGCATTCCTCTACATTGTCTATGTTTCAGTGCATGGAAGAAGTTAACACACTAGTTTGGCAAGTGAGTCTATCTCTTCCTGTCTGTCTGTCTCTTTCTTTCTCTTTCTTTGTCTTTTTATCTCTGTCCGTATGAGTCTGTCTGTCTCCGACATAGTATTATTATAATTCTGCTGGCAGATTATAATTCTACTTGCAATGCAAGAGCAGAGTGGCGCAGTGGAAGCGTGCTGGGCCCATAACCCAGAGGTCCGTGGATCGAAACCACGCTCTGCTAACGTTTTCTCCATGCCTTAGTCCAACATAGCTCTGATGCCAGGTACATTTCCCCGATACCCTAACCGTTTTCTTTTCAGAATGAGTATTCTCTGGAGATTTCCTTTATAGGTGCCTTTATTGTTACATCTAGATTAAGCCAATAGGGTAGACTGACCTAAAGATAACCACGTACCATGAGATAACCCCCTCAATTTTGTAGTCATTCATTCATGATAAGCTTTGTTTTTGTGTATCACAGTACACTTAAAGTGATATTCTTTCCAGAAAAGGACAAATAAGTACAATACCATACACCAATAACTACATAATTAAGGTGGACATCTCATGGTACGTGGTTATCTTTAGGTCAGTCTACCCTATATTTGACCTGCCAGTCATTACGATGTTCCCTTCTCCAGAGTTTCTGAATCGTATGTAAAAATATTCGTGCACCCATACACATAACCATACACAGCACTGCTTGAAGATGACTAGTACCTGGTGTCGTTAAAGAGAGAGAGAATGCAATTAGGGTATTTTAATAATACAAAAGGGTATATAGGGGGTCTGGATGGGGGTCCCCATGTCGCATGTCGATCTTAAAAAATGGCCATGTCGCATGTCAATGTCGCTTAATAATGCCCATGTCCCATGTCGATTTTAAGAATTGCCCATGTCGCCTGTCACTATGATTTTTGAGCCTCATGTCTCACGTCACTAGACCTCAAGTCAATTGTCGATTTTGAAGACCACATCCGGAGGTTTTTAATTGGCAATTTCGCTATTGTAATCAGGTACCTAGGTATGTTAACTGACTTCCTATCTAAAGGTAAATCCTGTAGAGATATATTTATTCATTTATTACTTGGTTTAGTTGGGGCCAATCCATGAGACCTCATATCCTAAATATCAGTGATTGTGCTGTCCCCAGTGAGAAGCACATGAACTACAGCCCAAATACCCAATGTGATCTCATATTGGGTGACAACCAACCCAATGGGGAGACCACCCCATATATTTTCTATAGAAACTACATGCATGTGCAAATATTACTTCAAACCTGGTATTCTTATTACAAGAGGTAAATCAACAAACTAGCACTAGTTTGATGAGAAACCCCTCCTAATCCCTATCTATAAAGGGCCCCAGAAAGTACCCTTTCCCTTGGAATCATGGTCACACATGCTAGCCAAAACTGAGGGAGTGGCCCCCCTGTGCCCCTGCAGTGGTCAGTCTGCCTGAAGCACTTACCTCCCACTGGCCGTCCCTCCCTCCCCCCCCCCCCCCCCCCCCCCCGCCATCACTGAGCACTGGCCCTGATCACTCACCATACTTCAATACAGAGTTTAACAACGGCAATCCATAAGGTAGTTTCCCTGCAAGCAGGTGGGGGGGGGGATATGTGGGTATAACTACACCCCCCCCCCCCACACACACACACACTCTCTCACACATGTACTTAGCAACGGCCTCTCACAGCAGACCATGTACAGCAGTGCCCCCTTGTGCAAAGTTAGGAAAGCACACATTGACCAATTCAGTATTTGGAGGGATTTACTATTTCTGCTAAAAACACCACTTTATTCACATATTTATGTCACATATACTAAAGGATTATTCAAAACAGTATGTCTGCAGTGGTATATTCTGGTTATCTCATATTATTCAAAAACCTCCGGATGTGGTCTTCAAGAAATAGCCATGTCGCCATGTCGAATTTGGTGGTCCATTTCAGTATGGTAGGGTTTTGGCGGCTATGCGTAGCTCGGACATGGTAACTTCTTCCCTGCTTTAAGTGCTTACATCTAGCACAAATGTGTTGCATCATCCCCTCGGAGATGAGTGGATGGATTGGAAGCCAATATGAATCTTGTTAGATATGAGAGCAGAGTGGCGCAGTGGAAGCGTGCTGGGCCCATAACCCAGAGGTCCGTGGATCGAAACCACGCTCTGCTAACGTTTTCTCAATGGCACCACATTAAATCAATTAAACATCAACAACTTCAGTCCATAATGTCAGGGTTTTGGGCCTCTCAAATTAAAAAAGGAAATCATGCAAAAATGGACTAAATTACATATGCAAAGCATTGCACGGTGCGTCAAAATGGCCAAATTCAAGGTATGACATCATCTTATTAAATGTGTTACTGTATGTCTAGTGTGTAACTGTGCACAATTGCAAGGAACTAAGAAATTTGAGAAAATGCCAAAAATATCACTTATCGATACATCATATTCAACGTGCTCTAAAATGCACGATTCCTTTCAACCATTCAACCTATACGCATTCAACCTATATGTGACAAAACGTGGGAAAACGTGACATTAAGGGAAAACATCTTTATTTAAGTTCATGTCTTGAGCTACAATTTGATGCTTCAAGCATCAAAATATTTGATATAGTTGCTGAGAAATGACATGTCAAACATGGGATGGTAGGGTCAAGTAGGAATTCACAATAGACTGCAATTCAATCACATATTAATCTATTTTCAAATAATCCATATAAATCATAATTATTACCAATAAATGCATATTATTGTACATAGATTTGGATCTGGTAGGAATATTGGCATTCTGTTTTCAGTTCTGAAATCCTCATGGATTGAGAAATTGGATAGGGGTAATTATTTTCCAAAGGAATGAATTGGTGGTCGCCATGGCAACCAAATGTCAATAAATGGGCTAAACATGGCTAAAAAAGATTTTTTTACATTCCAAATAAGACCAATAATTATTAAGAAAATAGAATTTTGATAATAGCTTCAAAAGATTCCTCAGGAAAAGTTAATCTAAGGTCTTTTCTCTTAAGTATTCATATTTTTAGCTATATTTCCTGAAATATCACGTTTAGAGTATTTATGGCTATGCCCCCTAATGTTACAATTTCCAAGGTTTCGTCACAAATATATGTGCATAGACATGCGCAGTAGGTTCATTCTGAACAATTAGGTCGAGTAACCTAATATACTGATTGTTTCTATTTATATGGGAGCTACGGTGGGCAAACAAAGCACTGGACTGTAAAAGGTAGGTATATGCACCATGAATCAATCTGGTATAACTTACATAAATAGCTAGGTGTGTCCTAAAATGGGAAAATATAGGCACATACATGTAAGATATATCTTGTATGGTGATAGCTTTAGATCATCATAAGGCAGGGGCAATATTAATTAAATGGGAAGTTTATAATAATATCCCTGTTGTGTGGCTATCGTCGTGAGGTTACCTAAGCACGTGTTGGCTCGACCTATAGGTCGAGTTACATATAATGATTGTTTCGATTTATATGGGAGGAGCGGTGGGCAAACAAACCACTTGACTGTGACATTTAGGTAGGGTGACTCCGAATCAGGCAGTTATATATGGATAAAGATAGATATACATTCATCATGAGGTACACATGATCACATAGATTTAATACAATGCATTTTAAAGTGAAACCTGTAGATCACCAATTGCCAGATACAATTAAAGATAGAGTTAGATGTAATGAACCTGGTGTGTTGCTATTATGGTGAGGTTACCTAACACAGTGTACTGCTTGTTTGCCCACACTGTGATGTAGCACACCTGTATATGTAACTCGACCTATAGCAGAGGTTAGAGTTGTAGATTGCACCCAATAATAGAACAGTGGGGGGCAAACAAAAGCCACGTGTCTGGTTCCTGTATAGGGTATATGAACCATATCTCACACAGTGACGGCCACATAAATACATTCTAAATCATAATAAAATAAATATACGTTCCAGTGCTCACTTGTATATACAGAGTAAAAAGTACAGACTATCCTGGTTGTAGATGATCTACGGATCACTAACTAGCCTTGATCCTACAAACACAATTACGACTTTGGCCTAATCAATTCTCTATTCTAGCTTTAGGTCTGACCTAAGGTTTACACTCTCTGTGTCGACTGATCAAAGCTGATAGCAAAGGTATATTGAAATAAACTAGCCGTGAACACAAAGTGATTACAGCCCAGACTCCACAGGGGCGACACAGGTACCTGCGAAACATGGCGATCTTTTTAATGTTTTTTTTGGCACATTTCGCCCAAATTCGCCCCATTTCGCGGCAGTGTCGCCCTGATTGTTGCCCTGTTCCTGGCGACACTCAGGGCGACACTGCAGCGAAATGAAGCGAAATGCACCAGAACAAAATACTGAAAAGATCGCCATGTTTCGCAGGTGACTGTGTCACCCTAGTGGTGTCTGAGGGGGGTTCATTAGGCCAGGGAGGCGCCTTTTGGCATACCTCCACCGTCACCGTTGCAGGGACGCCGAGGCGCGCGCCCAATATTGCCTAATTAACACACAGCTGGTCGTATGGCCCGGTCTTATGGGTTCTGGGTTGAGTACACGGTCCGTGCTTTATGAGGATGGGAGGAGTGGGGCTGTGGCCCCATGTCCTGTCATTAGACACCATCTGTGTAGAGTTCCTAATTAATTAGGCAGTCCTACAGACTGGGCAGAGTTCAACTATTTAGGTAACCTCCCCTGGTAGAAACTGACCCCAATCAACCTTTTAAGGACTGCATAGTGCTTTAGTGTGCTAGTCATCATGACGCGTGGATGACGAGTAGCTCTTTCCATAGGGTTTGCATGATGCATTCATGTAGCCCTGACGAGTGACTCCGACTGATTGATTTCATGCATCGTGACCATGAAATGAATAATGAATTAAAAACATATGCTGCCCTTAAAGGGTTAACATCAAACGCATGCTCTTACACCACCTGGCGGAACGTGTGCGTACCACACGTGACGGTATGTCATGACGTCAGAGGACGTCGTTGTCGACAGGGGTCACTAATGTACGTCATGTCAACAACTCTGGAAGAAGTGGGCTGGTATTATAAACATAGACATTATCACTGGTATTAATTTTCGCGGATTTGCTAATAATGTAAAATCTCATGCGGATTTAAAACCGCTGATTTTGAATATATAGTTGAACAATTATATAAAAAAGATATTTGAGCTGTACATGACTATTAACATGATGATTATCCGCCAAAATATGTACAGCGTGAGATAAAATATGTTTACAGTATCCCCACTGCTCCCCCACCTGCTCCCCCGCTCATGGATTGATGACTGTCTACAACTATTCATTGTTGATATTCAGTAGTCATAAGTACCCTGTGTGTAATCCACTTTTTCGCTGCCCATCAAATTGTATAATGTATATGTTTGTGTATCGTATCTGCGGAAGGTCGGTATTTGACTTGATTGTATGTATGATGATCTATTGGCTCTTTTTGAAAGACGTGATACATTTTGCGAAATTGAAGTCAATAAAAAACTACCAAACTCAAACTCAAACTCACTCGTCAGAAATACAAGGGAGGCTGAGACAGGATTGATATGATTGTCTGGCAGGTATACCAGTAGGCATCGTATGTGAGGCGTGAATATGTGACCAATAACTATTAATATGTTGTGTCTCCTTTCTTATTGAAATATAATATCAGGTGGTCCAAGTATTATAACGTTTATCTCATATTTATACAGTTTAATATAACATACACACTTTCAGAAAGAATAGTCCCCCATGCACAGGGAGCACTTAACTGTTCACTGTCAAAGTGTTCTCCAATATATGTATATATATATATATATATATATATATATATATATATATATATATATATATATATATATATATATATATATATATATGAGAGCTATTTGAACGATACTACTCTTGTGAATCTCTTGATATGTAATGTTTGCAAATATAGCTATTACAGACAATGTTATGGGGATTCTTCTAAAACCAATGTAAATACAACCATATTGTGAAAAGTCACCCCTTCTTGATGCGTGGGTATATAAGAACTGATTCACACCATGCGTCCCATGACTGCACAAATCACGTCCAATATAAGTAAATGCTGTCTACCACAGCCCTGGGTCATTAGGTCTTACTTCTTCCCCGAGGCCTCATCAGATTGGCCGGATCGTTGGATGCACAGATTTCCCTAGGGACAATTCTATGTGGGTGTCACGATGCAAATTGATTAGGATAGGACTGTATCTCACATCACGCCAAAAGGGTACAGCAGTGGGGGTCTGCAAAAAGCTGTGTGGGTCTGCATACAGCAGTGGGGGTCGGTATGAAGCAGTGGGGGTGTGCATGAAGCAGTGGGGGTGTGCATGCAGCAGTGGGGGTCTGCACGAATACAGAGAGAAGTAAAGGCGTCGCCATGACTGTTTTACATTAGTCAACTCTAGCTAACTCTGGTGGAGGGGTCACAGCTACTCCAGTCATACCCCTTGAATGTTGACTAATTGACTCTCCCTCTTGACTCAGTGCAGAGTCAAGTACAGTTCACTCTGCCCACAGCAGTCATTTGTAGTTTGACCCTTCATAAAGAGTCAAATAAAAAATGTGTTGACTCTGATAGTAGCTGCATATGAAACCACCTGGTGGGGCAACCAAGACTAATTTGGTACCAGTGACAACCACAAGGCAGAGCCACAAATTTTAATGTAGATAATTGTTACATGCCACACAGTTCTGATTCTTTATAGATCCAGTATGTCTAAATAGTGTGGTTTAATGATGTCGATGGAGGAGCTTTCCAGTTAACTAACCTGAATCAAATGTGATGAAAAAATATACAATACATTTCAAGAACATCAACAGTATAGAGCTCAGTCATCATATTTGTTGGTATGAGGAATAAAGATAAGGCTGGGCACTAACTGTGTGAGATATAATGTGTAGTACTGCTAACTACTTCATATAGATCTGATATTGGCATCTAATATGTGGCCAATGGTCTGTAGAATGTAGTGTGAGGCAGATATAACTTAGCCCTCTCACACAGGGAGAAGTGGTGGACATGATAACATGTCCTGTTATTGACCTGTCTTGGGCAATAACCACTTCACCTACTCACTTCTCTTACAGGCCTCACCTTGCCTGCCCACTAATTATACACACATGTTGCCCCACTCTACCCTTTAAGTACAGGATCCACCTTACCTGCAGGCCACTCAGTATGAGGGGTCAATTGCTGTTGGCTCTTCAGGAACGGAGAGTCCAACTTATTTGACTCTCCTCTACAGGTGTCATGTGGGAGACAAACTGCAACTCTGGCTCTCAGAGTCGTGGCGACTCCTTTACTTCTCTCTGTGAAGCTGTGGGGTCTGCATGCAGCAGTGGGAGTCTGCAGTCAGCAGTGGGGGTCTGCATGCAGCAGTGGGGGTCTGCATGCAGCAGTGGGGTCTGCATGTAGCAGTGGAGGTCTGCAGGCAGCAGTGGGGGTCTGCATGCAGCAGTGGGGGTCTGCATGCAGCAGTGGGGGTCTGCAGACAGCAGTGGGTGTGTGCATGAATCAGTGTGGGTCTGCAGGCAGCAGTGGGTGTCTGTATGCAGCAGTGGGTGTGTGCATGAAGCAGTGGGGGTCTGTATGCAGCAGTGGGGGTCTACATACAGCTCTGGGGATCTGCATACAACAGTGAGGGTATGCATGCAGCAATTGGGGTCTACAGGCAGCTGTGCTTTCCCACAGTGTATTGTCATTATACATAATATGTATTGTAAGATGGCAGTGTATATATCATACACAATAAGATGACAGTATATATACACTATTGAATAAGAGCAAAATTTAATTTGAGTGTAAAATCACAGTAGTTACTTTGTACTGTATTGCGAGATGGACAAAGAGTGAGCTGCTAAAACCAATTAGGACACTCCATGGCCTGATGGTCTCTAGGGCAAGGGCAGACAGGGGGAATGTGGTACAGGCGTGACTTCCATTCTAGCTGCCAGTGTCTTCATTAAGCTAGATTATACAGGTTTACCCTAGGAGCAGCTCCTAAACAGCTCTGACAGCAACTCACACTGATCAGCTCAATACTGTCAGGGTGGGCAGCATTCTAGGAGACCACAATACAAGTTTAGTCAGCAGTCATCATATGAAAACATATTTTGCAGAATCTTTCAGTTAGTTCAAAAGGGTATACCCGATTTTTCCTCAAATTCTAAATCTTATTTTAATGTGTTTCAAACACTGCACTAGTATGATATTTAGAGAATATGGGTTAATGTCATCAATATGTATTAATAGGTCGGAAAGAGGTCCAATGTAGCCCAACCATGAGTTTTTCTATTGTATTTTCAATGAGGGGGATAAAAGCGTACACACTTTCATTCCAAAGGGATCATAATAGTATATTATACTAGTATTTTGGGGAATAAAATCAAACATGAGCAAAATCGGATCAATGCAAATGTAAGGTAAAGAGCATGATACTTGTGCAGTCAAGTCAGAACATCTTTCAGTTGCTTTTACAATTATTATTTAAATACATTGTCATGTGCAACCCCAGGATAAATGTGATTGGTTTTGAATACCCCATCACTGTAAACATTTTTAATTCTCAAGGTTTTGATTCAGTATTTGTCCAAGATAATTCCTTATAGTAATCTGTTTGTTATCCATGAAGAAGAAACCAACCCCTATCCATTAGGCCCCTATAGCTTTTTGGTATTAATACCGAGCAATGTATACGTAGAATGACGCTCATTGTGAACTGGAGAACATAGTCACTCGAATCTTCCCTATGCCGCCCATATAAAGGCAGTGCACATACAATAACCATAGCCACACAGCCCTGCCATACCTAAATCGATACGCTCACTTTTTGGCCTTGGTAGGCTAGAGCAGTGGTGTCCAGGGGCCAAAGGTTTACCGCCCGGGTTTACCGTTCACATTCCATCCCAAATCTCCTCCGACCAAGTGTAATGCCTCCCCTCCCTCCCACCTCCCCACCCCCCGGGCCAGGGCCACTAACTGCACAAGCAAGAAGCTTGTGAGCAACTCAGAACTTAGGCTCTTCAACTATTTATATCTTATTAGATATTATTAGCACCTGTCACCATACCTTTAAACTACGATGAGGAATATGTTCTGAAATATTCAAATCAATATCCATCATAGATCTGAAATTACCCAAGGACTTGATCGGTCCAAAGGAGAACCTGTTTATGTATTTACACAGGGAATGATTGACACATGATATATGCTAGTAATTACATAAGGCATTATTAATTAAGTTAATTGTGTCACCTTCCCCCATTCCGTCGCATTTGACAATTGTCAGCATACATTCTCTAAACTATTGGCTGGAGCAAACAATGATACAATGTTGTCATTTGCTCTCTCGGTTTTGCCATCATTGGACAAACTTTTGTGGCAACTTAGTCCATCAGTCCAGGAGGAATTCATCTCTCTGATGAACATAGGTTTAGATTACCATGTCTAATTCTATTCTAAAGAGATACAAGTTAGAGGTAGGCAGAGCTCAAATGATTAGCTCATCTACTTTTTGCTCTCCCCCAATAAAAATTGGTTCCCTCATATATGGGCTGTAACACAATATAGTTTTAGGTTTGGTGGTTTGAGTTTAAAATACGGTTTTGGCAAACCAAACATTAAATACTGTAAGCTTTTTATAGACACAATAGGAAGAACACAAATAATAATCAGTCAGAACAATAATATCTTACAATAAGTATGTGAGTGGACCTAGTAATTATCTTGCATGGATTGTCAAAAGGGAGTCCAGGTTTCCCCCGGAATGACTCTCATCTCTAGGGAGCCCTGCTCCTTATGTGACTCCCTCAGGTGAATCAGGGAGCTATTTGACTCCCCTAGGTCAGTCAGGGAGTCACCTAGCCTCCCTTAGACAGTCTGGGCTCCGCTCCTTTCTGGAGGCAGCCTGGACTCCCTTTTGATGCTGTTTCCTTTCTCTGTGTACATAACATAGAAACGTGAATGACAATGCTGGTTTGCGGAGGACAACTAATCATGGCTAACTGTCGGATCCGGGTCATCCTCATCTACTCCTTGTCGGTCATCCAAGGTTAGGTTCTTTTTAAAAGTTTGATATCAGCTCAAATTTGAATATTTGAATGCATACTTCACTTATAAATTGATTCCGCTGTTTTTCATGCATTCCACTAAATTCTTAATCCCTCCTTAATTCAAGATTGATGTCTAGATAAAATGTAATCATTTTGATGAATTGTATTTTGTCTATTTTTTTTCTCTGGCCCTCACCATTTGCTGTATGGTTGCTCCACCCTGAATTATTGAACATATCAGAGAAAAAGTGGTCAGCAAATCTGAAAATTATGAGAAGGTCTAGGCCAACCACCAGCTTGCCCACCAGTATCTTATATTCACCTGCGGCCTTTCAAGTCTAAATAGCCCAGGCCTAACGAAATAAGAAGTTTTCGCTTTCAGATATAACCAAAACAAGTCAGTTGTTGTTGAGGGGAGACTCTCCATGTCGCCATGGCAATTTTCTTTTTCATCATTCGGATTTTCCTTTGTAAATATTTCGTGATTGCTCTTGAAATAGATTTTCTCTTGACTTGCAGACCGTAGACATAGTTTTCCTGTAGTGGCTTGCACATTTATCTTTCTCATCACCATATTCAATGAATCTTTACATTTCTTTTAATAATTGACTTTGAAATACTAAAGAATACTGAGAGGGCACCCAGGAATTGAATCATGGAATTTCCTATTATTTAGTTTGACTCACAGTGTGTAAACAATCCACAGCCATGAAGGCAAATCAGTGGTAACCACATAAGGGACTACTCCTTCTTAAACAAGCAGTGGGGGTGGGAGATATTTTTGAGCCCCCCCCCCCCCCCCACACACACACAGTCAAGGGGCCGACATTATTTATCCCCCCCCCCCCCCACAATGCCACTAACCCCCCGCCCCCTGTTAAAACTGAGCACTCCCTAATATCCACATAACCAGAACACACCGTTAGTACTGACGCCTCTCCTCCCCACTCAGCCTGTGCTGTGCTGTGATTGGCGGACGCGACTGGTTCCGGGGCAGGGTCAGGCCGGTTTGTTGTTGTCTGTGTGCGGGGTGGCAGTGCGCGTGCAGCAAGACGGCAGGAGGAGGTAGGGACTGGAGACTAGTCTCCCACAACCTCCCCTCTCACTCACTCCCCTCCTGTGTCACCACAGCAGCTACAAGCGTCAGGCGGCCTGTCGCTACTCACAGTTACACCTATTCTCCTTCCGACTCCACAGGAATGTTTTAGGCTTACCACGCCCGTGTGGAGAGAGACTAGAGGGAGAACGCTATTCACACTATTATTCAAACAGAGCTGGGGAGGCCCAGACTCAGAGAGGGCAGGATCCCTCCTGAGTCCTGGGTGGCGCTTATACTACTAGTCCCAGCACAGTATACGCTGGAGGAGAGCAGGGACTGCAGCTGGTACTACTACTCCTGCTGCTGCAGGTCCGTCTGGGGATACTTTACGTGTGGAGAGCTGCCTACACCACAGGAGGAAAGCCTACCTGGCCAACACACCACACTGGCCCTTACTCCAGGGTGGAGGGAGGAGCGATAATCCCATCAGCTGATCAGCAGGTAGGTGGTCTTAATCTCCATAAGGATAATCCCCTAGGCTAGATGGTACATAATTAGGTGTATCCTTACCAAGGTGGTAGGAGAATTAGGCCATCTAGCGTGTTGTTGCTGACGCTTCTACTGCTACTAGGTATTACAGGTAAGACATAGAATACTGCGCACTGGGTAGACTCTATTCTAGGTGTGGTGTGGAGTGGAGTAGTCACAGCATTAAGTTGACCTACTTAAGTTCACCTGGCCATGCAGCCTCTCTCTATTCAGGTACATGCACTCGGGTACACGCTGCTGAGTGCAGCTACATTGTTAGCATCAGTGTTTACCTTTACCATAAGGCCTGGTCAATCGGGTTTGATAGGGTGGGTGGGTGGGGGGGGGGGGGGGGGTGGGGGTGGGGGTATTTATGTACTTTACAGCTCTCTCCCCATGTGGTCTCTTATACCTATGAATACTATCAATGTATCATAGCTATGTATAGGTAAATGGAGGTAAATATATCTAGGGAGAAGGACACATGGTTGAGTAGTAATAACAAAAGGCACAGGCACAGGAAAAGTATTTCACTTAATTGCCCCCCCCCCCGCCCCAAGCACACAGTCCTCTCCCCGTATGGTCTATGAACGCTATGGATATAGGTAAATGTAATTATGTATTGTATGGGGAGAGGGAAATATGCTTGAGTAATGTTGAGTAATAGCATGTGCCCTATGTGAAGGCCATCTGGGACCCAGTGGTGTGGACGTCGATTTGGCCGCCACACCCATGTGCTGGGTTTTCAATATAGATGTACTACTTTAGTTACTGCTGGTTGTTTAAGGCATGAGATGTGGTGTGTGCCTGATTGGGGCTGATTGGAGTGTAACAATGTTAGCAGGTTGAATGTTGGGACAATCACTCCGATATCAGAATTCTGGCCGGCTTTTGATACATGTATTCACAAAAAGGATGTGCCACCAGATACATAGGATGTGAGACGACAACAAATATAGTTTACGTAGTGAATCTGATAGACACACTCACAACATTGTCTAGCTGAGAGAGAGTGTCAGAAAAAGTGTAGGATGGTAACATGGATGGGTCCATGGACTGACTCCAAAATATCAATCATAAAATAAACCTTGAGCAAAATTTATCGCATGCATTGGAAAAACATCCACATTGGTTAATCACTCTAATGGGCCATACACATGTGATACCTGTGGTCACAATTTAATTTGCCATGGTATTTTATCTGCTAGGCAAACCAAACAGTCATAAATCCAACACCAATTGCACGGCACTGCTGGTATGCTATCATACAGCCATAATCCAGGAAGTCAGAGTTCCCATGCTGTTATGATAACTCAGCTGCACATGCAGTGTTCATTCAGGTACATGTACATTGTGTCTTCTGCTAAGGGGGTGAATGGTCGGGTGCATAGCTCTAGGGTGTGTCGGACAGGTCCTGCTAACTCTTTAAGGTGGCCGGCGGGGATTGTAGTTCTGTAGCAGGACACCAGGGGGACACCAGGGGGCAATTCCACACACTAGCACATGCTATATGGGATTTGATAAAACCTAGCTAATTTGGCATGGCTGAGACTAGAACCCCAGGTCTTTGGATTGGAAGGCAAATGCCATAACCATTATACTATGGGATTTGCTGTGGTTGTATAAGTAGTAAGGTATATTTATCTTGCCTGGTATTGTTCTTACCATATTGTTATATCTTTTATTTCAAACATCAGAAACCATGCAAATATGCCCGGGACCATATGTTCAAAACACATTTTCTGGACAGATAATTTCATACAGAATATTGTGTTGACGTTTGAAGAAACTGTAGTTACTTTTCAGTGTTATTTCATCCACAAATGCAGGCAAGTACTATGTAATCCTATTACAGGTCACTCAAGCTTTGTGGTTAAATATCTCAGAAACAAGCTCGGGACCCCCCTATTTTTTTCTTATTCTCTGAGAGTATAAATTCTTTGGAACATCTGGTATAAATATGGTGAAATCGTAGTTACTCCTAGCCTATACCCGCCGGCCACCTTAATGGGGCTACAATGTGCTGTGCCCTTTTGCGCTATGGTGCATGTTTTGAGTCTGGAGGGTAATGTGCCAGTGCTGCATGCATGCACCATGCCAACGCCTACAGGAGTGGGACATGCATGTATGCATCATGCCGACAAAATGCACAGCAACTTGCAGTCCTCTTGGCCCCTTGAAGGTTTAATGTGGTCGGGTAGACCTTATGCTGGCTCATGTATGCCTAGATAAGAGTAGCTGCAGCGTTATGAGCTGCTCTTTCACATCCTCCCTCAGAAACACACCAAGCCATGGTACAGTACCAGCAAAGATTAAGGGGATAATGAGTGTC
The DNA here is from genome assembly GCA_947462335.1 of Harmothoe impar. Taxonomy (NCBI): domain Eukaryota; kingdom Metazoa; phylum Annelida; class Polychaeta; order Phyllodocida; family Polynoidae; genus Harmothoe; species Harmothoe impar. The sequence goes on from OX381714.1 coordinate 20,169,953, forward strand.
TACATACTATCAATTTAATGGGTTCCTCTTTATAACTCTCTTCATCTATTTTCCTCAGATTTCTTTCCAATTTAGAAAAATGTGCAATGATATTCTGAAATGACAGAAAACGCCATACATTTACTGTGGGTATTTAGCTTACAGATAATGAAGTACAGTATCTACTGTACAGTCAACCCCGGGAGTCAACCCTCACTTCCTATGCAAGGAATAAGGAAAAATGGCTGAGGAAGCACGTTATCCGAGGAAGTCCAAATATAATGGAACATATAGAAGAGGTTGCCAGGCACCTGTCCGAGGAAGTGAGGGATCCCAGGAAGTATTAAACTGTTCGAGGAAGTGAGGGTTGACTGTATATCTACAGTATATTCTACTGCCCATGTATATACAGATCTACAGGCCTACACTGAGACCGAAGTATGTACTGTATACCTACAGTAGATTCCATCACCCTTCTACACTAACTATCCATGGGCTATATTACATTAGTATTGGCTTTCCACCCATTAGTCTGAGACAGAAACACATCAATAATGATCATGGCCTCCAGTACGTGACTCGTGGCACAGTCCTATTGCCACTGCCTGTGGTATATACACAAGTCATATATGTAGGCATCAAGTGTTCAATAACCACCGTGGGGGAAGACGCGGGAGTAAGCACGCAATTACTGAGATGAGACGCCCTGCTCCCTGGGTGCCTCCCCCATGTACACTGTTGGCATGGGGCGACGCTGCCCTCTTTTTGTGTTGCGGCTTCTGCGGGGACAAGGCAAGAAGGGATGGGATCGGTTTGGCTGGGGAAGGGGTGGGGCCAATAGAGAGTGGCGGGGGGTTGGGGGAGAGACCCGTGCTGGCAGGGGGGGGGGGGTACTCTCTCAGCTTTGCTTACCATGTATATATAAGAGCACTATGCCAAGGGAAAGGAACACTTTTTGTGTCATATATAGGGATTGCTTTTTAGGCAGATTTTAAAGTGAAGGATACCATTTCAGACATTGGCAGCTGTTTATAAGGGTATCTTTCAATTCGTTCTATCATATTCTTGGTCAACCATGATAAGGCTATTTCGGTCCCGGTGACCCCTTGTTATGATGTAATGTTCATTTAACTAGTCACCCCTGATTGTGTGCTAAGTTTCCCATAAAAAAAACGTATGAATTCTACAAGATCTCTTTCCCTATAGGGCACCCCTAGAGCGCCACATTTGGGGTGAGCACTGAACATCATGGTGACTATAGAAAAGATAAAAGAGTGCCCCCCCCCCCATGTGGGTAGGGAGGGTGCCAGGAGCCAGTGTCACTCCGACTTACCCACAAGGCAGTGCGCGGCGAGCTGCTCTGGAGCAGATCCCAATGACTCACTTGGCGCCGTGAGCACGTTCGGAACCCGCTCGTTTAGCTCCCCAGGCAGGCAGACCGCGCCCATTGTATTAGTTTTCTAGGAACCTCTGACACCGGGAGTTCGGCAACAGGGCCATAATGGAAAGTTTATGACGTTACCTCGGTGCATTCAGATGTTCTTCTGGGAGTAGTTGTGTGTGCTGGGTCTACCAATGTATTTTGCATTATTAAAACTATCTTTGCGCTGATGACAAATGTTATGAATCTACGTCGTGCATTATCTTTGCAGTGATGAAGACATAAACTTAATAATGTACCATAATCAATGGAATATAGCGCTATGCATCTATTATTATTCAGCGTAGTAAAAATCAAACATCACGTTAACGTTGACCTTCCTATTGGAAGGATTAAATATCACAGAATACATGTATATACATTCACAGAAATACCCACATGCCTTTATTCTGGGATTGAAGTGGGCGTCGACATATATAATATATATATATATATATATATATATATATATATATATATATATATATATATATATATATATAGCATCACACGAGCATGATGCATGCATGGCGTGAGGGATATTCCTAGCCTCACCTCGAGAAGCTCACGCCGCAGCTACTCAGCCAAGTGAGCTTTTCCAACCGGCCTGTATTAGGGCCCACATGCGATCTGCCTTCTGCTGAGCACTGGGATCCATCAATTGGTAGCCGACTCTAGTAGACACAGGGCCACTTGTGTCTTTCCATGTTTGTATCTGCAGCACAGTTTGTTGACCGTATACTGGAGAAAAAGTAAAATAAAAGGTGTGTTTGATCATAATTGAAACTCTCAGAACTTAGGCATATTAATAATTAATAAGGGAATATTTTATCATTGTAACCTTGGGTTTCAGCTAGGTGTAGCTACACAGTCCTCTCGGACAGCCTCTAGTATCACACAGTGTAGCTACACAGTCCTCCACTTTCTAATAGTAGGTCTACATAAAATTGCCTCCTCTTGTTGAAAATTATTTCTATAAATCATCAATGAGAGTCACATATACTGATAGATGTATTGTACATATATCTGCATCCTTCTAAGTGGTTCCATCTAACTATTTAGGACCAGACGGCAGAACGGATTTATCCGAGTCTGGGTTGTGAATGTATGTTTACACATACTATTTCTACATATACCTTAATAAAACTCTATAAAAAAACCCACGGTGGAAGGCTACGACAAAGGAATTCACACCATGGTTATATCGTATACCCTCACATAACCGAAGGTTAAGTTAGATGCCCCTCCTCTCGTACCTGAGTTATGTAACTATAACAGTGATAAAGTAGCTGGTAACCTCAGGTTGACGTGGTTCTATAGCAGTGGGCCCATCATGGCCAATGGGCATCATCATAACCCCCCACCTCCACCCATGTCCACAACCACCACCAAGTGTGCATGTATGCCAACATGCCTACTCCTTACATGGCCACTGTTTGTCTGGACCATCAGCATGTTGATCAATGATATATCACAACAGTGAGACCACGGGGTAGGCTGCTGCTACATGTTATTGGCAGACCAGGACGTCGTACATCATCATTACTCTGTACACCATGTAGATATAATCACTATGCTCACCGCCTCTGTACAATCGATGAGGCTGCCTATGCTATAGCTATACTTAGCAATACTTTTAGGGTATGATGTATGCATTAGGTATGGATATCTTCTGTAACACTGGATGGTTTTTACATCAGCTTCATTGTTCTTATCTATTTGATATTAACATATTTCATTATTACAATAGTCATAATGTTCTAGTCATAAACGGCTCTCTTTTTGAATAAGATGCAACAAGGAACAATCATTAGATGTAAACCAATATAATACAAGGGTATTGTACACGGCCAAAAAAGTTTTTAAAATTAGAAAATATTCTTTAGTAAATCGTCATATTCTCCAGGACTACGTATAAACTTCTAGTTTAAAGAAAATGTCATAAGATGTAGGATATAGTATATATTTGAGATAATAAGAGATTTGAACTCAGGTACTCTGCATCATGAGTCCACAGTGCTAACCACTACACTATACTGGACACAGGTGACATTAGGAGTGTCCAGGTACAACCTATTCACAATACCTGCACCCTACTTGTACCCTAATCTCGGCCACGAGATTTGGCTGAGCTGGTTGCTGTGAGTACTGGGAATAGACCTAGTACCAGTGGGAATGGCGCTATCCACTGATCATCTTGCTAAGGCCCTATAGGTTTATGAGCCATCAGTACAGCTCGTCTATTCCTTCTATATGTGTAATCAGCTAGCAGCCTTCTGCTCAGCCAACCAGGCCCAGAGCCAAATACCATTACTTCCACCACACTACACCCCCGCAATACACCCATCTATATGCTCCCAGGAAATATGCACTTTTTGCACAGTTTCCTGCATCAGCAGACAATATTTTGAGTCGGTGCAGAGCAGACGACATTTCACGTATATTTATAAGCAGTGCATAATGAGGAGTATTAACACGTGCCATTGAGGTAAGGGACATCTTTGGAATCATCAACATATATATACATATATACTTACATTCATTTGCTTATTACATATATTTTATTGGTGATCCATGCAGTCCTTACTTTAGGTAAATGATTCGGATGAACCTCCATAAACAATTACCGGTATATGTAGTGTATATTTCATTTTTGAAAGTAAAGCAGTGGTGGTCAATGTAAATTAAGATACTGTTGAGTTCCAAATCTTAGTTACAATATAATTAGCATAAACACCCTAAGTATTTGCTCTAAACCCATGTACATGACATTCTGTACTAATCTTTATCAATAAGTATACATGCCCAGACACACTGTGTATTGATCTATGGCGGATACTATTATAGAATCTATATCAATATAGCGTACAGCGGCTACTCAATACAAGGGCGTTTCGGAACAGAATAGCTAACCTATGAACTTCATGTATATACGGTGTTTCTGCAAGTTGTACCTTCCAATCTGTAAAGCATATCTGCATTATTCACCTAGTGATTGCCATTAAGTAGGGTAGAATCATGGTATTGTCATCCCAGGTTTGTCATACAGTAGTTTAGGAACAGGGTGTTGTAATGCCAGGGTTGTCATTCAGTAGGATCATGGTGTTGTCACCCAGGGTTGTGATACAGTAATGAAGGACCATGGTGTTGTCATGCCAGGGTTGCCATACAGTAGTGTAGCATAATGGTGTTGTCACCCAGGGTTGTCATACAGTAGTGTAGCATCATGGTGCTGTCACCCAGGGTTGTCATACAGTAGTGTAGCATTATGGTGTTGTCACCCAGAGTTGTCATACAGTAGTGTAGCATCATGGTGCTGTCACCCAGGGTTGTCATACAGTAGTGTAGCATTATGGTGTTGTCACCCAGAGTTGTCATACAGTAGTGTAGCATCATGGTGCTGTCACCCAGGGTTGTCATACAGTAGAGTAGAATGATGGTGCTGTCACCCAGGGTTGTCATACAGTAGAGGGGTGTGACATCCCATTACCATACACAGATACAGCGTGCCGTGACCACCAGCCAGCATCCCACTCACTCACACCTGGGGGTGCCAGAATCGTGCCAGAGTACATCTACAGCCTATACATGGGGCTTTATCGATCACTGTCTGGCTAAAGGTTATATATTCAGATGCATGCCCCGAACTGCCGACGGTAATAATACCAAGCCATGAGTACAGACCTTCATATATGGCTAATCAACGTATCGGTTACTATTGCGATGTCTAATCGAGTTTTGGTGCACTTTTAACACGTACCGACTAGGAAATAGCTTCATTGCTATGTCAGCAACATCTCACAGATCAGTCGGTCGTGGTTATATCCGATAGACTGGGTCACTCGTGGGTTATCCTATACGTTATAAGAATAGGAATAAGACTACTAGTAATGACAAAACAATACGTTCACCAGGGCTTGGAATTACATTTTGTAGAAAGGGGATTAGGGAAATGGATTCTTTAAAAACCGAAGGGATTATGATAAAATGTTTTACTACCTCGGTGGCATCTTCCCCCTCGTTTGTCCAGCTTTCAAGATGAAAGAATCCCCTTCTTTCCCCCCGTGCTGGTTCTTTGTTCATAAACATGTATGAACATGCTGTCTTCTACGCAATATAAATATTGCCCATGGTCACATCGATCAATGACGCTTTGTTTTACTCTCATTATAATTGTGATTTACTCAACCCTCTAACTAGGGACATGCTGCTATATGCCCTTCGTTGCTATGATGCATAAATGTGCTGCATTCATGTATCATACCGACTCTACGGGCTTGATAAACTAGTGTCCACATGCGGTATGACGACAAGGGGCAAAGCAATTCAAACAACTATTCAACAAAAAATGGTTAAAGAATAATAACACAAAACATGCATAGCATTTCTTCAGTATACAGCCTAAGTAGTGACCCTGAATGGGATAGCATGTTATGAGCCGAACTCATGCCATCTACACCTGTTTATTGATTGACTACGACAGTGCTGTAAGGTTGGTGATTCCTCATACACGGAAATAAATATGATTCATCACTTTCAGCATCATCATGTTGATGTTTATAGCCATACACGTAAAGCATATGCAGCCCCTCATAGGCATGAGCCTGATAGAGCAACTCTTGATTACCCATGCCATTATGTTCACAGTGAGTCTATTTATAAATACATTTAATCCTGTGTGGAAAATGCCTGGGTCTGTGTTACCTACAACCAGCCACATATGGCGAATGAATGCATATAGTCATACAAAGCCACTTGAAAAACAACAACATGATCTAGCCCATATCCAAGAAAATGCCAAGAGTCCGTGAAGTACATGTGTTTATTCACTTGCTCTTAACATGACCTTTACCCAGATGCAAACACGTGGAGTTGCTCACCCACTGCCTTCCTGCCGTGAGAAACTAGGGAAGTGAGCAGCCCCAGGTGAGCTGCTGGTAGTGAGGCCAGTAAGGGGGTGGTTCCCGGTAACCTGGTCTGTAAAGCTAGGTCCCGCCCGTCGAATTCCTTTTTTTTAACCTTACGATTTTCGGGTTGATTTTATGGAAGGGTAGATGTGCCGTCTAACATACACATGATATATACATGAGACAGAAAGGTAGCTTTGTGACCTATCTTGTACATCTCTCTTTTATTTCAAAAATGTGCGATTCATGATATATGCCAAGGACAAAAACTATTATCGTTTAAGAGTTTTTTCTCTAGAATGCCTAATAATTGTCCGGTTGATAAACCATAAAGAAGGGCATGTAGCGAAACATATATCATGGGGCTAGCTCTGTTTTGCTAGACACCGTAAGTTGATTGGTGACCAACTTTTGTTGATGTTTGGCCTGAGCTACTCACCTCATTTACCTGTTCTAACACCCTGGATCACATTCCTGTGAAACCTTAGTCATTCTAACATCTGCTGTCAACAGTGTGATTGGTAATCCTACCTTTAATTAGCTTCCGTCTGGAACGCTCAATTGCATCCTTACCGAGTTAATGTTATTGGAGAGTAAGACTATTTAGTATCATTTTGTTTATGTTATTATTCATCATGTCTAGCAGGTAGAGATGCTGTGAGCTTCTCCTATAGTCTCCAGCTTATGTAAATTTCCCCTGAGGAATACAAGAGATGGTGTTATGGGAGGGACATGGACATTTCTTTTAATCGACAGGATGAAATGGCCATTTCCACAGGGTGACATCGATGGCCCTTTCTTAACAATGGGACCCCCCCCCCCGCTCCCATCCAGGCCCCCACACCTGGGAAGTCTGAACCAATTGGAAACCCACTCTATATCTATGCCTAGTGTACTTCTAGGAAACTATTCAATATGTCATATATCACCTGGTTTATGACCAGAATACACATTCAGCCCAGAGAGCCCCATATAGTGTTTAAGCCCTGGAGTTGCTCCAGGGTGGATGTCAGTGGCATCAGCTAGGGACCAGTCTAAAAGGGGATGAACAGTAGGACCCTTAATCCTATTCGCATACACATTAGCACTTTAAGGTCCACATAGCGCTTTAATGTGCTATACTCTTTATATGCATGATGCCTGATTGCAATCCTGGTGACTAACTCGCTAGTGCTGCATTCACGCATCAGGCCGACCATACCGAGTTGACACACTCCCATTGGGTCGGCATGATGCATGATTGAATGTAGCCTTGTCAAGTTACTCACTGGGGATGCATTAGTGCATCATGACGACAAATGTTTATGTGCAACAGTAAAGGGTTAAGGCCCCACACTGGAGGGTAGAGTGAACGCTAATGGGTATCTTTGTAGCCTACAAGAGCCAGACATCCTTTTGTATGCGGCAGCTGACAGCCTATCTAGGTATGATGGAGAGGGGCATTATGCATGGCCACCTTTTCTCTTTAGTTAACCCTTTAAGGGCCGCTTAGTGCTTTAATGTGCTATGTCCTTTGTCGTCCTGATGCATGAATGCAGCCCTAGGGAATTTACTTACCAGGGCCGCATTCATGCATCATGCTGACCCTGTGGGAGTGTACCAACCTGGTCAGATCGGCATTATTCATTAATACAGCCCCTGCTATAATAATATAGTCTCATGACGACAAAAGTGCATGGTCCATTAAAGCAGTATGTGGTTGTTAAAGGGTTAATTTCCCAGCAGCCTCCGGTGCCAGATGGATCTCAGGATGGATAGGCCTCTACAGGATTCATTTATGGCGCTGTACATTCCCATTGAGAGAAGAGCACGATGGATGGCACTTCCACCCTGCGAGTATATAATATCAGTGGCGTGGCAAGCAGTTTCAAAGTAGGGGGGACTGAGGGGTATTTTGACCCTTTTGGACCCCTTTTTACTTGACCTTTTTGGTTTGACCTTTTTTTGGGGTTAGTCAAAAGTGGGGGGGGGGGACATGTCCCCCCGGTTGCCACGCCCCTGAATATATCGCCTTTCTCTTCATTTCATTAAAAGAAAAAATGAAGACAGAGTGGCAATGTATTGAATCAACACTGTACTATCACTAACCAGGTGACAGCGAAACAAGTTCTGCTCGTGTCCCTTGATATACCATCATGCCAACAACCGTTGGTAAAATAATTAATAGCTTTATTGTCTGTACATTTGAAATCAACTCTTTCCTGTAGTATTACATACAGTACACTACATGTGTACACAACTCCCTGTCGTCATGTGCTTATTTGGGGATCCCAACAATATATCATTGAATCAAAACGGTTTATATCACAATTATATTGCCTGCATTTTGTCTAACCAATATCTTAGCGCTCACACAGAAAAGGAAGTTGCTAAAACTACACTCTTTACAGAGTCAGGCATTTCAAAGAGTCTGGCAAGGAGAATCTAAAATACAGCTACCACAGCTGTGCAAGTCGGACCCTGGAAGGGTAGTCCAGCATTGCCTGATATTTAGTCATTGCCTGACCCTGCATGGATTTCTACTGGCGAAATTCCAGGGTGTCTGGCTCACGTTCACCCTTTTCCTCAGTTTAGCTATACTATCGGCGGGGAGCAGAACTTCGCCTGACGTTTGCGCCAGTTTAATTGGGGAATGCACACCTAACTACAAACACATTCTTATCAAGTTGAAAGGGGTAATTAATTTACCGGATCTACTGTGTGCCTAACACCTATACATGAAAAAATAGGTGTATTAATGTAAGACGTCAGCCTGCTCCCAGGCTATCCGCTGGCCGAGGCTGCTTTTTTACCCTAGCTGGCTGCGGTTTTGACACAGTCACAGGCTGATCGTGCATGTTTAGGTAAGTTTCCGAACAGCCCCAACGCGCCCGAATGACCCCAGCATGCAGGTCAATCAGGACAGCTTCATCACACACAGCCCCGCCCCTACAACCAATTGCTGAATTTCACCATCTAGCGCACTATTCAAGCCTCCCCACGGCCCCGCCCCACAGTGCTTTATGTCGTGTATTGGCCTGTTATTGCACTGTGTTAGATAAGGGTCTCTACCCATGGTTATACGGAAAGCCATGCACTAGTATAAGGCAGTCTTGACTTGAAGCATGTCGTTTTCTGTTCTCTAAATATGAATGCAATTCTACATTCAGCTTGAAAATTATATTTTTGAGACATTCTAGCAAGGTTTAACCCCCACGCTGTTTAATTCAGATCCATATTGCTCCCATAATACAGAATATGTGAATGAAGTCAATATACTGTTCCCTCATAGAGTAGATATATATGTATATATCTTATCTTTAGCCCTCATATATAGAATATTATATAGACTTCATTTCATCTCTATCACTATCAGCTACTGCTAGACACGCCAACACCCCATATTTAAGCCTGGGCCACTCTGCCTCTGTGGTGTTATCCGATTGATCCCATGAAGTCCATGCCCCTGCCCCTGCAGACAAATCTATTGGCGTTGCAGTGGTTCATTTACCAGACCTAGACCTTTGTCCCAGCCTCGGGTACCCTCCCCCCAGGCCATATACGTACTAGCCCTAGAGGTCTATCAAATAGACCATCAAGTCATTGCCGCATCCAGCTTATACATAGTGTCTCGTCTACATAGTGGGGAACGGTCAACAATAATGCAGGACCCCCTCCCTCACACCCCTTCCCACTATTTATAACAAAACAACAAAAACAATCAAACAAAAGACAAGAACACCACCCCTTAGAGGTGACGGAACTGTTGAACTTTGCCTATATAACTACAGGGACCACTCCCACCTTACTCCATGATCTATGAAAACTCACCAATGTATGAGCCTTCAAACATCGCGTGCCAATACGCTCCTCCTAGCGTCCTTCCTTATTTATTAAATGTCAATATTTCCTACAAGAGTAGTGTGCAGAAAACTGCCATGATGGCATGAGTTCAGCTGGAGGCTACTGCGATAGGCCCGTGCCGTTCTGAGAACAGGGCATTAACTCATCCCTAGAATCCAAGATGGAGCCCCAAGATGTGTCCACAGTGTCACATCAAATTGATGCATGGTACGCCCCACGCCCATGCTGCACAGGCATGGATAGGCCATGGACAGTCCTTTGGAAACGGCCACAAATGACGTCACCTATGTTGGGACATTTTAAATGACACCATGTCACTTTTTCGGGTAAATTTGGTTATATATGGACCGAGTCACGTTTCATTAATAAATCCACAATTACTCCGCTGCATTCACACACCCTAGCTTGTGATGTAATTTGTAAACGTTCCCCTATCAGGCGTCTATCCTGGTGACACTGCTGGTGTTATGGTCCTGCCCTGACACTGGGTGCACATATCATAGTTATGCAGTCTAGCTCCCCTCTCTCCATACAAGGATACGAATAGCTTATATGATCCATTTATATATGTACACTCAATGCGATTCCTCTACATGTATTTTCCTCTGTGCAATTCAGCATCAGCAAATCAGACATAACTTCCCTCCCCCCAACCTCCCGACCTAATCTCCAATGTATATAATTAGCAAGCACAGTCACCCCTACAAGAAAAAAGTGATTGAAGACTGTCAGACAGCTAAATCTAGAGGAAAATCTAAGCTGTTTCGGTGATTTCTTTCGGCGAGCAATCCGAGTTTGCCATCGTTACAATAAAAAGATGTGAGGGTGAAATACAGTTAAAAAATGAAGCATAAAGGGAAATTGAAAACGTCGTAGGCAACAGAAATAGAACTAGAATTTATTTCAGCAAGTAATGGCAGGTGGTGATAACAGAACTGAACAGAACACAGGTCACTAAAATGGAGTCTCTAGTTGGTTGATCCTTAAAGGACGGCATAATGTCTTAATGCATCATCATGCCCTTGACATATGAACGCAGCCCTTGCAGGTTACTCGCCAGTGCTGCATTCAATCATTATGCTGACCCTATGGGGTTCAGACACCCCCGGAGGATTGGCATGATGCACCAATGCAGCACCGGCGAGTTACTCGCTGGGGCTGTATTGGTGCATCATGATGACAAAATGTCATCTGTAATCGACATCCACCCTTAAAGGGCTAATGGGACCCACAGCCCCCTTTCTGCACGGGCTGATTGGACCAAGGCTAACTCAGCATGCCCCCCCCCCCCCCCAGTCTGAGACCAGCAGATCTTGTGTAGGGGAGAGGGACGGCCCTTTGATGGACACAGAGAGGTAAAGGAAGGCCCAAAGTGGGAGTGGATGGACAAGGAAGCAGGCAGGCCGCCCAGGGATCCTTACAGCCCTGGTAGGAAGAAGCGTGAAAGGATGGATGCAAAGGGAGCCAAGTGATGGGGAATAGAGGTGGGTGGGGGCGGGGCGGGGGTGGGGTTGGGGCTGGGGGTGGGGGTACTGGAGGAGGGTGTAGGGACCCAGGAGTCCAGAACCATGTGAGACTGAGCAAAGCCTTGAGGGAAGCATGTTATAATTAACCCTTTAATGGCCACATAGTGATTTAATGCACTATATGCTCTTTGTTGTCATGATGCAGCCATGGCGAGTAATCGACAGTGCTGCATTCAAGAATCATGACGATGTTGATAAACTCCCAAGTGGTTTATGTAGTGCACCAATGCAGTACTGATGCAGCACTGCATTAGTGCATCACCAAGAATCAACAAATGCTGCTTTTAAGGCAACATGTCATCCGTAAAGGGCTAAATAGGATATGAAAGCGCCTTGTCAAAAAGATGACATGCTGGGACAGGACGGCCGTGTACGTCTTAGAGGGTGGAGCTGGGGAGACCTGTCCTTGTCGTACGTCATGACGTCACATGACGCGTGACGGGTCACATGTTGGTGTGCATGCTGCCTACTTCCTGCATGTCATTGATCACTTCCGGCCACATGGACAGGGGCCTGACCCCGGCTATATATAATCCTATTACTGCGCCATTAACCCTTCTAAGACAGATATCGCTAAACGATTACATTTGTCGTCATGATGCACTAATGCAGCCCTGGCAAGTAATTCACCTGTGCTACATGGGTGCATCATGCTGACCTTTTGGGTGGATCTCAACCCTGTAGGCTCAGCATGATGCTTGGATCCAGCACTGGCTAGGCACTCTCAAGGGCTGCATTCAAGCACCATGCCGACCATGGGGCATGATGCGATAAGGTGTCATGCCGTCCTTAAAGGGTTAATGCCGTCCTCCCCTGGACGTATAGGATATAGGATATATGGTATATCATTATTCTTTACACCTTTACATATCAGTCTATGGAAGCCCTGCCCTGGCCCGTCGTACATTAGGATTATATGGTGTGTTATATTATGTACTAGCACCTGTATATCAGGCTATGTTATAAATATGGTACAAGGCGGATTATCTGTCTGTGTTGATTAGTGATGTGGGATATTCTTGTGGTATACGTAGTGGGCTTACTCCAGCTTTTTTACCAGAGACTTATCAAAGAATGAAAAAAAAGTTCTGGCGAGGTATCCCGACCGAACATATGATTTTGCCCCTACCCTTTTTTTTTTATGAAAGGCACTTTTGAGAGTTTTTCTACGAGAACTTTTTTGACTTGCTGAAGTGCTTTTTACTGAAAAAATGAGAAAAGAAAGAAATTTCCTTTCATACTCTTTAAATATCGACCTACCCTATGAATGTATATTTATTTTTTTACGATGTCACCTGAACACATTTTTGTCAGACCTTGCGGCTCTCAGGATGTTCACCTTGCACTGTCATCTAGGATGTAATACTTCCAGACTTCCATGTAATCTATCAGACATCATTAAAAAGGAGCTTTTATCATCACTAGAGAGTCAACGCCTACAAGCTTTTAACGTATGGAGTACAAATAGCTGGAAGTTCAAAGCAAAGACATTGCATACATCATGGAGGCTCGTCAGACGCCATTAAGGAATTAGGCAGATTTTCCCCAACGCTGAGATTATATTTATGGGAACCGGCGGGAATATTGATTACAACTGATACCTGCCCTGTATGGTAGAATACATTAGTAAATGAAAATATTAATCAAGGAGTAAATATCCCTTTTAAATTTGTATTTCTCTTTTAAGAATAATGTCTTGCTTTATTGTCCATAAGTATAAGATGCAGGGTTTACAATGTATGACGTATAAGTGACTTCATTGGTTCCTTTGAATGCTATAATAGTATTCATTTTTTTAAATATATATATATGGACAGATTACATCAGTTAAATTCCCCTTTCACACATAAATTGTTGACAATAGAGTCAGCTTCTACCATCAATCATCCACTCATGTTAGTTTCGAGATACGTTCAGCTTGACAACCTGCTCATGTTATACTAGATTCAGAAAACTATGAGCGTCAACCTGACGCTGGCTTTGTCGCCAAAAGCACTTACATACCACAGTCAAGCTTTAGCGGGAGTATGCTGGACACTGATTTAGAGCCTGAACTCACCCAAAATGGCTCGAGAGTCTGGCAATGCTGCACCCTCATCCCAGAGTCTGACAAAGGCTTCCTTAAACTCCAGTATTGCTAAATTCTGGAAGGAGGGTCCAGCATTGCCACACTCTCGAGCCATTTTTGGGAGTGCCTCTGGCGACAAAGCTAGCGTCAGGCTGACGATCATATTTTTTCTGGACATAGAGCTACTGTGAAGAAAAGGCCTCCTGCATGGTATTCCATTACTGTTAGAAAGCGACCAGAAGTAGAACATCCCATTAGTTGGTGGTGGTGGGAGGAGAGTGGGGGGGGGGGGGGCTATAAGTTGTGCTAGTGCATGTATAAGGTGGTGGCTGGGGATGCAGGTGTACGTCCAGATTACCCCCCCCCCCCTCCCACCTCCTCACCC